>OZ024835.1:61975327-62325327 GCA_964016985.1 Anodontia alba | reverse complement strand
CCGGTCCTTTGCTCTCCCTACTTGCATTCTGTATTATGTTATGTTAGCGGACACTGAAGACCCTGACCAAACTGGCGGATCGCATGATGAACTGGACCTTAGCTGTACGCAGATGCCCGAAGGCACGTTTTTGCATGGCCCATTTGATGTTACTGATATTTGGCCTATATTTCAGAAAAAAAATTATTTAAAATTCATTTGAAACTCTGAAAGAGGTCATCACATTTTACTAGACGGATTAACTTAACGCTCGGTATGCTATGTACAAATTCAGCAGACGACATGGTGAAATGCTTGTCATGTTTTTGCCAGGACATGGGATCTAGGAGTCAATTTGAATGAAATGCCAGCTACAATTGTCTGGTAAACATAAGAAGTACAGGCAGACATGTCACATGAAATGAAAAAAAAAATCGTCTGCTGCAGTTGTGGATTACTACTTTTAAGAGAAAACAAGACTTGGCATCTTATAAGCTAGACAGGCAGACGATTCACATGAGCTGTCATGTCTTATGTGCTCTGAAAAATACCCCAAAAAATGAAATCAAATTGTCGTCTGCTGCAGTTGTGATTAAAATGAAGTGTAATATATAGCAGACTTAATGATAATATGATATTGCAGTCGAACCCCTTTAACTAGAAACATGGCTATCTTTGATACATTGATACAAGTCCATTTAAAAAAATACCAATAAATGTAATATGAACTGGTGCCAGTTTGAAGTCCATTAAAAATCTACCTATGAATATAACATTACGAAAACACGCCTATTCAAATATGTATATAGAAAATTTCACCTCCAAAAACTGAAAATTTTCAGATAAAAAACTCTGATATTTTTCATATTTCTGCTCAAAACATAGATTGTGGGTACTCGTTAGAACCGCCTCGGCGAGGCGCCGGTTCTAACGAGTACCCACAATCTATGTTTTTAGCAGAAATAAGAAAAATAATGTATACCCCTGTAAACCCCAGTTTTACTATATAAAAGTGGGGTTTAAGGGAGTCAAGATTATATAGGAGTGTTTCCGTGATGATATGAACTGGTGCCAGTTTGAAGCGCACCTACATTATAACACTACTAATACATAGGTCAAGAAACAAAAAACTAGAACTGTTTTCAAAGGAAAATGTATGTCTCCCACAAGTTTGAACAGACTGATCGTTGAAAAATGTTGTATCTATAATTAATTGTTTTGTGTGTGTGTGTGTGTGTGTGTGTGTGTGTGTGTGTGTGTGTGTGTGTGTGTGTGTGTGTGTGTGTGTGTGTGGTCGATGGGGGCCATTTTCCAAAATCTAAGCCCTAGTGTGACCTTGAAAATGGGGTCAAGGTCACCAAAATCTAACCAGTTATTGTCCCTGTCTCAGTAATATAGTTGTACAAGTTTGGTCAAAGTCTAACATTTCATTCTGGAAATAAGGTCAAGAAAAGCCATTTTCCAACAATCCGAGCCCTCCTGTGACCTTGAAAATGGGGTCAAGGCACCAAATTCTAATCAGTTCTTTTTCATGTCACAACAATACAGGTGTGCAAGTTTAGTCAAAATCCATCCATTCCTTCATGAGATAGGGTGCAGACAAGCCATTTTTCAACAATCTAAGCCTTTGGGTGACCTTGAAAATGGGGTCAAGGTAATCAAAATCTAATCAGTTCTTTTCCATGTCACAACAATACAGATGTACAAGATTAGTCAAAATCCATCCATTCATTCTGGAGATAGGGTGTAGAAAAGCCATTTCCAACAATCTGAGCTCCACCCGCTTGTGACCTAGAAAATGGGTCAAGGTCACCAAAATCTAATCAGTTCTTGTCCCTGTCTCAACAATATAGATGTACAAGTTTGGTCAAAATCCATCCATTCATTCTGGAGACAGGGTGTAGAAATGCCGTTTTCCAACAATCAGAGCCCTCCTGTAACCTTGAAAATGGGGTCAAGGAAAAGAAGATACCCTTGTTATCCGAAACGCTTTAATAAGTAGAGTTAAAACCCATATTTATTCCAATCCACGTTAATCAAATAATATATCCAGTATAAGTCCCCAACCGTGCCAACGTGAAGAGACTTGCTTGGCATTGTCTGTTGTATTGTCTATATTGTGTTATATTTATTGTAAATAGTATATGTAAAAAAGTTGTTAAAAATTCTAATTTTGTTAGAGTCCTCTGTGTAGTGGTACAGTTAGGCATCGCCCAACCCGGAGCTTAATCAAATTGTAAGTCACCCTCGGTGCGTCTTGGCCGCCTATGCAAATTGGTACATGACAATCTGAAGAAGGTACAGGGCAATCAAAAGACATACAGTCAAACCTCGTTATCTCGAACTCGGTTATTTCGAATTACCGCTTATCTCGAAATGAAAATATGGGCCCTATTTTAACATGAAACAATGAAAACAGGCAACAAAATTATGTGGAAAAGAGGAGAAACTGCTCCTAAGGAGCAATTTCTCCTCTTTTCCACATTATATATATATATATATATATATATATATATATATATATATATATATATATATATATATATATATATATATATATATATATATTTCTAACTTCAGGGGTCAAATTACAGATTCATTTGTTAAATGTGGTTGTTCAATTTATTGTTTTCCTCACTCTCTCAACTCTGATACGTCGAGGTACGGATATCTCGAAGTGTTTCAGTGAGTCCCTTGGAATTCGAGATAACGGGAGTCGACTGTATTTTGATAGGCGCGCGAGACCGCGTAAGTTTTAGTAGGTGATAAGGTGTTATTGTTACTCAATAACGATAGTAATAAATTGTTATTACAGTGGAAAGGTCCGTTTGAAGGGGTCGAAGTACTTAATTGAATGGCTTACTGAATTGACGTCAACGGCGTCTTGGGTACTTATCACGCCAATTTCTTAAAACAACATGTTGAATGTCAAGCGTGACGTCACATTTTCAATCGAAACGGTATTGGAAGTCGACGAAGTCGATGAAACAGACGAGTGTTCATTAGATGTTTGTATATTTCCGTCAACACAGCGTACGGAATCGTGTAAGGACGTCAGTATTTCAAATGAATTGCCAGAGCAGATTTTGCGAGGCTGAATCACTAACACAACAGTACCCGGATGTACTGACAAGTTTACCCGGACGCACGGATGTATACCGTCATAATATTAAATTATTGACAACGGAGCCTGTAAGATCTAAAGGTTAGCCTATTCCATAAAAAAAAACCCTGAGGTTATGGAAACAGAAATTCAAGAACTGCTTCACTTAGGAGTAATTGAACTGTCATTTTCTCTACGTTCTTCGTCTGTAGTACTGAACCCCAAAAAGGATGGGTTGTGCGATTTTGCATCGATTTCCGGAAACTGAATAAAGTTACCTAATTGGATGCAGAACCAATGCCAAATAATGTATGGAGGAGGTGATAAATAAACTGTAAGGTCATAAATAATTTTCAAAAATTGATCTGAGTAAGGGTTTGGGCAAGTGGAATTGACTGATTAGTCCAAACCCTTGACAGTATTTGAAACTCCACGGAGAGTATTCCAGCTTAAAACTATGCCCTTGGGGCTTGTAAATGCCGTAGCTTCCTTTTGTAGGCTGATCCGCATCGTTCTGCGGGGTCTCCGGAATGTAGATAGTTTTGTGGATGATATGTGGGTTTTTTTTCTTCAACTTGGGAAAATCATATGACGTCTTTACGTCAGGTTTTAGATAGACTACGATCTGCCAAACTAACAGCTAAGCCATCTAAATGCATGATTGGGTATGTCAGTATTGAATCACTTGCTCATAATATTGTAGTGCAATCTATTAGGCCCCAAGAGGATAAATAACAGACCATCAGAGATGCCGTTAGACCTACAACCAAGACACCGGTAAAATCATTCATAGGGTTAGCCTACGTTTACTGCAAGTTTATACCTAACTTCTCGATCATTGTTTCTCCTTTAACGGATTTAACGAAAAAAAAAGATAGGCCAAATAACATCAAAGACTGGCAAGATCACCATGAGACGGCTTTTCAAACGTTGAAGAATAGGCTCACATCTAGCCCTATTCTTCGGCTACCTATATTCCAAAACGGAGTTCTCTAACGGGAAAATCAGGCTGACATTGTTGAGGCTTTCAATTCCACATCAAGATACCTTGTTGATTTATTAAATATTGACAATATTTACTTTGACCAAATGGTGGCCCGCATATACCCTACTGAAGTTCAATTAAAAAAAGACGATTCTTCCGATACCGAGGCGCCTTTTTTGGATTTAAATCTATGTATATATAATAGTACAGTTTCCACTAAAGGTAGCTACATAGGAGGGATTCCATACGTTTTAGAATATATTCCGTTTCAAAAGGCTTGATGTGGATCTCATCCCCTTTATCGCGGAATGCTCCACTAAGTCTGCCTGGAATCAATCGAATCCAAGCAATTAAACTATAATAAGAAACGGAAAAGTAGAATAATCCTCTTTTACATGTGTCCGTGAGTGTTGATATTATTTCTTGGAAATGAATTCCTTTCAGAGTAGAACTGTTTTCAGAAGGTGGTAAACGAATTTTGTTTGAGCTACATGCATACTAATTCCCCTTGTTTACTTTTTCTGACCAATTGCTACAGGGATTAAAATAAATGCGCATCATAAAACCTTCAAAATGCCATTGGTAAACAGCAAAGATCCGATTATAATTAAATATAGAGATACACAGGTAAGTCCACAATTACGGAGCGCAGCTTTCCAAAGGCACCAGATGAAATAATATAAGTAAGGATACCCAGGTAATGCTACAGACTTTATCAGTACAGCCTTCCCGAGGCACAGCCTTTCCGGCACAGCCTTCCCAAGGCACAGACTTCCCGAGGCACAGCATTTCCGAGGTACAGCCTTCCCGAGGCATAGACTTCCCGAGGCACAGCCTTCCCGAGGCACAGCCTTCCCGAGGCACACTTCCCGAGGCACAGCCTTCCTGAGGCACAGATTTACCGATGCACAGCATTCCCGAGGCACAGCCTTCCCGAGGCACAGATTTACCGATGCACAGCATTCCCGAGGTACAGACTTCCCGAGGCACAGCCTTCCCGAGGAATCGAAAGAAGGAGAGATTGACAAAACAACGTCCCACGCGAAACAACTTACGCATGGACAAAGAATAACTACCATGGACCGTTTAACCAATTTTTGTCTAGCGTCCCATTACAGGAATATTGGCAAGCAGTGAAGACCCAGATCAGTCGCCACAGAACGCCAGGATGTACACTATTTGCATTAAATACATTGATTTCTATAATAGTTTAATAATTCAAACTAAGCAGACACCCTTTATTTAGAAATGATTCTGTCTAGCGTCCCATAAACGGCACACTGGCAAACAGTGTAGTGCCAAATCAGACGCCGCAGTAAGCGGTGTCTGATCAGGGTCTACACTGTTTGCATTAAATAGATGAAAGTCTATAAAAGGGTTTAATAACAAAAACTAAGCAGACACTCCTTCTCTCAGAAGTGAACCTGTTCAAAGTGTTGAGGTAGAAGAGTCCATTTTCCATAAATGGGCTAATTACATGAAATGTTTACACAATATGGCACTTTGTTGACATCACGAACGAACAAATGAAGCTACATAGAGAACATATAGAACAGACAAATGAGAAGGAACTGAAATCCAAGTAACGCCTTAAAACAGTCATTAGTAAAGCTGTGTGTGAGGGGGGTGGGGGCGAGGGGCGATGGAGATAGTCAGAGAGACGACGAAGGTGGTAGGAGAGGGCTGGACAGGTGTTTAAACCTGGTTTAAGGACATCCAACTTGCATATCCTTGCAGCCTGGCAACGTCTATGTTTCGTATTAAGACTTAGTAACATTTAATGATTAACATGCTGTTTGAATTACATATAAGTAATTTATTCTCAAACATTAATAGCTAACATCACTTCCTCTTATGGTAAGAACGTGCGAGAGCAACATTATTTTTCCGTGCATCTGTCTGTCTGGCTATCTCCTCCTAAACCACTGGGTGGAATTCAACCAAACTTGCTATATCTATCACTTCCCCTCTTTTTTTTTTTTTTTTTTTTTTTTTTTTTTTTTTTTTTGTTTTGGGTTTTACGGCCCTTTCAAGAATATTTCACTTATATCGAGCCGATCGTTCATCGAAGGTGGGCGAAAACCGGAGTACCCGGAGAAAAACCACCTGACCATCCGTAAGCAGAACTTGGCTTTCCCACATATGACCCGAGCTAGGCTCGAACCACAGCGGTGAGAAACCTAATGGGTTAAGAGTCAACTCTCTTATCCACTAGGCTACGGGGGCCCGCCTCACTTTCCCTCTTAGTAAGGGTGTGCGTCCGTCGTCCGTCTATCTGTCCGTCACACTATCTCCTCCTAAACCACTGGGCGGAATTCAACAAAACTTGCTACATCACTTCCCCTCATGGTAAGGGTCCCTCATGGTAAGGGTGTGCAAGAACAATATTATTTTTCCGTGCGTCCATCTGCATCTATATATCTGTCCGTCACGCTATCTCCTCCTAAAGCACTGGGCGGAATTCAACCAAACTTGCTATATCACTTCCCTTCGTGGTAAGGGTGTGCGTCCATCGTCCGTCCATCTGTCCGTCACACTATCTCTCCTAAAGCACTGGGCGGAATTTAACCAAACTTGCTACATGAGCTTCCCTCGCGGTAAGGATGTGGGAGAGTAAGTCTATCCGCCGTCATGCTAATAGCAACATTAGAAACCAGCGTGGAGATTTGCAATAGCGCTCCATCGACTGCACATTCTTGTTATTATTATTATTATTATTATTATTATTATTATAACCCGAAGTTTACTATCTGGTCAAAGCTTCATCTAATAATGACTTATAAGGAATTAACTGTCAAGCATGCCTGATATTTCCTTTAGTTACTTGTATGTTTCCGTAATATGGAAGGATTCCGAATATGAAAAATGAAACCACATGTAACCGTTTTGATAAAAACATTCCATATCCCTGCCACGGTGTAGAGGTTACAAGTTTTGACCTATGCAATTACTACAGTAAACTGAATTTTTGGAAAAATTTCAATGGAAAATATTGATTACTTTTCTTCACTAACTGGTTTAAACAATAATTTATTTTACAAGAATATAACAGTAATAGGAAGTACAAACACGTGATGCAGGATCTAACGGTGAGCCAAAGCTTAATAAAATCATCTCCTGCGTCATTGTGGGATAAAAATATAAATATAGGAATGGCTGTGTGTCGAATGGAGACACAGAGAGAGAGAGAGAGAGAGAGAGAGAGAGAGAGAGAGAGAGAGACAGGTAGACAAACAGAGGACCGCGGCAAGAGCGTTTCCTAATACATGTACATAAAAGTTATTTCCAAGAGACTTGGAGTGGCGATAGTTTGTTACTAGTCTCAACCGTCCGGAATAAACAATGAACTTTAGCACTTTAGACTAAAAAGAGCTTCATTTTCTCCTTGCATTTTGTTGTCAGTGCCGAAAAAAAAATCATGAGATGTGTAAGCGTTTTTGTTATTGGGTAAGTACTTTTTCTTGCGCAGCATATCTAGGGCAGACAAAGAAGTGATGTGGGCTATCAAAGTCTCCACACTGGCATGAGAGATCGGCCACGATATTCTTCCTGAAGAGATGGGAGTTGAGCGAGCTGCATTCCATTCGCATCCTTGAATGTAATATCTGGCATTTTCGTGAGCCGTAATTATTGTAAGTTGGCGGTTTTGAAAATGAAATTTTAATGATGCAATAGAGGTAGCTTTTTTTAGTGTCGTCAGACAAATTATTCCACGCTCGAATCGTTTCTGGGCAAAGAGTTATAAAACAGGGGTCTTATTAGTGTGAATAATTTGGATTTTATTTGAATTTTGAAGGTTTTATCTAGTAATCTCATGTACATTGTATCAGAGGAGGAACAAGATCGCGATATAATTGGGAGTAAATCCATGCAAAATCTTAAAGAAAATTGTCAGGTTGTGCTTGTTTCTACGGGTTTGAAGAGATTCCCAACCTAATTCTGAGAATAGTTTCTCGATGCTGCAAAGTCTTGTGGCGCCAGTTATAATTCTCGCTGCTTCTATGTAAATCGATTCGAATTGTTTCTTATATTCAGCTGACCAGTTGTCCCAGACGACATTACAATATTCGAGCAATGGCCGTAGGAAACTAAAATATATTTGTTCTAATGATTTTCTGCTAATCTGTAAACTTCAGTTGTCGCATGAGATTAAATCGTACCCAGGTAAAGCTGGCAAAAGCAGGTTTTAGGCTTTGTCAACAGTGTTGTTGACCGTTCAAAGGCGATATTCTGTTTTCGATTGAAAGTCATTTTTTTTTTTTTTTTTTTTTTTTTTTTTTTTTCGTTAGCATCTTTTATGTCATTCAAGCCGCATCCGATTTTTTTGAAAGGATTGTTTCGTCATTGTGACAGTCTGATTAGGGCGTTCAATGTTCGTTTACAGATTTATTGGACACTGTAGGATGTATCAATGACGAACAAATGCGCGGATGATACTTTTCGTATGCGCGGAGTGAATCTTAATCTGTGGATTTTGCGCATTTCATGGGTATTTCTAATTCACTTTTCCAAACCATGGTCCACTCTCCAAGCGGAACATTCTGACTTGGTTCCCATTTTCAGATACACCAGATAAAATTGTGTACGCCTTTCAAAGCGCAGAAACAGAAACAAAACAGACAAATAATTCATGACAAGATATGGTCAATCAGAACAAAATATTTCCATTTAGACCATAAGAATTATTGGACACTGTAGAATGTATCAAAAGAGAACAAATGCCTGGATGATACTTTGTTATGCGCGGAATGAATCTGAACATTACGAAAACACGCCTATACAAATATATTGAAAATTTCACCACCAAAAGATGAAAATTTTCAGACAAAAAGTTTGAGATTTTTCATATTTCTGCTCAAAACATAGATTGTGGGTACTCGTTAGAACTGCCTCGTCGAGGCGGTTCTAACGAGTACCCACAATCTATGTTTTTGAGCAGAAATAAGAAAAATAATGTGTACCCCTGTAAACCCCAGTTTTCCAATATAAAAATGGGGTTTAAGGGGCCAAAATTATATAGGTATGTTTTCGTGATGATCTGTGGATTTTGCCTATTGTATGGTGTTTTCTAATTCACTTTTCAAAACCGTAGTTCAGTCTCCCGGTGGTGCCTGATTCTGTCCTCTCTAAGACACACCTTAGGACTTACTCATTAGCAAAAATGGTACGAGAAAAGTCCAGGGAGTGCCACAATCTCAAACCGCAGCCCTTCCCAGACACCAAGAGGAAGAGGAAACCGACAAAACCAAACAAGCACAAATCGAACAAAAGTACGTAAAACACTAAGATTAGCTCTCTCTTCCCAGACATTCAACCCATTTTATGGATGTCCTCTTTGCCAATAAAGTTGACATATAGTGTTGCCTTTCTAACATATCACCAATTGTAAGAAGGTCGGATACACATGGTAGATTATCCATCATCTTTTTACAAGGGAAACAACTTTTGTGTTTTCCACTTTGCTTGCCTGCACCCATTCCCCTTCTGAAAAGGGATCAACACTAAAAGGTAAGAAATTGCTCCCTAGGGGAGCATTGTATTTTTATAGAGAAGACCCTTTTCAGAAAGAGGCGAAAATCAATTTTGTGAGAGTCGTCGCCCTGGGAAGTGGATCAATACCGTAAAGTGTCAATTTTGCTTTTACCCATTTACACCGAATAGCTTCTTCTACCTCACCTCTTTGGACAGTTCCATTTCAAAAAGAAGGGTGTCTGGTCAGTTTTCAATATTAGAATCATTATATAGAAATTTCTGTATTTAATGCAAACAATGATCAGACTCTGCGTTCTGCAGTATCTGATCTGGGTCTACACTGTTTGCCCATGTCCCTTTTAAAAAACGCCAAACATAAATGGGTTGTTTTTGTGCGTTCAGTTGTGCCTAGAACAGACTAACATAAGACCCTGGTCTCGCTTGAATGCTACAACAGGAAATGAAGTTATTTTACTTCCCCTTTCAAGAGTGAACTCTTAAAAGAAATAATTTACACTCATTAGAATAAGTCCATTTTTAATAGACTTGCAAAGGACGGCAAGCAAGAAATCACAAAACTGGTCTCTCCTGTACAAAAAATGGTGGATAATCTACCACTAAGGCAGCACACAAGCCTTTCAAGAAGATTTGTAACTGACCTTAATCTTAATCCTGTATTAAGCCTCTAAACCATATTTACGTCAGGAATAGCGTACCCTTTTCGACAGAATGCTAACCCTTGCCATTCTGAATAAATCAAGATGCAGAGGCCACGCCCACTTTTATTGCTTAGCTTATCAAATCACTTAATCTAGGTTGTGGGTAAGGCTGGCTAATCGGACCTGAAAAGATAATCGATTATCGGTCATGGCATTGCGATCGGTAATCGATTAGTATTCACCGAATATTTGGTCATAATTTTACCTGTCTGTCTGACCATGACTCTTTACTATATGTTGTACTTTACTGTATGTATTTGATCTGACAGGCCTGAGCACACAGTGTAGACCCAGATGAGACGCCGCAAATGCGGCGTCTCATAAGGGTGTATACTATTTGCCACTCATCCAGCTGTTTTAGACACAACTTTGGGTAGTAAGTTGTTGTTGTTCAAATTTTAGATAAAGAATGGTAAGGAGTTGAGGTGTCTGAATACTAAAGGTAAATATGGTAAAGTAAGAGACATTAAATGATCGATTATTAGCAAATCTGTAACGATAATCATTTTTGTGGAATTTATCGATCAATTAATCGATTATCCGATTAATTGTGCCAGCCTTAGTTGTGAGTACAAACTCACATAGTATAGTCTACATATCAGTTAGATCTGGATCTACACTGTTTGCAAAAGTAGGGCATATCCGGGATCTACAGGACCAGGGTTTACCGATCTATTATTGATGACTTATTATTTTTTTTCTTTATTGCACGACGATGAATCAGTCCTCAGACTATTACGGCTTCCTCCTTACTCTACTTCAGAAGGCTGGCGCATGGGCCCATTACTGTGCTTTTTTTCTTTTTTTGAGAGGAGTGGGGGGAGGTTTCTGGCCTCAGATCGCCGTTTGACCCTTTACTCTGTTTGATCACAGTGTTTGTGATTACAGTCGAACTTCAATGGCTCAAACATCTTTTGGACCATGTAAATTTGTTCGAGACATGGGTAGTTCGAGCCACTGAGGGTTAATCATAGCGCAAGGTCAGAAGGCAAATGAGAATAATCTAGGAATGTCTTTTCCCTCTTCTATAAAATAATGGTATGTCGGGTGTACTCATTAAAATCGCCTCGATGAGGCGATTCTAATGAGTACACACAACATAGATTTTCGTGATAAAATAAGAAAATTTCCCTAAAAATCCCAATTCTTTTGTTTTCTTGAGCTATCGGAAGAATTTCCTGGGGACTCAAAAACGAGTTCGAATCATCCAAGGTAAACGAGCCATCCATGTTCGAGCTATCGAGGTTATACTGTATATGTGATTTACTCTGATGTTTCACAGATGAAGAAGAGCATCCCAACGCAGCCAAAATTATGTGCCTTCAGAATTAAGGGTGAGGTCTTGCGCCAATAAAACTGGTTTAAGACCTACTGCTACAGTATAGTGACCATTCCAAAGCTGTTCCTCTATTGGCGATCATTTTTATGTGTGCGTCTATTGTTTCATATGTGACGCTCATATGTGATGCTTTTTTTTTCTCATGTTCCGGCCTTGGTGGCTCAGTCGGATACGCACCCGATTGGTGATCAGGAGGTCGCGAGTCCGATTCCCACCGGTTCCGGCAACATTATTTCACATTAATTGATCATGAAATTTTTCTACGGTCATTCTCTCCCTTTGGCTGATTAAAGAAGGCTAGTTATCAGTGATAGGCGAAATAATATGCAGAAGTACTGGTTGACTGCTTAGAGGACTAAGTCAACAAGATCTTAATGGATCGACTGGGTCGTAAAACTTCAACTAAACTTTACTCAAATTGTCATTATTTGTTCTTAATTTCTCCTTCTCATTACGAAAACTTGCCTATTCAAATATACTGAAATTTTTACCACCAAAACATGAAAATTTTCAGATAAAAAATTCTGATATTTTTTTCATATTTCTGCTCAAAACATACATTGTGGGTACTCGTTAGATCCGCCTCGACGAGGCGGTTCTAACGAGTACCACAATATATGTTTTTGAGCAGAAACAAGAAAAATAATGTATACCCCTGTAAACCCCAGTTTTACTATATAAAAGTGGGGTTTAAGGGGGTCAAAATTATATAGGTATGTTTTCGTGATGTGTTGTAATCTTTACGTGGGGTGCTTCGTGGTTGTCGCATGTTCTGGGTATCTTCACTTTTATTTTTTATCCGTTTATCTAAATATGCAAAACACACAGCATGGACTTATCGGATTTGCTAAATTTCAATGATACAGTGTCTCTTTCCCACGTCAGTCGTTTAGAGCGATTTTAAGGGGTATTGACACACGCGGCTCATTTGTCGGTAAAGACACCATGTGTTCAAAATAGCTTTTATGTAAAATTAAGCCCCGAAGAATATTTGAAAGAGATATACTTATTTATTCTGACATGCACTATTAATTTGGAATTTGAACTAAATAACAAGCCACCATGAAAAGGCACACTCACGGAACACAGCCTTTTCAATGCACTGGATAGGTTTGAAAGATTGAAAATAAACAGCACAAACCAGAATGGCTTAGTCGGATGCACATCCGACTGGTGATCAGGAGGTCTAGAATCGATCCTCGCTCGGTTTGGAAACATTCTTACGTTGATAATGATCATGAAATATTTTCAGTGGCCATTTCCCCCTTTGCGCTTGATTCAAGATAGGCAGTTGTCATCGAAACAATATGCAATTGTACTGGGAAAGCGCCTAGAGGACGCAGATTGCTTATGCAAATTGTGGTTAGGTAAACTGACCGGCTCGACATGACCGTGACAGGTCTTCCTGTTTGTTATCCCCCAACGTTAGTCGAAGGGGATTATTAAAATGGGTCCGTCCGTCAGACACAATGAGATGGGTAGTTTGTGAAGGCAATTCGTTTTACAGGTTTTAGCCGTTTTTATTTATTTTTTTTTTTTTTTTTTTTTTTTTTTTGTTTTGTTTTTTTTTTTTTTTTTTTTTGTTTTGCTTTTTTTTAAACTGTAGGTTTTGTTATGGTCTGAACATGTGCATCTGATTTTGGGGTTATCCTCCCGTTATTTTTATCAACTTTTTTCCACTTTTCGACTTTTTTATTTATTTTTTTTTCTGTTTGTTTGTTTTTTGCAGGTCAGATTACTATCAGAATAAATATCTTGTGGGCGCAACTCCTTCTAGAGATTTCCACCGATCATTTTCAAAATATGCATACTTGTTTTACATGGTCTGTAGATGTACATGTGGTTTAAGAGTTATCCTCCCGTTATCTTTTATCATTTTTTTCTTCTTTTTCGACTTTGTTTTTTCCAGCTTCGATTACTATTGGAATAGATACCTTGTGGGCGCAATTCCTCCTGGAGTTTTCCTCCGATCGTTTTTAGACCATGCGTGCATGTTCTACATCGTCTGTAACTGTGCATGTGGTTTTGGGGCTATTGCCCCTTTATTTTTTATTATTTTTTTCCTACTTTTTCGACTTCGTCTTTTCCAGGTTCGATTAGTATTATTATAGATACCTTGTGGGTGCAACTCCTCCTAGAGGTTTCCACCGATCATTTTGAAACTATGCATACGTGTTCTACATAGTCTGAAGATGTGCATGTGGTTTTGGGGGTATCCTCCTATTATTTTTTATCAACTGTTTCTACTTTTTTGACTTAGTTTTTTCCAGATCCGATTAGTATTGGAATAGATATCTTGTGGGCGCAACTCCTCCTAGACTTTCCCACTGATCATTTAGAAACTATGGATACTTGTTCTACATGGTCTGAATGTTTGCATGCGATTTTGGGGTTATCCTGCCATTTCCTCTTTTTTTTCAACTTTTTGTTGTTGTTGTTGTTTTTTGTTGTTGTTTTTTTTGTTGTTTTTTTCAACCTAGTTTTTTACGTAGGGGAGTTCGATAAGTTCGTAGAACTCGGGGTTTAACTCACAGATAGGAAGATGGTTTCAACATTATTTTTCAAGATAATCCCCCTTTACTTGAATGCATTTGGTCAAGCAGTCTATGCCTTTGAAATAAAAGTCGTCTATTTGGTCCTCCAAGCCTCTGTAGCAGACTTGAGCTTATCATCATCCCGAAATCTCGTTCCAAGCAAGTGGGACTTCAAATTTCGAAACAGATAATAATCACTTGGGGCCAGGTCTGGACTGTATGGCGGGTGATTTAACTGCTCGAACTTGCACCCACGAATACCCGCTCGTGCAACTCTGGACTTGTGCACAGGGGCATTATCATGCAAAAGAAGGACACCAGCAGCTAGCTTTCCCCTTCGTTTTTCTTTAATAGCTACCCTTAATTGTTTAATGACATTGGCATAGTATTCTCCTGTAATTGAAGTACCAGCAGGCTTGTAAACTATCAATATAATCCCTTTGGAGTCCCAAAACACCGTGGCCATTACCTTGCTGGCTGATGGTTGGGTACGAAATTCCTTAGGTGGGGTGAGCCAGTGTGCTTCCATTGCATGGGCTCCTTTTTAGTATCTGGGTCCCAGTGGTGAAGCCAAGTTTTATCTCCTGTTACAAGACGAGTGTGAAAGTCTTCTGGATTGGCATTGTACACTTCCAGAAACTCTTGACTTGACTCCACCCTTTGCTGACGATCTTGCATGTTCAGGTTTCTGGGTACCCACCTGGCAGATACTTTTGATATCCTAAATATTCATGGATTATAGTGTAAACACTTCCATTAGAAATACCACATTCTAAAGCAAGTTTGGCAACTTTGATTCGGCGATTGTTTAGCACAAGTCTCTCAACACGGTCGATCATCTCCTGGCTTATGACATCAGCAGGGTGACCTGGCCTTGGGTCATCTTCTAAGAAGTCTCGCCCACGTTTAAATTCTTCTGACCACTTTGCACTGTGGAATACTTTAGGTTACTATCCCCATACACATCAGCCATGCGCCGATGGATTTCTTTGGCCTTTGCACCCTCCATAGTGAGGAACTTTATGACTGCTCTGAACTCAATATTCTGACTTTCCATTTTTGCCTATGGGTATAGGTTTTCAAAAAAAAAGTAAGACCAAAAAATATACGTGTTGACTGAACGGCTGTTATCATTCAACTGACAAAGGTTTACATTGCACATAAAATAAAAAAAGAAATCTTGAATTGTATAGAAAAATACCGAGCTATGAACTTATTGAACTACCCTCGTAGCTCGCCTGAGCCGAAGGCTCAGGATGAGCTATTCTGATCACTCCCCGTCCATCGTCCGTCTGTCCCGCCGTACGAATGAGCATATATTGGGTAGACATGAATTGGGTACCTGCCATTTATTCCGTAAGTGTCCCAAGTATGTACCCAATAATTTGAGGCACTTCTTGGGTAATCAGGTGTCTTGTTGGGTATTTTGAGCCGAAAAGTTAACACTATAGTACCCAACAAGTGTCCATCTGTAAGAACGTCCGTCCGTCCATCCGTCCGTCAGGTCACAAATTTGAACGACATCTCTGAACCCCTGGGCCAAATTTCTTCAAATTTCATGTGGAGCCTTGTGTTAAAGGGGGATTGAAAATATGTACAAATGGTCATGGTCCGTAAATTAAGGTGGCCGCCATGCCCATATATAGCTCCCATAGTCTTATAACGGGAAAACTTTAAAAATCTTCTTCTTAGAAACCATGAGGCCAAGGGCTTATATATTTAGTATGTAGCAACGTTTAGTGGTCCCCTACATAAACCATGCCAATCAAGTCCCTGGGGCCCAAACTGGCCACGCCCCAGGGGTCATTATCTCCCATAGGCTTATAATAGGAAAAAGTTTTAAAAAAATCTTCTTCTCTGAAACTATGAGGCCAACAGCTTATATATTTAGTATATGGCAATGTTTAGTGGTCCACTACATAAATCCTGCCAATCAAGCCCCTGGGGTCCAAACTGGCCACGCCCCGGGGGTCATTATCTCCCATAGACTTATAATGGGAAAAAATCTTCTTCTCTGAGACCATGAGGCTACAGCTTATTTAGTTAGTATGTATAGTGGTCGCCTGCATAAATCCTGCCAATCCAGCCCCTGGGGTTCAAACTGGTCTCACCCCAGGGGTCATATGTTTATACAGAGCTATATAGTTGAAGAACCTTAAAAATTCTTCTTCACTGAAACCATAAGGCCCAGAGCTAACAGTATGTAGCAATGCTTTGTGGTTTCCTACATAAATCCTGCCAACCATGCTCCTGTGGTCCAAACTGGCCATGCCCCCGTGGTCATTAGCTCCCATTGACTTATAATGGGAAAAAAACTTAAAAAGATCTTTTTCTGCCAACCATGCCCCTAGGGTCCAAATTGGCCACACCCCGGGGCTCATTAGCTCCCATAGACTTAAAATGGAAAAAAAAAACTTAAAAATCTTCTTCTCTCAAACCATACGGCTAAGAGCTAAGATATTAAGTATGTAGCAATTTAAAGGAAAAACGGACCATATTTTGCCCCTTTGTGGACTTAGGCATTGTGTCATAGGAAAAGCTTGTAAACAAAATATCTCAGGAACCGCTTGAGCTAGGCTCTTGAAATTGTGCAGGCTGTTTGGTACAATGTGAAGATGACCTGATCAAATTTTAGTATAATTTTACCAAATTATGCCCTTTTGTGGACTGAGGCATTTTGGCATAGGAAAAGCTTGTAAGCAAAATATCTTTTTGATTTATGGCCTTTTGAAAATTTCAGCATTTTAACCTTGCAAGCAAGATATCTCAAAAAATGTTTAAGTCATTGCCTTGAAGCTTGACAGGGAATGATGAGCAAATGACCTGATTAACTTACCATTACGAAAACACGCCTATTCAAATATATAGAAAATTTCACCTCCCAAAACTGAAAAAAATTCAGATAAAAAAAACTCTGATGTTTCTCATAGTTCTGCTCAAAACATAGATTGTGGGTACTCGTTAGAACCGCCTCAGCGAGGCGGTTCTAACGAGTACCCACAATCTATGATTTTGAGCAGAAATAAGAAAAATAAAGTATACCCCTGTAAACCCCAGTTTTACTATATAAATGTGGGGTTTAAGGGGGTCAATATTATATAGGCATGTTTTCGTGATGAGCAGTTAAATCAGGTGAGCGTTGTCGCCCATGGGCCTCTTGTTTTTAGTTGTCATACGATGATATGGGTAACTTATGGGCGTAACTCCTCTTACAGTTTTATTCCAAACTTATTGAAACTTTGCAGATGTTTTTGTCATGATCTGAAGATGTGCATGTGCTTTTGGGGTTATCCTCTTATCATTTTTGTGTCGCCTGCGTAGCATGGCAAACACATTGGGATTATGTTGTCCGTCTGCGTCATCGTCGGCGTCGTCGTCGGCGGCGGTGGCGTTGTCGTCCGCGTCGTCGATGTCGTCGCCACACTTCTCGTTTCCGCTCAATAACCTTTGAACGGATGCATTTATTACATTCAAACTTTGCAGAAATTTATATCACTATAAAATGCAGGTCAAATTCTATATTGGTAATCATCTGCCAAATTTTGGCTGAGTTATGGCCCTTTCTCGACTTAGTTTTTGTTGTTTGTTTCCGCTCAATAACTTATGAAGGGATGCATTGGTTTCATTCAAACTTTGCAGAACTTTAAATCACTGTAAAATACAGATCAAATTCGATATTGGTAATCATCCGCCAAATTTTGGCTGAGTTACGACCCTTTCTTGATTTAGTTTTTTTTTATTAGGGTGTTGATATTGGTTTTCGATCAATAACTTTTGCAGGGATGCATTAATTTTATTGAAAGTTTGCAGAAATATATTTCATTGTAAAATACAGGTCACGTTTGATATTAGTAATCATCAGCAAAATTTTGACCTATGTATGGCCCCTTTTCGACTTAGGTTTTGTTGGAGTGTTGATATTGGTTTCCACTTAATAACTTTTGCAGGGATGCATTGATTTTATTGAAATTTGCAAAAGGATATATCAATGTAAAATACAGGTCAGGTTCGATATTGGTAATCATCCGCAAACCTTTGGCCAAGTTATGGCCCTTTTTCGTCATAGTGTTTGTTGTTGGGGGTAAAATACAAGTTAAAGATATTATGTCCCCTCAATAACTTTTGAAGCATTGATTTCATTCGAAGTTTGCAGAATGGTATATCATTATCGCATAGAGGCCAAGTTTAATTTTGGTAATAATCCAAAAAATCTAGGTCAAATTATAGCCCTTTATTTACTTGATTAATAAAATTCAGACAAATTAGTGATGAGTTATGCAAGCGACAAGTCCGATTCTCGGGAAATCTAGTTAATCAACTTTTTTTTTCACTTTTCCGACGTTTTTCAGGTCCAGATTAGTATCAGAATAGATACCTTGTGGGTGCAACTCATCCTACAGTTTTCCACCCATCATTTTTAAACTATGCGTACTAGTTCTACATATTCTGAAGATATGCGCATGGTTTTGGGGTTATCCTCCCATTATTTTTTATCACATTTTTCCACCTTTTAGACTTAGTTTTTTCAAGGCCCAATAAGTAATGGAATGGATACTTTGTGGGCGCAACTCCTACAATTTTATACCAATCATTTTGAAACTGTGCATATTTGTTCTACATGGTATGAAGATGTGCATGTAGTTTTGGGGTTAACCTCCTATTATATGGATTTAAAAGTCACAACCCATTACTGACGAAGCCATGACGTTGGGGGACGCTTGCCCGCAACGGGCTTTTATTGTTCTTCAAATGTTCCTGCGCAGTCCCCTATTTGGGCTACAGACGTGTGTTGTTTGCCTAAAGCTTTTTCAAGGTCTACTACAAATCTGCGAACAGCAAAGGCTCTGGCGAGACTGCACTCATGTCTGTGCACTTGCTGGTCGCGTTTGTAATAGGTACTATTTTCCTTATGTACTGGCCGAATTATCATAGGGTGTATGGAGACGAGCAAAGGTCCCGACCAGAGAGTGACATATACGCTGATGAAGGCCTTCTTATGATATAATTACAAAGGCCTGTTTTCTCTGTGTGACGCTGCTCGCATAAAAAGATTGGTATTTTTTATTAAAGCGCACACAGTCTGAAGGCTTGGAGTTGATGCTTTCGAAATACCTGCAATATTCTATCAGTTTATTGCCTTTATGATGAAGGGAAAAACAGTCCTCTTTTTCACAGTTCTGGCCTTGTGTCTTATCTTGGGTAAGCCGACATTTAATTTTATCGTAGTTAACGGTTAATTATTTATTTCAAATTAAGTTCAGTAGGGACACATAATTTCTAAGGAGGATCATTTGTCCGCAAAGAAGTGACTCATATCAGGCTGCGCAATAGTGTGCATGCAATTGCTTTGCGGTCTTTAGGTAGCCAGAAATCCAAGCGTTCTTTAAGTGAACTGCGGATGTTCTGCTTAGATTTGTGAACATGCAAACTTATCTGAGTTTCGATGGGAGAAGTCTTGCAGAAAAGGCTGTGCCCCGGCTCTATATACATGCGCCACGAACTGTTAATGTAGTATGAGCTTGCAAGTGTGTCTCCGCTATATGGATGATTGCCTAATATATCTGAAAAAACAAAACAAAAAAAAAACATCTATCTATATATAATATCTTCTTATTGTATTCAGGAGTTTCCTGGCTACCTCACTTTCATTTTTGACATTCATGCAAATGTTTCCACTGCTGACAATTTGCATGAACTGTCCAATCGTGTTTTCTTGAAATGTATACTCCTGCAAATTTGTAAATAAGTCGCCTATTGATTGGTTTAGGTGGCATCGTTCTGGCAAGGAAGCGTCACGCCAACGCAGATGCTAAAGCGATCCGGTTACCTACCTGCCCCCCTCCCCCCTCCCCCAACCCACCCACCCACCCATCCCTACAAGTACTGAAGTAGTAAATTTTTAATAAATTTGATTTACTCTGACATTAAAGTACACTTGCAAAAAGTGCGTTTATTCATAAAAGGTCAAGGATTAAGGTGGGATGAACAACTATTGTTAACGATATGTCTAAATCTCATAAAAGTAAGTCTAAAAATCAAAGTGCTCAGCCAGCTGAAACAATGAATATTGGTGGACACAGTATCAACAATCCATTACGAAAACACGCCTATTCAAATATATTGAAAAATTTACAACCAAAAAAGGAAAATTTACAGATAAAAAATTCTGATTTCTATATTTATGCTCAAAACATAGATAGTGGTACTAGTTAGAACCGCCTCGTCGATGCGGTTCTAACGAGTACCCACAATCTATGCCTTTGAGCAGAAATAAGAAAAATAATGTATACCCATGTAAACCCCAGTTTTACTATATAAGTGTGAGGTTTAAGGGGGTCGAAATTATGTAGGTATGTTTTCGTTATGAGTGTAGTCAGGATGGATGGTTAATACAAATTATGGAGTTATGGGACAGAGTTGTGGCATTCCGCAAGTTCAGGGTATGACCCAACAGAACTACCCCCTCCCAGTCACTAAAAAAACTGAAACAGCCAAAATTGATTGTTTTAGGGAGGTGGCTGTTACTTGGAGGGTTTCACCAACAGGCTCTTTCACTGGAATCAGACTGTTAAACAGCTACACATAAACGTTTTATGCAAGCCCTTTCATTTACTGTATTACAGAGCTCTAGATAAGAGGGAGTAAGGGTATTTCAGCAGTGATTTTTTTTTTTTAAATCAGTTTTAAAATAATGACAAAACTACGTCCCATGTGAAATAAGCGTCACAACGATTGCCTTTGGAAACAAAGAACACACGAAACCACCCACGCACGGACAAAGAATAACTGTCTTGGACGGTTTAACCCATTTATGTCTAGCGTCCCATTAAAGGAATATTGGCAAACAGTGCACTCAGATCGTTCGCCGCAGAACGGGGCGTCTGATCAGGATCTACACTGTTTGCATTAAACACATGAATTTCTGTAAAAGAGTTTAATAACTAAAACTAAGCAGACACTCCTAACTAAGAAATGAGCCTGTGTCTAGCATCTCATAAAAGGCACACTGGGAAACAGTGTAAACCCAAATCAGACGCCGCATATTATATTTCCTTTCCTTTGGGATCATTGGACCCATTGTGGTGTATTTGAAATTGGAGCTCTGCTCATGTATACGCTAGAGGGCGTAAGCAGTGTTGCAAACTTCGTTACTGCTTATGAAGAGTCTCAATAAAACCGAGACTCCCGTTTTCTAATCCGTGTTCTTTGTTTTCAAAGGCAATCTTTTTTACTTTTATTGCCCCCGCTTTTTCGAAGAAAAGCGAGGGGACATGGTATTTGGCTTTCCGTGATGCGTGGTGCTTGGTGCGTGATGTGTGGTGCGTGGTTCCGAGTTTGTAGTAGTTGTGAGAGCAACACCTCCTACACCTCCTACAGTTTTGGACCGATCCTTTTGAAACTTTACAGGTGTTTTAATCATGGTCTGAAGATGTGCATGTGCTTTTTACAGTTTTACAGAATCCTTATTTATTTATTTATTTTTTTTACTTTTTTCTCATTTTTAACTTAGACATTTTTTGCATAGTTCTGAGTTTGTAGTTGGAACCTTGTGAGCGCAACTCCTCTTACAGTTTTATCCTTCTCAAACTTCACAGGTATCTTAATCATGGTCTGAAGATATGCATGTACTTTTTACAGAATCTTGATTTTTTTTTTTTCTTTTTTTTTTTTTTTTTTCGAATTTTTCGAATTTTTCACATTTTTAACTAGACATTTTTTCATGCTTCAATACTATGAAAGTGTATATGTAATAGGTACATTTTGAGCGCAACTCCTCCTACAGCTTTAGACCGATCCTTTTGAAACTTTACAGGTGTTTTAATCATGGTCTGAATATATGCATGTGCTTTTTACAGAATCCTTAATTTATTTGTGGTCACTTTTTGAACATTTTAACTTAGACTTATTTGCATGCTTCCGAGTTTGTAGTGGAAACCTTGTGAGCGCCTCCTACTGTTTTATACCGATTCTTCTGAAATTTCACAGGTACCTTTATCAAAGTCTGAAGATATGCATGTGCTTTTAACAAAATCTTGATATATATATATTTTTTTTAATGTTTCACATTTTTAACTTAGACTTTTTTTCATGCTTCAATACTATGAAAGTGTATATGTAGTAGGTACCTTGTGAGCGCCTTATCCTACAGATTTGGACTGATCCTTTTGAAAGTTTACGGGTGTTTTAATCATAGTCTAAAGATATGTATGTGTTTTTTACAGAATCCTTAAGTTATTTTTTTTCACTTTTTCCACATTTTAACTTAGACTTTTTGCATGGTTCCGAGTTTATAGTGGGAACCTTGTGAGCGCAACTCCTCCTTCAGTTTTATACCAATCTTTCTGAAACTTCTCAGGTATCTTAATCATGGTCTGAAGATATGTATGTGCTTTTTACAGAATCTTGAATAATATTTTTTCATTTTTTTTTTTTACATTTTTAACTTAAATTTTTTTTTGTGCTTCAACTCTGTGAGAGTGTATATTTAGTAGGTAACTTGTGAGTGCAACTCCTCCTACAGCTTTGTACCATTCCCACTGAAACTATACAGATGTTTTAACCATAGTCTGATGATATGCAATATGCATATGCTTTTTACAGAATCTTGAAAGTACTTTTTTTTTTACTTTTTTCACAGTTTTAACTTTTAACATAGACTTTTTTCATGCTTCAGTACTATGAAAGTGCATATAGTAGTAGGTACCTTATGAGCACAACTCCTCCCACATTTTTTCTTTTTTTTTTTTTTTTTTTTTTTTTTTTTTTTTACAGTAGCCCTTTAGTCATTTGTCATTGGGCCTTCTGATGCCAAAGCCACCAACGTCTAAAGCGCTTTGATTGCAATAATAAGCTTGTCCGTAGCATATCTCTTAGAGTATTTTACTCTTTCACTAACATAACCCTCCCACTACTGCGCATTCTTCGGTTTCACCGATGCTCTTGTTTGAAAGATTTTTAATAGCGGGGGACATAAATTCTCTGAATTTGCTTGTTTTACTACACTGCAGCTGATGTTAGTGCCGTGTGGCGGCAATAGTATGTCTCCCCGTCCAGCACCATAATGCAGGTTTAATTCATTTCCTTTGGGATCACTGGGCCAGTTGTGGTGTATTTGAAATTTTAGTTCTGCTCATGTATACGCTAGAGGGTGTAAGCAGTGTTGCAAACTTCAATACTGCTTACTAAGAGTCTCAATAAAAACGAGACTCCCATTATCTAATCCGTAGTGTGTTCCTTGTTTCCAAAGGTAATCTTTTGGAGGTTCATTTTACTACACTGCAGCTGGTGTTTATGCCATGTGGCGGCGGTAGACTGTCTCTCCGTACATCACCATAGTGCAGATTATATTTCTTTTCCTTTGGGCACACGCGCACGCACAAACACACACACTCACACCACACACACACACACACACACACACACACACACACACACACACATATATATATATATATATATATATATATATATATATATATATATATATATATATATATGTGTGTGTGTGTGTGTGTGTGTGTGTGTGTGTGTGTGTGTGTGTGTGTGTGTGTGTGTGTGTGTGCGTGCGGGCCAGATAACATGGGCCCGAAAAGGGCATAATCATTTATTCGTAAATTTTACATTTTCATGTCATTTTTTAAAATAGAAAATCTCTGAAGAAGGCGAAAGCCGAAAGGCATCAGGTAAACAAACCATTTGCACTGTTAATGATTAACTCTCAACATATATATATATAAGAGGGTTCTGCAAAAAGTTCTGTCACTAATAGGCTTCCTAAGTTTTATCCCAAGTATATTTTAAAATGCTTCACTGCACTTGAATCGTGTGTTGAATAGCTAACGATACCCGTTTATTTCGTGCAAATTGCTTTCCAACTGACCGAGTTATTTTATAGTCATATACACTGACCAATTTACTTGTTACAATAAGAAACGACCAAGCAAAGGATGGTCAGGAGTCCACCTTTTACATGACAACGCATCCTCTCATAAGTGTGAGCTTGTTAAGTCTTTTTTGGCTTCTGAAAAGGTGAAAGTTTTAAACCATCCACCTTACTCACCTGACCTGAGTTCCTGTGACTTTTTTTTTATTTCCAAGGCTAAAGAAAATGCTTTCCGGAAATAAGTATGCGTCTAGAAGTTCTCTTGGCGGCGCTATTTATCAGTGTCTCCAAGAGATACCAAAAGAAGACTATTTATCTGCTTTTCGCGACTTGGTAAAAAGGTTACAAAAATATGTTTCAGTAAAGGGGGAATACTTTGAAGGTATGTAATAGAAATATGTTTGATAAAACGTAGCACTGAAGTAAATCCGAACGCAGTGACAAAACATTTTGCAGGACCCTCGTATAGATATAATCAAATGAAGGAAAGGACATTATGAGGTATATACTTGATGCACATCTTAAGCTATACACTAGACGCACATCCTGAGGTATACACTGAACGCACATCATGAGATATACACTGGACGTATATCATAAGGTAAACACTGGACGCACATGAGGTATATACTGGACGCACATCATGAGGTAAACACAGGACGCACATCATGAGGTATACACTGGACGCACATCATGAGGTAAACACTGGCCGCACATCATGAGATATACGCTGAGCGCAAATCATAATCGATACACTGGCCGCACATCATGAGGTATACACTGGCCGCACATCATGAGATATACGATGAGCGCAAATCATAATCGATACACTAGCCGCACATCATGAGGTATACACTGGACGCACATCATGAGATATTCACTGGATGCATGTGTTGAAAAGCCCTTTTTCAGGATTGAGAGATCAAGTTCTTCGGGTCTCTGCGAATATAAATATACGAATGCGCATATCTATAGAAATAGACTAGACGCGCATCAGGAGAGTTACACTGGACGCACTATATGAGGTACAGTGTATATACTGGACGCACATCATGAGATATACACTGGCCGCACATCATGAGGTATACACTGGCCGCACATCATGAGGTATACACTCGACGAACATCATGAGATATTCACTGGATGCATTTGTTGAAAAGCCCCTCTTTCGGGATTGAGATATCAACAAGTTCATCGGGTACCTGCGAATATAGATATACGAAAAAAAAACATGCTCGGTCCCTATAGTTAATGTATATATTACAGTAATTCGCATATGACATCGCGTTGACGTTATTACATAAAACTCTTTCTAGAAAAGTGTAAAAATCCTTGGTTACGGACTGTTATGTTACTAATATCAAAAAGGCGACTCTGTTGGGACAAAAATGCGATTTGCTGTATAATAAATGCTTACATTCATCTCTTTTTACATTATCTATGCTACGAGCGTCTAAAAGTTTCAATCATATGCTCGCCAAGGCTCGCATACATATAAATCATTGAACTCATTAAATCTATATCTTATAAAGTGACTTTCTATATGATGATCTTTTTTTCTTCCTATGTTTAACATTTATTATGTTACTTACCACGGACAAGGTGTCGCTTGAGCAAGGCCTGTAAATATTTTTGTAATACTCACTCACGTTACTCCTTCAAGTTGATCTGGAAGCAGAAACGGAAACGAGAGAAGTTTTAATATGATAAATTCAGCAGATCAGTAATCAAGTCATGTTTCTTCAACTAAAATATTACGAGACTGCTTGTCTGAATGGTGACAGAATCCAACGCGTAAAAAGAATGTACTTCTACGAATCCCTATAATTTATAGTGTAAACGAGAGTAAAGGGATATACAATATTGTGATTTTGAGCAATTTGGTTGTTGTTTGAACTAATTTAAATTACCTTGTTATATTTTATTGTCGCATTTTGCTCCATAAAACCAGTTTCAGCACACTTTATAAACCAAACAGTTCCTTATATCATCTAGAGAATACAAAGACATATTTTATTTTCACATAAAAACATGACGCAATGTCGTCTTAGATAAAAAGCCTACGTTGGTCCAGCGTTAGGTAATAGTTGTACATTATCTTGACCCACAGCAGGAAAACATAGATACCCAACGTAATTTTGCTCATTGGGTCAAGGATGACATGCTGGCCTTACTTTGAGCCAACGTAATAAAAGCGTTGGCTCAGCCTTGGGCACACATATGATCACAGTAACGTAATGTATAATAAGACGGGCGAGACGGGAAAGGTAGCGACATCATGATTAATTGACTCACCGGGAGTACTATTCTGTTGCTGTTGTTAATCATATCTACTTATAAAAAACGAAGGAAAGAGAAAAGTCCAGTGAGTACCACAATTACAAACTGCAGCCCTTCCCTGACATCAAGAGGAAAAGGCATCCGACAAAACCAAACAAGCACAAATCGAACAAACGTACGAAAAGCACTAACTAAAGATTAGCTCTCTCATCCCCAAGCGAGGTAATCTTGCTGTTATACATGAACGTGCGGACTTTGTATTACTTAACTCATCAGCATGAACAGTTGAAAAGTACCACAGTTAAGGTTGATAAAACTCTTATTTTGTTGATTAGCAGCTGTATTACTTCAATTCATACAAATTATCCAGTGGTCCTCGAAGATCCATGATTTCCGATAAAGAGCGTCATATTATTTAAACATCGTACTGTTGTGAAGACTCAATAATTTTAGTTCTCAACACTGATGTTTGTTTAATATTTGTCGTTAATGCCACCTGATGCTGTTAAAGAAGCGGGGACGTTATTTTCGTCGTGCAGTTTACATGAGTACATGGAATATGACGATCTGCTGAAAGCTGGGACATAATTTCCATTAATTCTGTTAGAATAGATATGCTCAATTTTAACAAGTTGTAAAATTAAATCGACTTAAGGGTTGTACCACGTTATTTGCAAAATGTAGAAATACCAGACAGACAGACAGTGAGTTTTTTAACGCTACCAGGCAACTGAGTAACATAGAGCAAGCACGTGTAGAAATAAATGGAGGCAGCGGCCATTGTTATGTGCATGTATTTGTAGAGCCTTGCTTTCATGGATCACCCATGCACATTTGGTGCCGCTGCCTGTCACCAAGCGCCGCCCTGTCCACTTTATACTCAATCCAGGGAACGTCGAGTATGAGCTGGGTGTACTAATGGTCTGAAAATTGTCTTGACCCGACGGGGATCCGATCTCACGATTTGCCGCCTGAAAGTCGAGTGCACTAATTAGGCCACCCAGAAATAATTATTCAAATGTTTTCTTAACCCTTGTCATGCTGAATAAATTAAGGTGGAACGCACACTTCTAATTGTTAGCCAATCAGATTACTAGATCCAGTTTGTTGATACAACTTCAAATACTGAATGGCAAACAGTGCAGATCCAGATCAGTTGGCTTCTTCGTCTGGATCTATACTCTCAGAGTCTACAGGGTATATCCGGGTTGTTGTTGTTGTGCGGATTTTTACACTACCAGGCACCCGAGGCACATAGAGGCAGCGGCGATTGCTATGATGTAGATGTATTTGTACAGCCTTGCTTCCATGGATCGCCCATGCACACTTGGTGTCGCTGTCTGTCATCAAGCGCCGCCCTGTCCACTTTATACTCGACCCAGGGCACGTCGAGTATGAGCTAGACATACGTTATCCGGGTTCAGCAGGAAAAGGATTAAATATGCAACACACATTAATTCAGTGGGATGCATGTCATCAGTTGTAAAACATCAATAAAATACATTGAAACAGCCTGAAAACTAATATTTTTCAGATAAGATTTTAAAAGCATATGAAGCGGGAATTACAAATTCTCTATATCTTAAAGTAAAGATTGAGATCCCGAAAATTGTATAAAATATATTGATAACGTTATCAAATTAAAGGGAGACAACAAACTACCTTTAGAAAAAAGGGCATGTACATTACAGGATGGATAATAATGTCTTTATAATAGGGCTCACGAAATATTGTTACGGCGCTAACCCAGTCAGCATTCTACATAAATCTATATCGGGCCGCTATCGGCCCGTCAGGGTAGCTGACGGGCCGATGGCGGCCCGATATAGATTTACATAGAATGCTAGCTGGGAAGTTGAGACAGTTTTTCATACTTAGCTTATTGCGGAACCGTTGCATGCAGATGTTCCGCGCATTAATATCCCACATATCACCAAGGCTCGCCAGTTTATAAGCGTACCCCGAGGAAATGTTTCTTGTAAGCTTTACAAAGTTTGCTCGAGGCAACAACCAAAATGGTGTATTTGCCAAAGCATGGGATAGTATTATCAACTCTTTCGATTTTATGCACTTGCCTGCATCCAAATCCGTTCTGTTTTGAACAAAATGAGAGAGAGAGAGAGAGAGAGAGAGAGAGAGAGAGAGAGAGAGAGAGAGAGAGAGAGAGAGAGAGATTAAGGCAGATTGAAGACAGTATTCAGGTATATTGAAGATAGCATTCAATAAGTTACATTTGTTCATTTTCTGAAATTTTCTAAGTGTTGTTGTGAACAGTGTTGTTGTGAAAAACAAAAAAGATCTGTGGAAAAAATGATAATATTTTGTTAACAAAAATAAACAACAACAACAGAACATTTTACTGTTGTAATCGCATGGGTCTGAAAAGGCGTTGGTACTAGATTATATTTTAGAAACAAAAAGACAAATGAGCCGGCAGTACTGTGTAACCAGCAAAGACTCAAATCAGCTTGTACATACACACAATATGGCAAGGGTTCTCGTTTATTCTTCTTTGAATAGTCTGGAAGATGTAGAAGGCACATGCGATCAGCAAAGACTCTGATCAGACTGCGCAGATGCGCAGTCTGATCTGAGTCTTTGCTGGTTAAAAAATTCTTACTGAAGGCTAAGTGGTGCGCTGGCTCAAATGGTTTCTGATAAGGTATATGGTTTAATAAATACAAAAAAAAGCAAACAAACTTGTTTTACCATTCTGAATAAAACGCCAAGCAAAACAAATGTCTTTCCAAGTGATGTCGAGAAAGACTGTAGTAGTCTGGTGATTGGCAGGATTGTTCAGTTGATAGACTGCCTGACTTGCAAGGTTCGGGTCCTGCATCGGGCACACTGTTTCCTTCTTAGTTTACTTTTTTTGGTGGCGACGTAAACTGGTCACTGCGGGGGAAGACTACTGATATTATGTTCAGTTGATGCCGAAGCACAGACAGAGAGCAGGAAGCGTCTTTATTATATAGCTTTAAATATTAAATGATTAAAATATGCGATAAAAGCCGAGGAGCTAGCGTGCCGATATCACACGATATCGGAAGACTTACACGATATTGCACACTTACTCGGATGCTTTCTCATATTACTGTTACATTACGTTGCTTTGGATGACATCATAATGCAGTGACGTCGCGACAAACCTTGTCATGCGCATTGGTAGAATTCATATTTTAGTTATTAAAACAGCGTTTTAAAGGTTAGAAACCCCGGGAAACGAAATAAATATTTATAGCTATATTATAAAAGGGTTATTACACTGATATTGGTGAATATTGTCCCTCGTTGGGAAATCGAAGGACGCTCGCAAGCTCGCGCGTCCTTCGATATCCCAACTCGGGACAATAATAACCAATATCAATGCAATAACCATATAATACTCTGGTGGATGATGGACCAGTTGATGCCTGGCTTTCAGAGTATAGAAGGGAATGTATTGTAGTGATTGGCGGGACTGCAGACCTTATTAGCTCTGTTGGGTATAAGATAGAGCAATTTTCAAGCATGTGGTCGTGGGTTCAAGTCCTGCATAGGACACACGTTTTCTTCCTTAATTTACTGTAGTAGGTTATGCGTAAAATATCAAATAATGGAGATGTGTTTAGTGGCTCATACTTACCTCGGTTTTGAAATATGGGAAATAGTTTCTCTGTCAACGGAGTACACTCCTCTTTCGAGTGACTCATAAATAGCACCAGCCTTTCTTTTGATCACCAGATGATTTTTGTACATAAGATTTATAAATTGTCCTTTGGAGACACAGGGTCTGTGAGACACCGCAAAGATTTAGCTTTTACGAAAAGCCTTCTCTGATGTAGCATCGTAAAATGAATATTCCAAACTGTTCTATAGTTTTGATTCACTGGACGAATTCTTTTCCTTGCAACGTTTTGAAGTAGCCTATTTTGCATTTGCTGATTCATCTGCGTTACGTCACAAATGATGCCTAAGTCAAAGAAGGAAATTCTCGGCAAGGGTTTCCTTCTTCAAGCTTAATTTGAGTTTATCAAAATTCCGTCATCTTCGTTTGTGGCCGCCATGTTTGCCGTTGCACGCCATTCAAAAGACGTTACGTGACGTCAGATATGACGTTGACGTTAACTTTATTCGACCCGTTTGTGGAAATGATTGAAATTTTAAGCCCAGTTGTGGAATCGGCCCAGTTGTTGAAATCGGCCCAATTGTGGAACTTGGCCCAGTTGTGAGTCCTACATATATATAACCTGTCACCTTTATGCATTACAGACTTCAGACGGTGATTCCTGAACATAAACAGGGAAGCCAACAGGATGTCACAAAAGTTGTCGCCCTTGTACAAAATGACGGAAATTGTACCAAATCTTACTCTTTGTTCCTCTGTGGTTTATTCTACGAGGCGATTTGTTTTATGTCTTGCCTTGTCTTATTTTGTTCTTGTATGTTTCAGTCATTTTAGCATTGCGATTACCTCGCTAGGGGAAGAGAGAGCTAGTCTTGGTGCTTTTCGTGCGTTTGTTCGATTTACGCTTGTTTGGTTTTGTATGTTTCCTCTTCCTCTTGGTGTCTGGGAAGGGCTGAGGTTTGTGATTGTGGCACTTCCTGGGCTTTTCTCTTACTCTTTTTTCCATTCTCTTTAAGACCCATTAATGCCCCAGTGGACTTTTTCTATCATAACTGTTAAGACCGGTTCATTTCAATATTAAAATTGTCTGGTTAGTTTTTATTATTACCATATTTTATAGAAATTCCTTTCCAAAATTCAAACAGTGTAGATCCTGATAAGACGCCGCGTTTTTCGGCTTTGGGTCTACACTGTTTGCTAATGTGCATTTTGTGGGACGCTAGGCTTAAATAGGTTAAAATGATCTACACAATGAATCTGTGATGTTTCAATGATTGATTCAGGGAGTCTTTATGCGAACCCAACAATCTTTATATATTTTCATAACATGAATCTAGGGTGACGATTTGGTACGAGCGTACCAGTAAAACGATTTAACATCTTCTCCCTGTCCCTCTCCCTCGCAGCGGCAGTTTCTACTACTGACCGTTCTAATGCGATGGTCATGGTTTTGTTTGTTCTTGGCTGCCCGCTACTGGCGTTTTCATGCTTTGTCTTTTCCGTTGCTTATTATTGTGCTTAGTGGATTCTGTCTAGCACTGAAATCACCTTGTTGGGGAAGTGAAAGTTGATGACTTTTTTTTTTTTTTTTTTTGGGGGGGGGATGGGGGGGCGGGGGGTTTCCGGCTTGTGTACAGTCTGTCATGGTTTGCTTGCACATTTGTAGGCCCCTTTGTATTCGGACAGATAGGCCTGTATAAATAGTAAAGACAGCTCAAATGCCGCAAAAGTGGCTATGATCAGGATCTACACCATTTACTACACAAGTATATAGTAAAGATAGGGTGTCTAAATACGACAGTTTATATGGTAGTTATCATTTCAGCCTCTAGCCGGAAACCTCCTCAAGGTGGTGCGCAGGGTGTTGGAGGCAAAGTGGTTGAAGATCAAGTCCTATCTGCAGATCGGACAAAGAGAAGCACAGATCTGAAGGATGTGGAGAAAAGATCGATTAATGGCGACAAGCGAAAGATAGCCTGAAGGATGTTCTTCTTCACAAGAACTAGAGGGAGACTCTTAAAGTGATATGAAATAACCTACAAAACTCGTCAATACTTGAAATAGTTGTCAGAATTTATATATCTAATTGAAATGACACCCCGCTGGGAAAGAAGTTCATATTAAAACAATGGATAATCTCCAACGGAAATAATTTTAATATCTCTTGTCACTGGCTTTCAATCTTAAAGATTGTACTCTGGAAGCCAAATGTACTTTCTAATACAGTAACATTCCGCTATTAAGACCACTCGAAATTAAGATCATCCCATTATTATCAGACCGGCTGTTAGCAGTTCCGAATGTTATATTATGATAAATATCATAAAATAGTACTCAAAAGTTTCTGACAAAATGGAACAGTGGTCGGCATTTTTTCTATTTATTAGCAGAGAAATTTTCATGCTCAGCTATGTTTACCAAGAAAATATTTGCAATTGTGAGTAATTGGAGATTTATAAGAAGGATAAAAAAGCACGAAAAAAAGTTTTATTACCTGAGGACCAGGATGCACTATGCATATTTTCCGTCATTTTTCACAAAGGGGACAAATTTTGTAGCTTCTCGTTTGCTTTTGATGTACACCAGTCCCCTTCGAAAAAGGGTCTTCTATAAACGGAAAAAATGTTCCCACCAGAAGCAAATTCTTTCCTGTTAGACCAATGAGAGAAAGGGAGAAAAAATAGAAAGATTGTCTCCATTAAACGTGTATCAGTTCCTCTTAATCTTAGGATTCGCCCCACTCTGCCTGAAGTGAAACAGTAGAATTTAAAAAATGTCACTCTAAGAAACAGAAAAGCAAAAACTTCCTTTGAAAGTGAGGAGGGGTGGGGAGGGCTACGTCACAGAATAAAATGAAAAAAAAAAAGTACAGAGAAAGGCACTGTTTCAAATCGGTAAGATGTCATCGATTTCTATTTCGTTGTTCTGACAATTAACAGGATAGGCTCCGAGAATGTAGCAAGGAACAAGGCATTTATGTTGGCAAACTGTTTACTTATAAGTTTATCGAAATATTGTATCTGAGTGTCCTCAACAATGACATACAAAAATGCAAAAATTTTAATACATCCAAGTACTTTCATCGTTAAACACATTCTCTGATCTGATTATATTTTCAAAAAAAAAAAAAAAAAAAAAAAAAGGAAAAACAAAGAAGAAAATAATAAGAAGAACACTAAACTAGAACGAGCCTTTTTCGCAAACATTGATAGTCTATTCTATTTTACTGTTATCTGTAACGTAAGTTCTCCCTCTTGTTTTTTACATGCGTCCCTTATTTTGGATATTGAGCCAGCGCACGAAAAAACCTACAAGAAGACTTGTGCGACCAGCGAAGACTCAGATCAGCCTAGGCATCCGCGTAGTCTAATCAGAATATTCGCTGATAGCATGTACATTCTGCAGCCTCCGGGCTATCCAAAGAGGGATAGACGAGAACCCTTGCCATACTGGGTGGATGTACAGGTTGATCAAAGTCTTTGCTGGTCACACAGGTCTTATTAATATGCGATAATGATTGTGGATATATCATAATATTATATAGCTATTAATATTAAATGATTAAAATGTGAGATAAAAGCCGAGGAGCTAGCGTGCCGATATCACACGATATCGGCACACTTACTCGATATTGCACATTTACTGGGATGCCTTCTCATATGACCGTTACATTACGTTGCTTTTGATGACGTCGTAATGCAGTGACGTCGCGCCAAACCTTGTCTCGCGCATTGGTAGAATTCACATTTTAGTTATTAAAACAGCGTTTTAAAGCTTAGAAACGCCGGGAAACGAAATAAATATTTATAGCTATATAATAAAAGGGTTATTACACTGATATTGGTGAATATTGTCATTGGGATATCGAAGGACGCGAGATTCCTTCGATATGCTCCTCGGGACAATATTCACCAATATCAGTGCAATAACCCTATAATATCAGTGCAATAACCCTATATTACTATAGGATGACTTAAGGGGACTAGATACACTTTCAGGATAGGCAATGCTTTCAAAATTGATTTTGTCCCCTACTGAAAGGAGGCTAAGGTTTCTCCTCATTGTTAGCAACACCATTGCTTTCAGATAAGACCCCTTTCCAGATGGGATTGTGTATTTTTTTATATATATTTCTTTAATGAGAACCATATGTTAGATTGTTACACTGCTTGCTAATTATGTTATCCACATAAAATAAAATCACTATTATCATTCTTATTATTATTGTTATTTTCATTCTTTATTAACCCTTAAAGCGCCAAGAAAATCTGCATCTAAAAATGTCGTCTGCTTATGTCGTCTGCTGCATCTTCTTGCAAACTTAAAGGAGCAGTCTGATCTGGGTCCACACTGTTTGCAACAATGACTTTTAAAGTAACCGAAAGAAGACAAAGCAGACGACAATTGTTGTGATTGGCGCTTTGAGGGGAATTCATACACTTTCAGGATAGGCGATTCTGTCAAATTGTTTTTCATCACGAAAACATGTCTATATAATTTTGACCCCCTTAAATCCCATTTTTACATAGTGAAACTGGGGTTCACAGGGGTATACATTATTTTTCTTATTTCTGCTCAAAGACATAGATTGTGGGTACCCGTTAGAACCGCCTCGCCGAGGCAGTTCTAACAAGTACCCACAATCTATGTTTTGAGCAGAAATGTGAAGAATATCAGAATTTTATCTGAAAATTTTGATTGTTTGGTCGTACAATTTTCATTATATTTGAATAGGCATGTTTTCGTAATGGGACCTCTCTGAAAAGATGTCTACCCTTAAGGGTAGCTACAAAGGAGCAATTCCATACCTTTCAGAATAGATTCCATTTCAGAAGGTGCTTGATGTGTATCCCTTCCCCTTTATCGCAGAATTCGTCCCACTGTGTCTGCGGTGAACCGATCGAATCCAAACAATCGCACTATAAGAAACGGAAAAGTAGAATAATCCTCTTTTACATGTGTCCGTCAGTTCTGATATTATTTCTGGAAAATGAATTCGTTTCATAGTAGAACTCTTTTCAGAAGTGGGGTAAACCTATTTTCTTTGAGTAACATGTGCTTATTCCCCTTGTTTACTTTTTCTGACCTATTGCAGGGAATAAACAAAATGCAAGCGGCGCATCGTAAAATTGGAGAACAGCGAAGATCCGACCATAATTGAATATAGAGATATACAGGAAAGTCTACAATTACGGAGCGCAGCTCTCCAAAGGCACTGGATGAAATAATATAAGTGAAGATACCCAGGAAATGCCACAGTCTTTATCAGTACAGCCTTCCCGCGGCACAGCCTTCCCGAGGCACAGACTTTCCGAGGCACAACCTTCCCGAGGCACAACCTTCCTGAGGCACAGCCTTCCCGAGGCACAACCTTCCCGAGGCACAACCTTCCCGAGGCACAACCTTCCCGAGGCAGCGAACGAAGGACAAATAATGAACAGATAATGACAGGAAATGCCACAGTCTTTATCAGTACAGCCTTCCCGCGGCACAGCCTTCCCGAGGCACAGCTTTCCCGAGGCACAGACTTTCCGAGGCACAGCCTTCCCGAGGCACAACCTTCCTGAGGCACAGCCTTCCCGAGGCACAACCTTCCCGAGGCACAACCTTCCCGAGGCACAGCCTTCCCGAGGCACAACAGTCCCGAGGCACAGCCTTCCCGAGGCAGCGAACGAAGGACAAATAATGAACAGATAATGACAAAACAACTTTTCATGTGAAACCACCGACGCACGGACAGAGAATAATAGTCTTGGACCGTTAAACCCATTTATGTCTAGCTTCTCATTTAAGGAATATTGGCAAACAGTGCAGTCGCCGCAGAATGCGGCGTCTGATTAGGGTCTACACTGTTCGCATTAATACATGAATGTCTATAAAAGTGTTATAATCAAAACTAAGCTGCATCCCTTATTCAGAAATGACCCTATGTCTAGCGTCCAATAAAAGACACATTGGCAAACAGTGTAGACCGAAATCAGACGCCGCAGAACGCGGCGGTTGATCAGGGTATACACTGTTTACAGTAGATACATGAATGTCTAAAAAGATTATAAAAATAAAAACTAAGCTAATAACCCTTCTCTCAGAAATGGACCTGTCCAAGGTGCTGAGGTAGAAGTGTCCGTTGTTCATAAATGGGCTAATTAGATGAAATGTCTACACAAAACCGGACTTTGTTGACATCAAAAACGTACAAATGAAGATACGATATGTACGATGAGGAACTGAAACATAATGAACCACTTAAAATGGTCATCAGCAAAGCTGCTTTTGTGTGTGTGTGTGTGTGTGTGTGTGTGTGTGTGTGTGTGTGTGTGTGTGTGTGTGTGTGTGTTCCGCGCAGAGTAAGAATCGATACAATTCCGGAATTGTCTTGCGCAAAGTAAGAATTCTCACTTTGTCCGCCAGTTTCGGAATTGTACCGGACAATTCTAGAGTTGCCAGGAGATATTGTAATTGATCAATAAGGTACATGTGCCTGTGCAAAATGGAAATAGTTTGGACAAAGTGACAATATGTTAAATTAGTAGTGTAGTTTCGGGGAAAGAGAATTTATTTTAATTGATAAAAACAGGACATAGCTCTATCTACCAACTATCAACGCCCCTACAATTTTAGAATTCTTCCTAATAGGCACCTCCCATAACTCTAGAAACAGAATGTACTATCGTAATGAATGCAGTTTCTTTTTTTTTTTTTTTTTCTTTCATTTCTTCTATTCCTCTTGCTTACACTCCCTGGGTTTTTCTCTTACCTTTTTCAATAACGTCATGTAATAAAAACAGTAACCCACTGGTGGATTAAATAGAGTTTATTTGGTTGTTTTGATCGATGGCAGAGAAATAATTCACTAGTGTTCTTAGGCTAAAAACGAATAAGCTAAGCGAATGAGTTTTTTTACAAGCAAACCTTAGAACACGAGTGGATTATTTCTCCGTAATCGATCAAATCAACCAAATAAACTGTTTATTACATTTTCATCCATGTTTTACCTTTGAATCATCACATTCAGCCGTTATGATTTCCTACAAACATAGTGCCAGTCAGTGAATGAATTTCAAGAAGCGTGATTTAGTTTGAAAATCAGTCGCCATCTTGTTTTCACTTTAATGCAAAAATCATCATGTACTTGAAACACAGACACAAAAATGTCAGGAAAGTAGAACTGAATTATCAAGAAAATCATACTTTTTATATTTGTGTTGCAGGTCTTTCCTCAAAAATGCCAAATGGACGTGAAACTTTCAGTCTGATTTCCATGATTTTATCGAATTTTCCGCGAAACGTCAGCTTTTGTTATTGTTGTAACCAACAACGTCAGCAACGTCGCGTAGCAATTATGACGTTAAAACGTTCGAAATGAAATAATTCATTCGGTGCATTATCAATTATAATTCAGCGATAAATCTCAGTAAATCACTGTTGAAAATCTAATAAATATACAAATTAGTTAGTAACCTTCCTTAAAATTCTGCTACGACGTCTTCAATTACGCCGCACTTAAAGTGGCGGAATATTGCCGTTTTCATGCAAAAAGTCATAAAAATGATGCGTATCAAACGTCATATAATAAATACAATATAACTCTGTATTATTTAAGAAATGAATGTACGAGTAATTCATTTAATGTTCATCGAAGTATGAACAACATCGGGTCACGTGCAAAGTAAGTGAACCCAGAAGGGGTTCAGTTAAACTTTGCTCGTGACCCAGTGTTGTTCATAATTCAATGAACGTTAAATAAATTACCTTTATTACTTATATTTACATCATTTCCCCTCCATCATATGACGGAACATTCGTGTTTAAGGGCTAAAATGAAAGAAGAAAACAATTGCACGCAGTTTTCCTGTTGACAGCGGAACAGCGTCATTGGCAAAATGACGTCACCATTATCCAATCATATTGAAAAGAACCATTGTTTATTTCGACGTCACTGACGTCGCGTGAGTCAATGTATTCATTAAAGTATTAACAACATTGCTTCCCAGTAGTTAACTATAGGCGTTTTCTATAAATGCTCTGAGAATGTAAATATTGAACTATTAAACAATTTGCGGAAAAGCGATAAAATATTCGGCAATGCCTCACATTTTTATTCCTTTTCCTAAACTCGTATAATAAATTCAATAACACATGAGCACTCATGTAAGATCCTCTATATATTGCGTAGGTGTGTTGATGTTAATTCAAGGACAAAGTTACCAAACAATGTAAAATGTTTAGGATTTAATATCTTCTTAACTGAATAACAATTTTTTGCGCTAATTCAAAAAAAGTTAATCGAAACAAAATCAACATACACATAACACCTGAAACGTAATGGAAGTTCATAATTTCTTTCTGTTTAAAGCGTATTTTAATGGTTTGAAGTTCCGGTCTTAGTGATTTCTGTCATGTTTTTATTTTATATATATTTATTTATTTATTTATTTATTTATTTTTTATTTTTTTATTTTTTTTATTTTTTTATTTTTTTATTTTTTATTTTTTTTTTTTGCATCAAACAGTTTTTTTCAAAACTGTTATTAGAAAATCAATGTTAACTCTTTGTAATTATTTTTGATGTGTCACCGATTTCTGGAAATACGTCAGAAACAAGTAAAATAGTACACCTTTCAGACGAAGACCCTTTTAAATTATGAAACTATCACCAGCATCTGGTGCGGCGTCATAATACTGCATGGGCCTGTCAACGTTCTTAGACACCAAAGTTGTAACAAAGGAGTAAAGCATGACTGAAAAAAAAAGTTGCCTAACGTGGAATTCGAACTCGGTCTGCCGGAATATAATATACAAGGCGCGTAACCTACGTCATAGTCACCTAAACATTGAAAGTGACTATAAGTGCTGGATAAATTTCTCGATTCAAAACAGTACGTAGAAATTTTTCTTTACTTTCTTAGTTTTTATACGGCAAAGGAAATGCTCATATAAGGTAGCAAATTTCAAGTTACTCATCCATGCAATACCTTTTGAAACCGTGTCGATTCTGAGAACATTCAACTACAAATGGTTTTATCGCCGGATACAGTTACACTTAAATTAACCATGACAATGAACAAGTGTCATGTATCACCATCTACAGATTTAGCGACATTATGTATGTCTTAATTCTAACAAATAATACGTTCTGTTAAAATAAAACGGATGTGTCATGGTTCTGAAGCATAGACTCTGAATTATTAAAATGATACCCATTACACCCATGACAGACGGAGGTACCCTTTACATCTTTTTCGAAAATCGTAAGATACCCTTTACATACTCTCCAAGCTCATCTAGATTTCAGTGATTGCGCTTCATTCCTTTTCTAGAAATTGTTGAAGTCATATGGATTCCGTTTTGTATGTACAGTCGAACCTCGATGGCTCGAACACCGATGGCTCGTTTACCATGGCTAATTCGAACTCGTTTTTGAGTCTCTACGAAATTCTTCTGATAGCTCAAGGAAACAAATATTTAAGGAAATTTTCTTATTTTATCGTGAAATTGTAAGTTGCGTGTACTCATTAGAATCGCCTCATCGAGGCGATTCCAATGAGTACACTCAACACACAATCACTGTGTAGAAAATCGAAAAGATTTTCCTAAATTATCGCTATTTGCTTCCTGAACTGGTGCCAAGATTTAACCCTCAGTGGCTCGAACTACCCATGTCTCGAACGAATTTCCATGGTCTCAAAGATGTTCGAGCCAGTGAGGTTCGACTGTACATTATCTTTTAAGCCTGTGAATGCTATGGCACCCCAACCAACGGTAGATATTGGCGCATGCGTGTCAGATATCTGTTCGGCGACAAATATTCAAGCGATGTTAAAAGCAGGGATTAAGAAAACACACCTATTCAAATATATAGAAAATTTCACCTCCAAAAACTGAAAATTTTCAGATAAAAAAAAATCTGAAATTTTTTATATTTCTGCTCACAGATTGTGGGTACTCGTTAGAACCACCTCGGCGAGGCGGTTCTAACGAGTACCCACAATTTATATTTTGGAGCAGAAATAAGAAAAATAACGTATACCCCTGTAAACCCCAGTTTTACTATGTAAAAGTGGGGTTTAAGGGGTCAATATTATATAGGTATGTTTTCGTGATGGTAAAATGCACATACGAACCTCAACGGCAGAAAATGTATCATCTGACATGTGATCCCAGCAAAGACTCAAATCCGGCAGTCTGCGCATCCGTTAAGTCCATTCAGCGGTCATTGTCCGCATAAAAAAAAACTGCATTCTTGGCTATCCGAAATACGCCCAATCAAAATCCTGAACACACTGAGGGAATGCGCAGCTTGACCAGAATCTTCATTTGGCGCACATATACAAAGGTATGTTTTCTAACCTTGCTGCTCATACAATGGTATCATTTTCAGTATTGCTGCCCTGTTGTTTCCTCGGCCAGGGAGCTCGATGGCCCAGCGGTTTATTGTGTTGGATCACAAATCAGTAGCCTCTTATGGCACTTGTGTGAGACTCACCGGCAGCAATAACCCTGCCCAGCGGGCAAATGACGTTTATACAACGTCGTACTAATGTCGATTTAAACGTCATGATGTTGTGTACCCACTGGTGATCATGTTAGAAGTATTGTCAGGTACTTGCCGACGGTCAGCTTGTTTCTTCAGGTACACTGAAGCCCTGTGTGTGTCACCTTGGGCAATGTCTGTAGCGCGTCTGACTGCAGATCTAGAGGGGTACGAGTTCGAATCCCAACTCGGCCTCATAACTTTCGTGAAAATTGATAATGAAATCACTTTTACGATTACTCTATCGATTCCGTGATTCTAGAGTTACTGGTGAAGGTATGTGATAATTTGAAGTTTGCTGCCTTATATGAGCATGACCTATGCCTTATTAAGAACTAAGAAAGTAATGAAAAACTTCGATGTACTGTTTTAAATCGAGAAATTTATCCAGTTTTTATAGTCACTTTCAATGTTTAGGTCACGTGACTATGACCTAGGTTACCCGCCTTGAGGTAATCGCAAGGCCAAAAGACTGAAAAATACGAGAACAAAATAACACAAAACAAGACTTAAAATAAATCGCCTCGTAAAATATACCACAAAGCAACAAAGAGTAAGAACAACACCGGGCCCATCATCTTAGAACGGTTAGTGGAATAAACCACCGGGGATTTAAAGCACTTTTACGGCCAACCAACTTTATCCTGGGCCCCGATGCTACTCTCAATACAGAAATACATAAAACAAATTGGTTCGCATAAAGGCTGTCATCTCAGTCAATGCATCAAAGCAAAAATATAAAAATTAAATTAATCACTATGATAAACAAAAACAAGTACTCATAGCAATTTCACTGTGTACCATAGTAAATGAAAACCAATGAATGTGAATGAACCATTAAGTTCTCTTTTGTTTACTACTGATGAGGTCAAAGCAATACTAAGAACGATTCCAGTGGGTAAAGCCGTTGGTCCTGATGGAATAAGTAACCGCATTCTTCGTAAACTAGCTAGTGCACTGTCAACACCACTAGCTACTTTATTTGATCAGTCCGTACATCAAGGAGAAGTTCCAATAAGTTTTAAAATAGCTCACGTGTGTCCTGTACCTAAAGGCGGAGATGATGCTTCTAACGTCTGTAATTATCGACCTATATCTTTATTGAGTAATCTAGACAAAGTCTTCGAAAGACTTGTATTTAAACATCTGTTTAATCATCTCCGTGATAATAACATTCTTACATCTTTTCAATCTGGTTTCATACCTGGAGACTCTACTACTAACCAACTCACTTTCTTGTATAATACATTTTGCCAGGCACTTGATGCTGGCAAAGAAGTTCGGGCTGTTTTAGGGACATAAGTAAAGCCTTTGACCGTGTTTAAACTTAAATCAATAGGAATCTCTGGTGATCTATTAAAATGGTTTTCTAGTTATCTTGATGGTAAAAAAACAACGTGTTGTCTTACAGGGAGTAGAATCAAAATGGAACTATATCAAGGCAGGCGTTCCTCAAGGATCAATCCTAGGACCACTTCTTTTCTTAATTTTCATAAATGATATAGTGACTGAAATTGAATCTAGCATACGTCTTTTTGCTGACGATACCAGTCTTTTCATAATTGTCGATAATCCAGATGTTGCGGCAGAAATTCTTAACGCGGATCTTGAAAAAATAGCTAAATGGGCTGAAGCTTGGTTGGTAAAATTCAATCCCTTAAAAACGGAAACACTTCTGATATCCAGGAAAATCAACAAACCAGTACACCCCTCCTTAATCATGTTAGGGCAGCAAATCAAAGAAGTTGAATTTCACAAACACTTAGGAATATATTTTTCAAATGATGGCTCTTGGCATAAACATATTGACTATATTAAAGAAAAAGCTTGGACAAGAATTTATTTTATGCGTAGATTAAAATATGAACTGGACAGGAAATCTTTAGAAATAATTTATACAACATTTATACGACCTATTTTAGAATATGCGGACGTTATTTGGGATAACTGCTGCGATTATGAAAAACAGGAACTCGAAAAAAATACAGATAGAAGCAGCTAGAATAGCTTCTGGTACTACTAAACTCATATCAATTCAAAATCTTTACAAAGAGATTGGTTGGGAAACTCTCGAAAAAAGAAGAATTAATCAAAAGCTGATTCTGTTCTACAAGATGTATAATAACTTAACTCCTGATTATCTTTCATCACTTGTTCCTTCTTCAGTTAACGAAGGATCACGTTACAATTTGAGAAACGCAAATGATGTCCAAACTATTAACGCGAGAACTGCTTTGTACTTCAATTCATTCCTACCGTATGTCATACGAGAATGGAACACTTTATCAGAAAATGATAAATATGTAGATTCAATTGATTCTTTTAAACGACAGATAAGCCGAAACAAAACTGCAGATCCAAAATATTTTATACTGGAAGCAGAAAGTTACAAATTTTGCATACTAGGCTACGCACAGGTTGTAGCTCTTTAAATCATGACTAATTTATAAAGTCAATTTCAGACACCCCACTCTGTTCTTGTAGAAGTGGTGGTGTTGAAAACGCGGAACATTTTTCTTCTCTTGTAACTTCTATCGAGATAATCGAATCGAACTTTTTCGGATAGTGTCTCAATACTGTAATGCGTCTCTACATGTATTTCTACATGGTGATGAGTAACTTCTTTATGAAACAAATCAAGTTATTTTTGAAGCTGTTTACAAGTACATACAGAACAGCAAAAGATTTTAAGCACTTACCTGTAGGTGATACTAGTATCATCTAATCAGATTAAATCAGAGCTGGTGATATATGAGGTCAGTATATTTTTGCCTACGATATTATTGGAAATTATCAAGTGAAACCTTCCACCCCTTCTCGCTCCGGATTACCTTTTTATACTTTTTTTCTATTGTCTTATTTTTATTTTTCTTTGTTTCTTTTTTCATTGTCGCTCAAACCATCATTGTGGTATTATGTTATCTCCTGTTACTGCAAAGTTGTTTTAATTTCATTCTGCTATAATGATTGGTTGAGTTTCTGTTCATATATCGTATTGTCTACGTTAAATAAGTAATCCTTGTAATAATGATAAACCGCCATGATGTAATACAATTCATATATGTGTATTAGGAGAAGAACTAAATAAGCTTATGCTTTCGTTCTAATCCTATCTTTTGTGAATATGTAATGTCTGTTTGTATAATCATTGTAGCTTTGAAATAAATATGTTTGAACCAAAACCAATGAAACACGGCGGGCCAAGCCAAAGATATATCGTCAAGCCCCAACCCACTGGTAAAATTTTTACGAAGAGGCCGTCATTGAGTCTGAGGCCCATACCGCCGTCATGCAATTTAAGAGTGAAGCATAGCCATCAACAATGATTGAGATGATAACTAGGCATGCAGTCTGCCGCATAATATCCAGACTATAGCTTATTCTTTTATAATGGTTATTAGTTTTCTGAATTGCTCCGAAATGTTAGATTTTCCCACAATGTTTCTAAATCTGTACTCTAAGTCATCGTAAAAATCTGGATCCGATATACTCTGTTACAGAAGTGTTCTCAGACTAACGTTGTTTTTTTTCTACCAAGGCATTGGTCTGCGATAAAATTTCGAAAACGACATGCGGAGTTTAAAATAACGATAGCCCTGCCCAAGAAGTTTGGCAGTAAGGGCTTTATTACGGCAATTAAAGTCACTAAGATTTAAAGAAGCTCACCCTAATTACCCAGCAAGCAAAAGATATAGGACCCACATGGGCCACAAATGGGTATTTATATGGGTCCTATATGGGCAACCCATAAGGGACTCATGAGGGATTTGCAACATGGTTCCATGTTGGACCCACATGGGCAAAGCCATATGGGAACTATATGGGTTCAGTATGGGAAAAATCAACCCACATTTATCTTCCAGAAAAAAAAATAACAAACTTTTAGACATTTTTATACAAATGATTATAAGTCCCCAGTCCCAGCCCATATGATGGACTGGTCAGGTCCCAACAGAGAGAGACCTTCGTACATGTGCAAGTTATTGCACATGCGTAGAATCAAGAGGCCTTAAAGATATAGGCGTAATTTTTAATAGTTGGACATGGTGGCCTCATGCGTATTTATATATACCTCAATTTTAAAAGTAATAGAGACATACAAGTTAAAATAAAAATATGACCATGAATCGACGTCCATGTCGGAAAAATTGTCAAGATAAATTTAGTAAATGCATTCATTTTGTAATGAACAAACTATTATTTTTATTTTCTTATTATCATTATTATTTGCCTTTATATCAGAAAATTTACTATTTTTTTTAATATTTTGTTTAAATAGTGATACAGTTGTTCCCCTTAATGCCCATATTGACCCCATATGGGTCCCATATAGTAATGGGAGGTCAACATTGGAACCATAGAGGTCCATAGGAGCCATTTGGGCCCTAATTATGTATCTTGAAATTATCATTTTTCCATGATTATTTCAGTTTTATCTCGGGGTTCCACAGATTAGAATTTAGTTTTATAGTTATCGAATTTTATCAATATGCGACCTGTATGGGTCTAATATGGGCAAAAAAGCCTATATAGGGCATATTTAGGACACTAATGGGATAAATGCCCAGAATTTGCTCATATAGTTCCCATATATACATGTTTGTTGGCCAAATTTTACCAATATGGGACATATATGGGTCTTATATGGGCAAAAAAGCCTATATGGGGCCCATGTAGGACTTGAATGGGATAAATGCCCAGATTCTGCCCATATGGGGCCAACATATACATGTTTGCTGGGTAGGTATGCAGGTAGAAACCACTCAGCAAAAGAGTCGACTCCCTGACGTAGTTGTCAGAGATTGAATATATACAAACAAGCAATGCGAATTCTGCCATGGCAGATTATCGAAAGCAGGATTGCTAAGCCGTAACGCTCCTCCTCTTCGAGGAAGTCAGCATTTATCATGACGCGAAGCGATATTTGGCGAAGTAAAGTCCAATCCCAGATGAGCCCCCATCTTACGACATGAAAGTCACAACAAAGGGATAAAGCATGGTTGAAAAACTCCCGCCTATTGTGGGATTCGAACCCGGTCTGCCCGAATAAAAATGCAATGCTCTAACCATTGAGCCGAAGAGTCGAATTCCTGGCGCAGTTACATATATACTATGCGAAATCTGCCAAGGCAGATTATCGAAAGTAGGAGTGAGCCGAAAGAATGTAATGAAGTTTTAATCATTATTAGTTGCAGCGATTTGTATTCTTTGAGAATTTTGAAGTGCAAAATAATTATAACCGTTGCATACTGTAATATGGTCATGCATTGTATGCCAAAATTGTTTTAAAAAAATGCCAAAATTGTTAATATTTCACAGGTGTTTACACGTAATATATTGTATCTGCTCATTAAAGTGAGAATTCTTACACCGCTTCTTATTTTGCGCAGAACGTGTGTGTGTGTCTGTGTGTGTCTGTCTGTCTGTCTGTCTGTGTCTGTGTGATGCCCGGTTCGCGCTAGCGTGGGCGTCGTTTGATATTTCTTGCGTGTGCGATACCACCTGACCCAATCAAGAGGCTAATTATTCAAAAATTTGTACCTTTTTAAAGAAACAGAACTTGGCATTTCATGGAAATTGTCTGCAGTGAAAACATTTGCAAGAATGTCAAAAATATAAGTGAGGTACCCAAAAAACGCCAGAATCACAAAGCACAGCCTTCCTGGGCCCCTGAAGAACGAGGAATGAGGAACTAAAAAGATAAAAACAAACGTTACATATGAAACTATCGACGCACGGAGAAGAACTGCAATAGAGGAACCGCCTTCGAACGGTCAGAAGGATAACTAGTGGGGGTGCTTAAACGAATTTTACTCTCGCGAAACCTCACCCTTATCTGCTGATGCAGCTCCAAATATTTTAACAATACAATAATACAAACAGATAGAAAACAAGAGATAAGATTATACTTTTGGTGATCTGGGCCCAGTTGTTCAAAGCTAACGACGTCGTTAGTTAACGATTCGTTAAAATTTACATCGAGTGAAACGCAAATATGCTGAAATTTTTTGCTGAAAAAAATGTGAGTAGCTTTTGCAGTGCAAAAGCTACTCACATTTTTTCAGCAAAAATATCAGAAAACTGTTTATTGAATCCGCTAAAACAGTTAACGAAATGACCCTTAACGAGCAGCTAACGACGCTTTGAACAAGTGGGCCCAGATCTTCCTTTCGAATTCACATAAGATGAACAGTACAAAATGTACACATGGGGCGGCATCACTGTTTTTCTAAAAATGTCTAGTCTGTGTATATAATAAAAGGTTTTTTTGGGGGGTTTTTTTTTTCAGAAATATTCGGCAATCGTCCATATGGTGGAGGCGTACTTACAAGCTCGTGCTACGCTTGTTGTACATAGAGCCGGGGCACATCCATTTTCACAAGATTGCTTGATTGCCCAGCGAAACTCAGATTAGCCTGCGCATTTACAATTCTACATAGAACATCTGCTGTCTGTCTAAAAGAATGGCTGCATGTTTCGCTACTTAGATACCGCAAAACAATTACTGATCACCCTGCGTATTTTTGCAGGCTGATCTGAATCACTGCTTGGTGGCATTATTTAACCGACAATAATGATATAATTAAAAAAAAGTCGACTTACCCAAGCAAATGCACAGCCAGAACCGTGAAAAAGAGGAATATTTTCCCTTCGCCATAAAGAAAATGAAGGGCTAAAATATTACAAGTATTTAGACAGAGCCAATTCCAAGCGTTCAGACTGTATGCGGTTTAATGCAAAATACCCATTTTTATACGAGCAGTTTCGCAGAGAAAATAGGCCTACGCATATAGTCTCAAACAAAGGGCGAGATCATGTTATATGTTCTTGTTATGCAAATTAAAAGTGCATATCTGAAAACACAGGTATATCGCTTTCAAGTATTTCAAGCGGCTTGATTTTATATAAAAGCTGTTTTGAATACGTGGTGTCTGTATCAACAAATAATCCCGCGCAATGCAAAAACGTGTCTTTCGGCATATGCGGAGAGCGAAGACCCAAATCAGCCTGCGCATGCACGCAGTCTGATCAGGGTCTCCGCTCTCCGCAAACATGATCACTGGATACTATAGAATGTTTCATTGGAGAACACTTGAATGCTCGGATGAGACTTTGCACATGTGCGGGATGATGTGATTTTGCCTACTTTGCGCATGCTGGGTGGCATGTTTTGCTACCATTTAAATAGTTTTGGAAGAGAAGAAAAATACCAAAGTGTCATATTTTCCTGATAGCTGAAACTGTCACGCGTCGATGTTCATTTACCGTCGTCCTAAACGCAACGTCATACGCCATTTTCACCTTCCCGCCTGTAGTCGTCGTCAAATGCACTTTGTTGTGTATGTTACACTAGATTTTACATTCAAATAGATGAAATGTAATTTGAGAGGCAGCATGGGTTCGGTCTAAGTTCTTCGGTCTAAATTTTTCTATCAGCTCAAGAATACATACAAGCTGTTTTTCAGTTAACATACCAATATTTGAGAAGATATAAAACCTATCCCACGAATTTATCCCTTCGCGTTTAATGAAAACCCGCCAACCGGTTCTAGAGATTCACAGCCGGCACATGACGTATATATAACATCGTATTACCGTCGGTCCACGTCCTGACGTTGTATCGACGTTAATTCGACGTTGCATAAACGCCTTGTGTCCGCTGGGTATCGTACATACAAGAAATTCTCAAGCCGACGCCAACGCCTACATAATGGGAATCCGGATCAGAAGCAATATTTCGCCCTATCTGGTGTGTGTGAGGCTAGGGAGGAGGGTTTCGTGCGGGGGGTGGGATGGGGAAATAAACATGGCCTTTAAATCTATTTAAGTATTAGAGCGTTCGAGAAAAGAGTGATATGTTTATAAATATTTTTCGTTTATTATTGCTGCAGGAAAACATACAAGAAATGCCTCTCCGAGCCTCTTCTAATGAGGACCACAACATTTGTTATTGTAAAGAAGCAGGATAAAAAAATGAAAGGTTTTTGGTTGATGTGGGTTTGTGGGTAATGAAACACCGTGAAGTCATAAGCTGAATTCCGCCATTAGCGATTCTAGTGGTATTCGAATCCAGTACCTTATGATCTGAAGTCAGGAACACTAACCGCACCACCCCAAGAAGGCTTTTATAGTTTTATTGCGAACAACACCTTATCTGGACCTACGTATTGGCTATGTTCTTATATAGGTGCTACTCAAACTGGCACCAGTTTAAATCAGTTTAGGGGCCAAATTGAGATATGTGGCTTATTTTGCGATTTTGTTGCACTCTCAAGTAAGACAAATTCCGTTGCTGTTATAAGTATGGAACATATTTCGGGGACTTGGAAACACATGTACTAAGTTTTCAGTGGTCAGTTTTCTGCAATCGGAAAGTAAAGTACGTTACCTGAAATATAATATTATTATACTTTTGTCAGTCATATTAAATCCAAATGTTATTATTCTTTTTCATGTATTAGCATTACACAGACAGCCTACCCGGTATATTCAGCTGTCGAACAGTGCTATTTATGTTACCTTTTCGATTATTGCATAAAAAACAGTTATTAACAGCCGTGCATTAACCAGCGAAAAGCCGTGTATTAACAAGGCAATTCACGCGCTGTTAATGCACGGCTACACAACTTTCAATATGCTCGTACAGGGGCCACAAATTTGCTGCCGTTATGAGATATGTACTGCCCGGCCCTAGAACCAGCATAGTCAGTGGAAATTACGTTCGCGAGACATCGGTGAAAAGGCGAAACAAAATAGTGCAAGAAGTAACGCGAAATGTAGCAAATGTTTCAGTTTTTATGCAATAATAGCGAGCGAACATGGTTTTTCAATGCTTTAAAATTCGCCAGGTCCCTTGGGAGGTGTTGAAAACCGCGGCCTTCGGCCTCGGTTTTCAACACCTCCCACGGGACCTGGCGAATGTTAATGCATGAAAAACCATGTTTGATCCCTATATTCTAACATAGAAAATCAGCCGTAAGATTATAGGTGCTTTAAGAAACTGGTCTAAATCTTAACATTTCCTACATAGTATCTATTTGCCTGTTTTAAATTACAATTAAAGTGGTTTTATTTAAAAAAAAAAAAAAAACTAGTAGTACACCGTTAAGCATAACAATCGTTTATTGAACGCTATAATGCTTGCTTCATCAAATCAAAAAAGGAGGAAACTGTTGTTTGACTTATTTCAGTGACTACTTGATGGTTTGCACTTCCATTTCTGCTTTAGAGAAGCAGGGATTTGCATAGGCGCAGATTAATTTTAAGGTTATCATTTGGTAACGTAAGCAACATACATAAAGCGAAGCGCATGCGAAACTGTGAAGAACTGCTAAAGAGAAAATATATGTTTACTGCGAAGACTATGAAAAACAATCGGTCGTCAGAGCTAAACATTTACAAGAAATAAACATGCAGGGTCTTCTTTCCCTGCTGTGCTTCAAAGGGTACTATCCCTGCTGGTGCATCACATGGTCGTCTTTCTCTGCTGGTGCTTCACATGGTTTTCTTTCTTTGCTGATGTTTCACAAATTTCCTACTTTAAAGTTTTGCAATAACAACCAAACAAAATGGTCGCCTTTAATCGACATGTCTCAAAAACAAGATAAGAGAAATCTCCAGAGTGTGCCACAATCAGAAACCGCAGCCCTTCCCAAACACCAAGAGGAAGAAGAAACAGACACAACCAAACAAGCGCAAATGGAACAAACGTATGAAAAGCACCAAGATTAGCTCTCTCTGTCCCAAGCGAGGTAATCACAATGCAAAAAGGACTGAAAAACACAAGAACAAAATAACACAAGGTAGCACAAAAATTCGACCCATAGAATAAACCACAAAGCAACAAAGACTAAGACTAACACCGTGACCACCGCCTTAGAACGGTTTGTAGAATAAACCATCGGGGGCGTGGGGGTAGGGGGGTTAAAGCACTTTTACAGCTAACCAACTTCACCCTGGGTCCCGATGCTACTCTTAATACGGAAATACATAAAAATTCGGTTCGAATAAAGGCTCCCAACTCAGTCAATGCATCAAAGCGAAAACATAAAAATCAAGTTAATCACTATAATAAACAAAGACAAGTACTCATGGCTTATTCTACTGTATTCCAGAGTAAATGAAAACCAATAGCTGAACCACGGCGGGCCAAGCCAAAGACATATCGTCAAGCCCCATCCCACTGGTTAAAGTTTTACGAAGAGGCCGTCATTGAGTCTGAGGCCCAAACGACCGTTGTGCAATTAGAGAGTGAAGCATAGCCATCAACAATGATTGAGTTGATAACTAGGCATGCAGTCTGCCGCATAATATCCAGGCTATAGTCAATTCTTTTATAATGGTTAATCAGTTTTCTGAATTGCTCCGAAAAGTTAGATTTTCCCACAATATTTCTAAATCTGTACACTAAGTCATCGTAAAATTCTGATTCCGATATACCTTGTTGCAGAAATGTTTTCAGACTGTCGCTATATTTATCTAACACTGTGTCTGCGATAAAATTTCGAAAACGCCTTACGAAGTTAAAACAAAGATAGCCCTGCCTAAGAAGTTTGGCAATAAGGGCTTTATTACGGCAGTTGAAGTCACTAAGATTTGAAGAAGCTCTAGCGAATCTAATAAGTTGAGATATGTATACCCCATATGAGGTACGCCGGGGGACGTCGCCATCCAGAAAAGGGAAATTGACTATTTCAAAATCAAAAACGTCCCGTTTATCGTACATTTTGGTGGAAACTGTACCATTAGATATACAAAGATTCAAATACAAAAAAAGGTGCCTAGGTAGCGGAAGAATTGGCTTGCCTCAATAATGTCAGCTTGATTCCTGATTTTTCCGTGAGAGAGACTTCACGAAATTTCTCTCTTAACAAAAATATAGAAACAAATCTGCAACAAGAGGAGCACTATTAGTTCCCATCGGAATACAAATAGTTTACATATAAAGTTTAGTTCCAAATCTAATAAAAATATTATACAAAAGATAAACAAGAGCATCACACACGTTTTGACAAGACCATAAATTGTAATTATTGAATCATCAGCAGTGAAAAAAGCACATTCTTCATTGCAAGCCAAATATTGGGTATTCTCCCGAATAAACGTTCGGTTAATTAAATCAATAAGTTTATCTTTTATAAGCTGATGAGGTAACGTAGTATATACTGTAGAAAAATCATATGTAGACAATTTAGAAGCCTTAAAGTTTTTAGATTTAAATTTATTGAGAACTTCATTGGAATTTTTAATTGACCAAATAGTTAATTCCGTCCCTTTCGTAAACAGTATCATCGTATCTAATCCAATGTTTTTAACAGCAGTTTTAGTTAGCAGTTTGGACAAAACAGTAGTCGTACATGAACTAGAATTAGCAATGAAACGTGCTTTATAAGTTCGTTTATGAAGTTTCAGTAACCAATACAACGTAGGAAGTCTGTCTTGTTTTTCTTTAATACTCACTGCAAACTTAGCAGTAATATCGATAGAATAGGTATTAACAATATCAGTAATATCGATAGAATGGGTATTAACAATAGATCTCTCGTCAGTAGAAATCCGTTCAATATTTTGGTTTAAACATATTTATTTCAATAAATTCTACATATATTCATACAATATTGAGAATAAGTAAAGGGATTCAGTATTCAATATTTTGGTGCTATCAAGTTCTTGTATTAGAGTATTGATATAATAAAGCCGTCACACAACAACAACTAGCCATCACACCACCACTTCCACAAGCTATCTTATTTAGTTATGCCCCTGTGCAAAAACAATTGCAATGAAACTTTGTAAGCAAGATATCGCAAAAGATATTTGAGCTGTTGTGTAAAAAACTTTATGTACTGATATGGGATGATAAGTAGATGATTCAATTAACTTTTGAAAAAGATTTTTTTTTTTATTTATTTATTTTTTTTTTTTATTGTTGTTGTTGTTGTTTTTTGTTGTTGTTTTTTTTTTTTTTTTTTTTTTTTTTTTTGTTTGTTTTTTTGTTTGTTTGTTTGTTGTATTTTTCTTGACTTATGGCCCTTTGAAACTTTCTGCATTTTAACCTTGCAAGCAAGATATCTTAAAAACTGTTTAAGTCATTGCCTTGAAACTTGACAGGCTAATAGGGAATGATGAGTAAATGACCTGATTAACTTACAGCAGTTAGCTCAGGTGAGCGTTGTGGCCCATGGACCTCTTGTTCTTCTTTCTCGAAGAAAACATATGTTGTTGGTACTCACCATGGAGGCGCTTCTGGGTTACACAACATATGTAATTTTCGAGAATTAAGATAAAATGTCAACTTTCGGACGGTTGGACATGTGGATTTTGATGAGTTACTTGTCCGTGGACATGTAATAAAACGATAATTCCAAAACCTGAGGCCCGACCCACCGGCGCACAACCGAAAAGGAAAGCAAAGTTACTAGCCGTGATTGGGTTAACTACCATGCATGCAGCCTGCCATATTATATTTATGTTATACCTATACTTCATATATCGAAGAATAAATTCACGAATTTTAAAATCATTGAGAGCATATATTTTTCTGAATTTATATACTAAGTCACCATAAAATTCAGGATCCGATAGGCCTTGTTGCAGAAGAGATCTAAGTCCAATTTTAAATTTTGAAACTATAAAATTTAGAAAAGGCTTTCCGAAAATTATGGTACCGACAATCCTGATTCCGAAGTTTAGCAGTTGATAATTTATTTCGAGTGTTGAAGTCAGTAACATGAAATGAACTCTGTCGAACCGAATAAGTACCGTAGGATGCTCGACGAGGAACACCTCTATCCAAGTATGACAATTTAACAATCTAAAAATTAAAGTCATCGCGTTTATCATAAATTTTGCATGAAATAAACCTTACATAGACAAATGCAAATCCAAAAACGGCAAGCATTTCGTGCCGAGTATTTCACATGACATGTATATAGAGCCGGGGCAGAGCCTTTACTACAAGATTGCTTGTGCGCCCATCGAAAATTCAGATGAGCCTGCGCATTAACAATATTAAGTAGAACCTCTCCCGTCTGTCTAAAGAACGATTGTGTGTGTGAAGGCTGATTCGGGTCCTTAGCGAACATACGATAAGCATACATTGTAAATGTGTTAACCCGCTAATTACGATTAAATTAAAAGTCGACTTACCCACGAGAATGCACAAGGCCAGAACCGTGATAAAGAGGAATATTTTCCCTTCATTATAAAGGCAATGAATTACTAAACTAGACCAAGAGTAATTGTGTAACAACACCTGCAAGCCTTCACATAGACTGGTATCAGTCTGTTAAATAGAGCAGTTTCAAAAAACAAATTCACTAATAAACTGCAAAATATATACACTAATATAATGTTCTCAAGTAATGTCTGTATTTTAGATAAGGGGCAAATAATAATACATATTTCTATAGGTTTACTGTAGTTGTGTACCTTGTTTATTAGAATGACTTAAATGCAGGGCCTGATTGCCAGGCTAGCCTTCACACTGTATGCGTGTAAATGCAAACCACTTAGTCTTTATACGAGCAAATATAGTAGAGAAAAGAGCTCTACGCTTATGGCTCAAACAGAGGCCAAAATCAGGTTATGTGTTTTTGTTTATCCGATCCGCACCTTCGATTGTAGCCAGTACAGCCTACGATACAATACATTGTAAATAATAATAATAATATGTTTCTTATTTGTGTATAACGCAAATATGAAAAAAGATAGTTTGCTACGAGATAAACGACATTTGCAGCAGACAAGATTCTAACCTTGTGTTTGTTATTTTCAGTCTGAGAAAATGAGACGACATTTTATGTGTCGTCTGTTTGGCAGATTTTCGAAATTCTAACTAGAAATCTAATATAAAAAAATGTCCTACATCCCCAAAAATTCTAAGTCATATGCTGACCTTAAATATGTGACCTAGACCGCTGAATCTAATCACTGGATCGTAGACCGCTGAATCTAATCATTGGATCATTCTGTCCCAGTGTTATATTTATGGAAGAAGCTGAGTCTACGTTTAGCTCGTAATAAATTGGGTTCTTTACATGCAAATCTTCAAGTTAGCTAAATCGGTTAATTTCCACAGTGCAATTAAAGAAAGTTCGAGAGGTCTAAATGAGATCTCTTCCCGTTGGCCTCTACACAAAAGAACGAAGCTCAGAAAACCCGGTTTTATTACATTACGAAAACACGCCTATTCAAACATACTGAAAAATTTACCACCAAAAAAATGAAAATTTTCAGACAAAAATTCTTATATTTTTTATATTTCTGCTCAAAACATAGATTGTGGGTACTCGTTAGAACCGCCTCGGCGAGGCGGTTCTAACGAGTACCCACAATCTATGTTTTGAGCAGAAATAAGAAAAATAATGTATACCCCTGTAAACCCCAGTTTTGCTATATTAAAGTGGGGTTTAAGGGGGTCAATATTATATAGGCATGTTTTCGTTGTGAAGTCCCTTTATATGTAGCAGTGTAAATTGTGAGGCTGCATGGCAGTTCGATCTAACTTATTCTTTTGGCCCCAAAGTGCATACAAATTGTATTTTTTTAATTACATACTGGACACTTTTAGGAGTACTTTGACATCGAAAATGATAACAAGGTTACCAAAAATTGATACGATTTTAAACCTATCCGAAGGATTTATCCCTTCAAATCTAATGAAAATCCGCCAACCGGTTCAAGAGATAGCTACCGGGAAAATGAGGTTTATACATGGTCTAGAAAAGTCGATTCAATGACGTTGCATCGACATTAATGCGATTTTGTCTAAACGTCATGTATCCGCTAGGCATCGTACATACAAGTAACTCTCAAGCCGACGCCAACGCCAACGTCTACATTATCGGAATCCAGACAAAACACTATTTTTTCCGTCTTTGCGGTGTGTGTGGGGTGGGGGGGGGGAAAGAGTGGGGGGACGGTGAAGGGGATAATAAACATCGTTTTTAGTCTACTTAAGTATTTAGCGTTTCAGATAAGACGGGTATTTGTATAAATATTTTTTTATTATTATTGCTGCACGAAAACATATTAGAAATGCCTCTCAGATCCACTTCTAATGGGAACCGCAACATTTGTTTTGTGAAGAATCAGGAAGACCGAATCTAAAATCTTTAATTGATGAGGGTTTGTAGGCACTGAAACGTCGTGAAGCCATGAGCTGAATTCCGCCTTTAGAGGTATTCGGACCCAGTTCCTCATGGTCACTAACCACACGACCCTGAGAACACTTTTCATTTTTTTTATTTTTTTATTTTTTGCGAAAAATACTCTTTCTTGACCTGTGTATTGGTAGTATTATAATGTAGGTGCTCTTCAAACTGGCACAAGTTCATATTATATTCATTGATAGATTTATAATGGACTTGTAGTTAAAGTGGGGTTCAACTGAACCCTACGAACACTCGCTAGATCCGCCCCTAATTGCAAAACGAACAATTTGCAGTAAAAGGAAAATAAAACTACCCGCAATATCATATATCATATTATGGTTAAGTCTGCAATATTGTAAACCCTTAATTTTAATCACAACTGCAACAGCCGACAATTTGATTTCATTTTTGTATTTTTCAGGGAACAATAAAACATAACAGCTCATGTGAATCGTCTGCCTGTCTAGCATATAAAATGCCAAGTTTAATTTTCTCTTCAAAGTAACAGTCCACAACTGCAGCAGACGATATTTCTTTTTTTTCCTTTTTCAGTGAATCGTCTGTCGGTACTTCTAATTTTTACTAGAAAATTTAATCTGACATTTCATTCAAATTAACTTCTTGATCCAATGTCCTTGCAAAAACATTTCAGCATGTCGTCTGCTGAGTTTCAGCAAAGCGTTAAATTAATCCGTCTAGTTAATGCATCAGTGCATGTCACGTGTTTCAAATGAAATATAGCCCAAATGTCAGTAAACATCATATGGGCCATGCGAAAACGTGTCTCCAGGCATCTGCGTACAGCGAAGGCCCAGATCACCCTGCGCATCCGCGCAGTCTAGTCAGGGCCTTCATTGTCCGTTAACAGAATATTTCATACTACAGAATGTATGTACAGAGAGCAAAGGACCAGATTCTACTTTTCGCATGCGCAGATGATCTGAATCTGCAGAGTTTGCGCATGTTCGAAGGCATTTTTTTGCTTGACTTGGCCCAAATATCTTAGCGCCACATAACAAAGTTAAGCAGTATAATCAGACGTCTTAATCTCGTTCCTGCACAGCGTGGGAAAAATGATTAAATGCTACAGACCAAACAGCAAAGGACCCAAACGGCTGCGCATCTTTTCTGATTAAGGCCTTTTTTAGTCGCATTACGAAAACACGCCTATTCAAATATATAGAAAATTTCACCTCCAAAAACTGAAAATTTTCAGATAAAAATCTCTGATATTTTTCATATTTCTGCTCAAAAACATATATTGTGGGTACTCGTTAGAACCGCCTCACCGAGGCGGTTCTAACGAGTACCCACAATCTATGTTTTGAGCAGAAATAAGAAAAATAATGTATACCCCTACAAACCCCAGTTTTACTATATAAAAGTGGGGTTTAAGGAGGTCAAAATTATATAGGCATGTTTTCGTGATGGTCAATACGGCTCGTACCCAGTACGTATTCTTATGTCCTCAACTTCGAAGAAGTTAGAGGGACATATTGCTTCTTGGACGTTCGTGCATCCGTCCGTGCGTACGTGCACCCGTTACGCTTTGTGATGCATAGCATAACTTCTGAACCATGCACGCTAGGGTTTTGAAATTTCATATGTGGATTCCTCATGAAAAAATAGCAGACAAATATTTTTTGCCATCAGGATTGTGTCCCTTTGCTGAGTTATGGCCCTTTGAAAAAAATATGGATGAAATCTTGTCAACAAAATTTGTCAAAAAGTATTGAAGCTAGAGCCTTGAAACCTCGTGAATAGATTGGTATTGATGATTAGATGACCTGATTTATTTTTAAATAAATTCTGAAGAAAAAAAATACTTCTTGAGTTATGGCCGTTTGTAATTATGGGCATTTTTATTTTGCATACTTTTTGATGCATAACATAACTACTGAACCGTGCACGTTAGGGTTTTGAACTTCCATATATGGATTCCTCATGAAAAAATAGCTTGACACATATTTTTTCTAACCCAAATTATGCCCCTTTCTTGAGTTATGGCCCTTTGAAAAAATATAGATGAAATCTTGTCAGCAAAATATCTCCAAAACCATTTAAGGTAGAGCCTTGAAACCTGTTGAATAGATTGGTAGTGATGAGTAGATGACCTGATTAACTCTTGAATATTTTTTTAAAAATACTTCATGAGTTATAGCCCTTTATAACCTTGGATAATTACATTGCATGTTTTTTTATGCATAGCAGAACTTTTGAACCATTCATGCTATGGTTTTGAAATGTCAGGTATGGATTCCTTATGCAAAAAGTTGGTGAAAGGTATTTTATCTCATCAGGATTTTGCCCCTTTTCTGAGTTATGGCCTTTTGAAAAATATGGATGAAATCTTGGCAGCAAAATATCTCAAAAACTATTAAAGATAGAGCTTTAAAATCTAGTGAATAGATTGGTAGTGATAAGTAGATGACCTTATTAACGTTTGAAAAAATTCTGTGAAATACTTCATGAGTTATGGCCCTTTGTAACTTTAGAAATTTTTACATTGCATGCTTTTTATATGCATAGCATAGGTTTGGAACCGTGCATGCTAGGGTTTTGAAATTTAATAGGATTCCTCATATATAAATACAGTAGAACTTTAATGGCTTGAACCCCGGTGGCTCGTTTACCATGGATGAGTCGAACACGTTCTTGAGTCCGCAGGGATTTCCTCCAAATACGATATACGGTTAATTTAGGGAGGTTTTCTTCTTTTATCTTGTAAATGTATGCTGTATGTACTCATTAGAGTCGCGATTCTAATGAGTGCACACAACATACATTTAAAATATAGAACACCGAAAAGATATCCCACATTTATCTCCATTGTACTTCCTGGTGTGGCACTTATAGTAACCTTCCGAGGCTCGAACTACCGCCAATCCAAAGAGAAACTTACAGACTTACTTGAGAGTACGTTTTAAAGGGAAGGCTTTCCTTAACTTGCTTGTAATGATAGGAATGCACTCTTTATATCTGATGACCAAAAGTGGTTTAAACTTTGGTCTTGTCGACACGTTTGTGACGCATTATCATACCTTTTGAACAACATTTTCATTAGATTTGGCACATTAGTACCCATCGGAAAACAAACAACTTAGTAAGTTGTTTGTTTTCCGATGGGTACTAATGTGCTCCTCTTGTAGCAGATTTCTTTTTGTTTTTTAACGAAAAAAAATATGATGTGTCTTTCTGATGATACACAAGCTGATATTATTGAAGCGTGTCACTCAACTTCTAGATATCTGGACGACATTATGAATATCGGAAATACTTACTTTGAAGGAATGGACACTCAAATATATACTACTGAACTGCAATCGAACAAAGCTAATTCTACTGATACCGAAGCCGCAATTTTAGATTTGAATTTGTTGGTTTCAGTCGGTTTCGTTTCATTTAAAATTTATGGCAAATGCGATGAATTTGATTATGACACTTTTAATTTCTCGTTTTTGGATGGCAATTTTCCTAGTACACCTTCGTATGTTTTGTTGTTGTTGTTTTTTTGTTTTTTTTTTGTTTGTTTGTTTTTTTTTGTTTGTTGTTTTTTTGTTGTTGTTGTTGTTGTTGTTTTTATCTTGTTTTATTTCCCAGCTTATTCGGTTTATCTAGTCATTTAGCTGACTTCGATGTTCGCAACAAAACTTTGACTGCCAAACTTCCCAAACAGGGGTATCGGCATCAAAAACTTAGGAAAGCTTTGTCTAAGTTTTATCTTCAAAACAATGAATTGGCCTCTATATACGATACCGGACTAAAATAACTTCAATTTCGAAGGCTGTCGGAACCTAAATTTTATGGCGACATAGTGTAAACGTTTAGAAAAATTGTAGGGAATCCTGAATGTTCAGATCATATTCACTAAAATTGTCATATGTTAAAAACAAAAGGGGTATAACATTGATGTCATAAAACAGTCTGCTTAGGTATGGATGAGCTAGAAGACCTCCACACGAACCGACAAGTTAAACGTTTTTACCACTATGGAAGCATACGGCGAGTGTTGGGATGCCGTAAAGCTAGCTAAACCCCCACCCCACCCTACCCCAGTAATATATTAATAACCGTTCCAAGGCGATACTTTCATTGTGGTACTTTTTGTACAATGTTATGCAGTGTTTCTTTTTTCTAATAGTTTTGCTTTTTACAATTATGTAAACTGATTATATTAAGTTAAGTTTGTGATTGAGTTCCCACCCTTTTGGGAAAGAGTTATCAACTCTGCTTGCCATCGGTTCATTTTGCGGCTGCTTTATTGTAATTGTCTGTCTTTCTCTTTGTTGCTGGGAGCACAATGTGGACCCGATTATATCAGTTTTTGAATTCTCTATTTGACTGCTTAGCAGTTAATCCATTCACGGTTGACAACTTTGCATACCTCTTTAATTGCACGCCGGTGTGTCGGGCTCCAGATTCTATGATGGAACCGACTATAAACTTATGCATTAGATGGTCTGGACCGGAATTTTTTATATCTGTTTTCCGGCATACCAGGGTTCAACTAATGTTGTTTTTTTTTTTGTTTTTTTTTTTGTTTTTTTTTTTTTTTGTTTTTTTTTTTTTTGTTTTCTCCAGTAATCCAGTGGTGTTGCTTAACAACCCATGGATCTCCAAATGTCTAAACTCGTTGTTTATGTTGATTATAATATTGCCCGTAATGATTATTAGATGAGTTAGAAGACCTCCACACAGACCGAACAAATATATGTTTTTATCACTATGGAAGCTAAGCGAGGGTTGGAATCCGTACGCTAGCTTAAGCCCCGAACCCAACCCCCACCCCCACCCAGTAATTCATTACTGACCGTTATAAGGCGGTAGTTTCATTGAGATATTTTTGTTAATTATTATGTTCCATGTTTCACTTTCTGTTTTTTTTTTGTTTTTTTTTTTGTTTTTTTTTTGTTTGTTTGTTTGTTTGTTTTTTGTTGGTTTTTTTTGTGTTTTTTTTTGTTTGTTTTTTTTTTTCGTGTAAAAATTAGGTAAGTTGATTATATATTCAGTTAAGTTTCGGTAACAGAATTGAGTTGCCACCTTCTCTGGGAAAGAGTTTTCAACTCTCTTTGTCATCTTTTTATTTTGTGGCTGTTTAATTGAATTTGTCTGTCTTTTTCTTTGGTAGTGGGGGCTTGATGTAGATCTATCAGTGCCAGAGCTTACTTATTTACTCAACAGTGTACAGTAAGTATCTTACAGCGCATATTGAGTTCATCGCAGGAAGAGTAGGACTCTAATCAAGCAGGTGCTTACGAAAGTAAGAGACAGACAACGTAGCCTTTACAGTGTACATATAGTACCTTAACAGAACCATGTAGATTCTTGAAGAAGGGAGACAAAAACAATTTTACAGCTTGCCTTTACATTGTACCTGGCGTATCTTACAGCCTACAGTGCATATGGCGTTCATTGCAGGAATAGGAGGACACTAACCAAATCATGCAGATGCTTGCAGAAGGGAGACAAAAAACAATTTTGACAAGTTGCCATCGCTGTTTAATGGAGTATTTTACAGGGGTACGGAGTCCATTGCAGAAAGAGTAGAACCCTAACCGAACCATGCAGATGTTTTATAGCAGATTAAATTGTTGCTTTGTCTAGTAAGTAATCTTTGGGTCATATTAATAAAAATAATAATAATAGTAATAATAATGTTTCATACCGAATTGCTTATAAAACGCACACACACAAACACACACATACACACTAACAGCAGCTTTATTGATGACCGTTTTAAGGCGTTACTTGTGTTCAATAAAGGTAAGAGAAAAGTCCAGGGAGTGCCACAATCACAAACCGCAGCCCTTCCCAGACCCCAAGAGGAAGAGGAAACCGACAAATCTAAACAAGCACAAACCGAACAAACATACGAAAAGCACTAAGATTAGCTCTCTCTTCCCCAAGCGAGGTAATCGAAATACTAAAAGGACTGAAAAACACAAGAACAAAATGACACACGGAAAGACATACAACAAATCGCCTCGTACAATAAACCACAAAGCAACAAAGAGTAAGACTAACACCGAGACCACCGCCTTAGAACGGTCGGTAGAGCAAACCACCGGGGGCTTTAAAGCACCTTTACAGCTAGCTAACTTCACCCTGTGTCCCGATGCTACCCTTAATACAGAAATAAATAAAAATTCGGTTCGCATACAGGCTCCCAACTCAGTCAATGCATCAAAGCGAAAACATAAAAATCAAATTAATCACTATAATAAACAAAGACGAGTACTCACGACTTATTCTACTGTATGCCAGAGTAAATGAAAACAAATAGTTGAACCACGGCGGGCCAAGCCAAAGACATATCGTCAAGCCCCAACCCACTGGTTAAAGTTTTACGAAGAGGCCGTCATTGAGTCTGAGGCCCGAACCGCCGTCGTGCAATTAAAGAGTGAAGCATAGCCATCAACAATGATTGAGTTGATAACTAGGCATGCAGTCTGCCGCATAATATCCAGGCTATAGCCAATTCTTTTATAACGGTTAATAAGTTTTCTGAATTGCTCCGAAAAGTTAGATTTACCTACAATTTTTCTAAATCTGTGCACTAAGTCACCGTAAAATTCGGGTTCCGATATACCTTGTTGCAGAAGTGTTTTCAGACTGACGCTATATTTTTCTAACAAGGTACTGTGTCTGCGATAAAATTTCGAAAACGCCTTACGAAGTTTAAAATAACGATAGCCCTGCCTAAGAAGTTTGGCAGTAAGGGCTTTATTACGGTAGTTATAGTCATTAAGATTTGAAGAAGCTCTGGCGAATCTTATAAGTTGAGATATGTATACCCCATATGAGGTACGCCGGGGGACATCGCCATCCAGAAAAGGGAAATTGACTATATCAAAATCGAAATCGTCCCGTTTATCATAAATTTTGGTGGAAACTGAACCATTAGATATACATAGATTCAAATCCAAAAAAGGTGCCTCGATATCGGAAGAATTTGCTCTATTTAATTGGAGTTCTGTAGGGTATATCCGGTCCACCATTTGGTCAAAGAAAATATTGTCAATATTTAATAAATCGTCAAGGTACCTTGAAGTTGAATTGAAAGCCTCAATAATGTCAGCCTGTCAGTCATGAAATCTCTCTCATAACAAAAAAGAAACAAATCTGCAACAAGAGGAGCACAATTAGTTCCCATGGGAATACCAATAGTTTGTCTATAAAGTTTAGTTCCAAATCTAATAAAAATATTATCCAAAAGATAAACAAGGGCATCACAGACTTTTTGACACGACCATAAATTGTGATTATTATATACATCAGAAGTGAAAAAAGCACATTCTTCGTTGCAAGCCAAATATTGGGTATTCTCCCGAATAAAAGTTCGGTTAATTAAATCAATAAGTTTATCTTTTATAAGATGATGAGGTAACGTAGTATACAGTGTAGAAAAATCATTTGTAGACAATTCAGAAGCCTGAAAGTTTTTAGATTTAAATTTATTGAGAACATCATTAGAATTTTTAATTGACCAAAAATAGTTAATTCCATCCCTTTCGTAAACAGTATCATAGTATCTAATCCAATGTTTTTTTTAACAGCAGTAAGGCATGAAGTTAGCAGTTTGGACAAAACAGTAATCGTACAAGAACTAGAATTAGCAATGAAACGTGCTTTATAAGGTCGTTTATGAAGTTTCGGTAACCAATATAACGTAGGAAGTCTGTCTTGCTTTTCTTTAATACTCACTGCAAACCTAGCAGTAATATCGATAGAATGGGTATTGACAATAGATCTCTCGTCAGTAGAAATCGGTTCATATGTTTTGGTACTACCAGTTCTTGTTTAGAGAATTGATATAATAAAGTCGTCACACAACAACAACATTATTAGCAGCTTTATCAGCTGGAGCCAAAACATACTTCCTATGAAATTCTTGGATACCTTGTTTCAAATATCGAAAAGATAATTTAGAGTAAAATAACACACGTTCATCAATGATCTTAAAAATCTTTAATTTCCAATTATTTAAATTCCTCCTGGTTTATCTGTTCTACATGTATCTTCATTTATTCGTTTTGATGTCAACAAAGTGCTGTTTTATGTAGACATTTCATCTGTTTGCCATTTACGCAAACTAGACTCTTCTACCTCAATACTTTGGACAAGTCCATTTCTGACAGAAGGGTTATCTACTAAGTTTTTATTTTTAAAATCTTTCTTAGACATTCGTGTATCTAATACAAACAGTGCTTACCCTGATCAGACGCCGCGTACTGCGGCGTCTGATTTGGGTCTACACTGTTTGCCAATATGCCTTTTATGGGACGCTAGACATAGGATCATTTCTGAATAAAGAGTGTTTGTTTACCATAGTGCAGATTATATTTCATTTCCTTTAGGATCATTGGGCCCATTGTGGTATATTTGAAAATGGAGTTCTTCACATGTATACGCCAGAGGGCGTAAGCAGTGTTGCAAATTTTATTACTGCTTATGAAGAGTCTCACTAAAACTGAGACTCACATTTTCTAATCGGTAGTGTGTTCTTTGTTTCCAAAGGCAATCTTTTTGACGTTTATTTGATTATGAAACTCTTTTATAGACATTCATGTATTTAATGCAAACAGTGTAGACCCTGATCAGACGTCGCATTCTCCGCCGACTGATCTGGGTCTTCACTGTTTGCCAATATTCAGTTAATGGGACACGAGACATAAATGGGTTAAACTGTCCAAGGCAGTTTTTCTTTGTCCGTGCGTCGGTGGTTTGACATGGGACGTTGTTTTGTCATTATTTATTCCTTATCTCTCCTTCTTTTGGTGCCTCGGGAAGGCTGTATTGATATAGATTGTGGCATTTCCTGGTATCTTCACTTATATTGTTTCATCCGGTTCCTTTGGAGAGCTGCGCTTCGTAATTTTGGACTTTCCTCTGTATCTCTATATCTAATTGAGGTCGGATTTTCGCTGTTCACTAATGGCATTTTTGAAGGTTTTACGATGCGCCGGTTGTATTTAGTTTATTCCCTATAGCAATAGGTCAGAAAAAGTAAACAAGGAGAATTAGTACCTGTGACTCAAACAAAATAGATCTACCCCTCTTCCAAAAAGAGTTCTACTCTGAATCGAATTCATTTTCCAGAAATAATATCAGAACTCAGGAACACATGTAAAAGAGGATTATTCTACTTTTCCGTTTCTTATAGTGCGATTGTTTGGATTCGAACGATTCACCGCAGACACAGTGGGACGAAAAGGAGAAGGCAGACACATCGAGTTCCTTCTGAAAAGGAATCTATTCTAAAATGTATAGAATCGCTCCTTTATAGCTACAGTCGAACTTCAATGGCTTGAACATCTTTGGGCCCATAGAAAATTGTTCGAGACATGGGTAGTTCGAGCCACTGAGGATTAATAATGGTGCCAGGTCAGGAAGCAAATAGCGATCATTTAGGGAATTTTTTTCTCGATTTTCTACACAATTATTGTATGTTGTGTGTACTCATTAGAATCGCCTCGATGATGCGATTCTAATAAGTACACACAACATACAATTCCATGATAAAATAAGGTAAAATGTCCCTAAATAGTTGTTTTCTTGAGCTATTGGAAGGATTTTGTAGGGACTGAAAAACGAGTTCGAATCATCCACGGTAAACCAGCCATCCGGGTTCGAGCCATTGAGGTTATACTGTACTTTTAAGAGTAGAAATCTTCTCAGAAAGGTCCTAAAGCAATTTGACTGAATTGCCTATCCTGAAAGTACATTAATTATTTTTAAGTCAAATATGATATATCCACAATTCTGGACGCAAGTAAATAAAAGCACTTACAGCATTGGTAGGTAGATTGTCTCTGAGTGTAGGCTTGAACGTACGTTTGTTCGATTTGTGCTTATTTGGATTTGTCGGTTTCCTCTTCCTCTTGGTGTCTATGATGGGCTGCGGTTTGTGATTGTGGCACTCCCTGGACTTTTCTCTTACCTTTTTTTAAAAAAATGGTCCAGAACATAGACGCCATCATAAAAATATTAATTAATAGGAAGAAGAATATCAAAAATAATCGATACTACTTAAAGAACGAATTAGCCTCAAAAACTAGAAAACGGTAAAAAAAAAAACCTGCTGCGGCTGGTTGGTTTAAATTAATAATGATATTGTTCTTATTGATAAATTTTATATTTAATTTCCGGAATTTTAATGAGTTTTCCAGGCTTTTGTGGGGAAACAGACAATACTTTATTCAAATTCTCCCAAAGTAGCTTCTCGAATTTACCACCTTTAAATAGATTACGTGCACATTGTAAATATCGGACGTCATCTAAGCATAGACGGGCGCGTATTTATATGACTGACCGTTCAGTATTCCCCGTGTGGCGTAATAGTCAATTTATACATTGCAGCGATGCTTCTGTAAACGACAAAGGTGTGAACCGAATGAAAGAACAAAGTTCGAGGATGTAATGGTACACGTAATTAAGAATCTTTTTTTTTTCTTTTTCTTTTTTTTTTTTTTTTGGAGGTGGGGCAGGAGGGGAGGGGGAATTCATTTTATCAAACTGCATAGATAAATCTACCCAATACATATTTTAATTTTGGTCAGTTATTACTGTCCTCTGTGGTCAATATAGATGAATTGTTGTATAAGCAGGCTACGTCGTACTCACTCTTCGAACCATCTCAAATACCACTAGGTCAGCCCGAACCCAACTTGATCACCATCGGGTTCGATCTATTGAGGTGCGACTGTAATTGGACCTAGCGGCAACTCTGCATATATGAGCCGTCGCATGGCAAAATCAACAAAATGATCTGTTTACCACGCGCAGTGACATGTGCATCTGCCCAGTCTGATCCGCCTTCACTGTCTGCACGTAGAAACATTGGACCCTTAGCAACCCATCGAGTGCGCAGCCAGACTGATGAAGCGGTGAATATCTATGTTAACCTGACTCTCCCCTGGGTAGCCAAGTCATTTTATTGGGTTTGTCATGCGCTGGCTCATATAGTTAAACCGTTCGAAATCTGCAGGTCGATTACCTACGAATTTACCGGCGCAGTGGCTAAGTTGCTACAAAGTCCGCCTTGCGTTCCGGAGGTTGTGTGCTCGATCCGCTGCCAAGTCATACCAAAGAATGCAAACATGATATTACTGCAGCTGCTCTTTCGCTTGGCGATCGGCATTGAGCAAACGGAAATGGTCGGCCTGGTATAACGTGACTTGGTGGAATGTACGTCATGTGTCTGGCGCGGGATATTTTAGTAAGGCAGCACTGTAAAGGTGAAAATTGATCTCCCTGTCATATAAAGACATCATCGCGATATGACTAAAAGATCGTGACGTTAAACACAGATGGAATCAAATAATAAAAAAGAATAACCTTCGAACTTTTTTTTTCAGATTTCAGTCTGTTCGATGAATCAAAATATAATATAATACCCGCGCTTGCGCGGGTCTTTTTCTAGTAGTAAAATAATAATAATGTAATAAGAATGATAATAGTGACTTTATTTTACGAGGATAACATATTTAGCAAACAGTGTACCAATCTATCATATGGTTCTCATTAAAGAAATATATGTAAAATATCCACAATCCACATCTGGAAAGGGGTCTACTCTGAAAGCAATGGTGTTGCTACCAATTAGGAGAAACCTTAGCCTCCTTTATAGAGGGGTACATATCAATTTATAAAAAAGAGAACAATTGCCTATCCCGAAAGTGTATCTAGTCTCCTTAACCATCCAAAAGTAAATCATATCCACAATAATTATCGCATATACATGTAAATAAGACCTGTGTGACCAGCATAGACTCTGATCAGCCTGTACATCCCCCAGAATGGCAAAGGTTCTCGTCTGTCCCTCTTTGGATAGCCCGTAGGCTGCAGAATGCGCGGATGCGCAGGCTAATCTGAGTCTTCGCTTGTCGCAGATGTTTTATTGTAGGTTTTGTCGTGCGCTGGCTTAGTATACACAATAATGGACGCATGTAAAAACCAAGGGGGGAAAACCTACGTTACAGATAACAGTAAAATAGACTATGAATGTTAGCGAAAAGGGCTCGTTCAAATAGTTTAGTGGTTTTATTATTATTATTTTTTTTTTTTTTTTTTCTTTTAAAAATAGATCAGAGAATGTATCAAGGGCGACAGTACTTGTATAAAAATTTTGCAGATATTATGTCATTCTTGAGAACACTCAGACACAATATTTTGATAATCTTATTAGTAAATAGTGCGCGATTGTTCTCAACAATGACAATACGTTTATGCATCAAGTTCGCGGATATAAATGCCTTATTTCTTGCTACATTCTCTGAGCCTATTCTACTTTTTATCAGAACAACTAAACGGAAATCGACAGCAACTTACCGATTTGAAAAGGTGCATTTCTCTGTACTTTTTTTTTTCATTTTATTCTGTGACGTAGGCTCCCCACTCCCTCTCCCCACCCACCCCCCCCTCCCCCCCACCAACCCCGCCGTCCACCCCCGCCTCACACACACACACACACCTCTCCCCGCTTAAAAATGAAGTTTTACTTTTTCCGTTTCTTACATTAAATTGTATAAATTCTACTGTTTCACCTCAGGAGGAGTGGGGCAAATCCTAAAATTAAGGGGAACTGATACACGTTTAATGGAGACAATCTTTCTAAATTTCTACATTGTTTTTTTTTTTTTTTTTTTTTTTTTTTGTTTGTTTGTTTTTTTTTCTAATAAAAAGGGTTCTACTCTAAATTAAAGGAATGTGCTTCTGATGGGAATATTTTTTTTTCCGTTTAAGACAAAGTTTGTTTCCTTTGTGAAAAAAATGACGGAAAATCTACATAATGCATCCTGGTCCTGAGGTGATTAAACTTTTTTTCCGTGCTCAACTCAGCTAAGCATAAAAATTATCCTTCTTATAAATCTCAAATTACTCACAACTGCAAATATTTTCTTGCTAAACATAGCTGAGCATTAACATTTCTCTGCTAATAAAAAAGAAATGCCAACCACAGTTGGCATTTTCGTATTCATAAGCAGAGAAACTTTCATGCTCAGCTGAGTTGAGCATAAAAAGTTTTTGTAACCTCGGAGCCAGCCCTCTTAAGTTTTCTTCCTAGTACAGTAAAGTTCCGCCATTAAAACCACTTTTAGGACTGTCTAAAAGGGTCTTATTAGTAGGGTGGTCTTAATATTGAATATAGAATCGGGTAAATTCCTAAAATTTCGATTTTTTGTGTATACTTTTTCGGCCAAAATCTTGCTTTTTACGCTGTTGCTTCGTAAACTACTAAGGTGAATATCAAACACTGAGACCCTGATCAGACGGCTTCTTCAGGAGGAGTCGGATCTGGTTCTACATTGTTTGCATATTCCATTTTGTCAGAAACTTTGTGTACTATTTTATGACATTTACTATAATAAGATAACATTTGGGACTGCTAAAAGCCGGTCTTGATAATGGGATGGTCTTAATTTTGAGTGGTCTTAATAACGGAGTTTTACTGTATTAGAAAGGAGATTTGTCTTCCAGTTTTTAAGAGTTAATGCCAAGAAAAGAGATATCAAAATTATTTCCAATGGCGGTGTATCCATTCATTTAATATGAACTTCTTTCCCACCGGGGTGTCAGTTCAGTTAGATATATAAATCCTGACAACTATTTCAAGTATTGACGATTTTTATAGGTGAATTCGTCACTCTCAGAGTCTCCCTATAGTTCGTGTGCAGAATAACATCCTTCAGGCTAGCTTTCGCTTGACGCCATTATTCGATCTTTTCTCCACATCCTTCAGCTCTATGCTTCTCTTTAGCCGGTGTGCAGATAGGAATTTATCAACCATTTTGTGGTGACCCTCATCAATGGGCCAAAACTGGCTCGATGCTGAAATGAGAACTACCATATAAACTATCGTATTTATACTATATACTTGAATAGTAAATGGTGTAGATCCTGATCAGAGCCATTTTTGCGGCATTGAGCTGAGTCTTTACTATTTATACATGCTGTCTCTCCCAATACATAGGGGCCTACCAGTTACATCAAACGTAAGAGCAAGCAAACTATGACAGACAATACACAGGCCAGAAACAAAAAACAAAAGTCACCAGCTCTCACTTCCCCAACAAGGTGATCTCAGTGCTAGACAGGATCCACTAAGCACAATTATAAGCAACGAACAAGACAACGCATGAAAACGACAGCAACGGGGGCAGCCAAGAACAAATAAAACCATGACCATCGCCTTAAAACAGTCAGTAGTAGAAACTACCGCTGCGATGGATAGGGACGAGGAGAAGGTGTTAAATCGTTTTACTGGTACTAAATCTCAGAAAAGGTAAGAGAAAAGTCCAGGGAATGCCAGAATCACAAGCCGCAGCCCATTCCAGACACGACGAGAAAGTGGAAACAGACAAAACCAAACAAGCGTAAATTGAACAAACGTACGAAAAGCACTAAGATTAGCTCTCTCTTCCCCAAGCGAGGTAATAGCAATGCTAAAGGACTGAAAAATACAAGCCAGAACAAAATAACACAAGGCAAGACTTAAAACAAACCGCCTCGTAGAATAAACATCTAGTAAGGAGACCTGTTTCATACAGATCATGTTTTCTATAAAAAAAAATTATTCGCCTCAGCAGCTAACACGTAATGAAGAAATTGACACTGATGCTAATTTAGAAAACATTTGATGACGCTCAAAATTTAAGCGGATATTTAAATCGAAAAGAGTTCAAACAGTTTTATGTTTTCATTTAAAGTTCCAATATTTGCGTTTACCATGGGATCGTTTCTTACGGTTTTAATACCTAAAAGGGAAAGAAACATCGAAATCCGGTATTTCAGAAATATTTCCTTCATTGTAAATATTATCATTAAATCCAAGTGGACAAGGGGTTTGTAAACGCTTAAATCCATTTAAGTTTATGTTTATTTATTAAAATAGTTTTGAATCTTTTGGTAGAATTGGACTTGTGTATATTTTTTCTTCATCAGGTAGAACCAAAACTTTACTAGATGATCATGAATGATCAGCTCGCCGGAAATGTTTATAAAGAAAGTATCAATATTCTTTGTTATATTTAATTTTAAACAAATGTTCCTTTAACCTATTCTTTAGGTCCCGTTTGGTCTGTCCAACATACTTCATTCCTCAGCCTTCTTCGCTGCTATTGAGAACATATATAACATCATCTGATTATCAGTGTAAATCAGAGTTGATTATAACAGAAAATTGTCTATGATTAACTAAAGTAATAATTGTTGCCCGACAAATTAAATGATTGCAGCAGATGGAACACTTGGCATTGCGCTTAGAAATATTAGGATACATACTGTTCCTTTTAAATGGATTCTTACATTTTTAAGTATATGAGATTCAATTGGAGAAAGCCTAATTCTAAAATAGTTGCTGAAAATAGTATAATTGGAGGCTCCATATAAATTTATAGATGATACAGAGTAAAGTTCCAAATGCAAAACGTTAACAATAGATAACAAAAGGTTAAATCTAGCAGTAGAACGGGGAATCTAAAAAGAAGAAGCAGAATGTAACCAAATAGGAGAAATTGTAATTTTTAATATCTTTGTGATACTAATATACAGTCGACTCTCGTTAACTCGAATTCCAAGGGACTCGCTGAAACACTTCGAGATATCCGTACCTCGACATATCAGAGTTGAGAGAGTGAGTAAAATAATAAATTGAACAACCGTATTTAACAAATGAATATGTAATTTGACTCCTGAAGTTAGAAATATATGTATAAAATAATGTGGAAAAGGGGAGAAATTGCTCCTGAGGAGCAATTTCTCCTCTTTTCCATTTTTTTTACCTGTTGTCATAGTTTCATGTTAAAACAGGGACCAGATTTTCACTTCGAGATAAGCGGTAATTCAAAATAAGCGAGTTCGAGATAACGAGGTTCGACTGTAGTTGTAAAGGAAGTAAACTAATCTCAGATAAAATGCAGTATTCGTACCGGCTATTATAGGCAGTTAGTAGCGATGCAAAAAAGGCGGTAGGACCAATGCATTCAGAGTATAACAACAACAGACAATACATAACTGAGTCTAATAAAAGTCCAAAGAAACGTAAATGAAAAACAAGGTAAGAGAACAGTCCAGGGAGTGCCACAATCACAAACCGCAGCCCTTCTCAGACACCAAGAGGAAGAAGAAACCGACAAATCTAAACAAGCACAAACCGAACAAACTTACGAAAAGCACTAAGATTAGCTCTCTCTTCCCCAAGCGAAGTAATCGCAATACTAAAAGGACTGAAAAACACAAGAACAAAATGACACACGGAAAGACATACAACAAAGCGCCTCGCAGAACAAACCACAAAGCAACAAAGAGTAAGACTAACACCGGGACCACAACCGCAGCCCTTCCCAGACACCAAGAGGAAGACGAAAGAGACAAAACCAAACAAGCGCAAATCGACCAAACGTACGAAAAGCACTAACTTTAGCTATCTCTCTCTTCCCCAAGCAAGGTAATCGCAATGCTAAAAGGACTAAAAACACAAGAAAACAATAACACAAGGTAAGACATAAAACAAATCGCCTCGTTGAATAAACCACAAAGCAACAAAGAGTAAAAGAAAAAAGGTAAGAGAAAAGTCCAGGGAGTGCCACAATCACAAACCGCAGCCCTTCCCAGACCCCAAGAGGAAGAGGAAACCGACAAATCTAAACAAGCACAAACCGAACATACGTACGAAAAGCACTAAGATAAGCTCTCTCTTCCCCAAGCGAGGTAATCACAATACTAAAAGGACTGAAAACACAAGAACAAAATGACACACGGAAAGACATACAACAAATCGACTAACAATCGACAACAAATCGACTAAGTAAGACTAACACCGGGATCGGGCTCACCTCCTTAGAACGGTCAATAGAATAAACCACCGGGGCTTTAAAGCACTTTTACAGCTAGCCAACTTCACGTACCCTGGGTCCCGATGCTACTCTTAATACAGAAAGACATAAAATTAGGTTCGCATAAAGGCTCCTAACTCTGTCAGTGCATCAAAGCGAAAGCCTAAAGATCAAATTAATTACGATAAACAGATCTTAATGTATGCCAGAGTAAATGACAACCACGCCGGGCCAAGCCAAAGACGTATCTTCAAGCCACAAACCACTGGTTAAAGTTTTACGAAGAGGCCGTCATTGAGTCTGAGGCCCGAACCGCCGTCGTGCAATTAAAGAGTGAAGCATAGCCATCAACAATGATTGGGTTGACAACTAGGCATACTGTCTGCCGTATAATATCCAGGCTATAGCCAATTCTTTTATAACGGTTAATTAGTTTTCTGAATTGCTCCAAAAAGTTCGATTTCCCATATTTTTTCTAAATCTGTACACTAAGTCGCCGTAAAATTCTGGTTCTGATATACCTTGTTGCAGAAGTGTTTTCAGACTGACGCTATATTCTTCTACCAAGGCACTGTGTCTGCGATAAAATTTCGAAAACACCTTACGAAGATTAAAATAACGATAGCCCTGCCTAAGAAGTTTGGGAGTAAGGGCTTTATTACGGCAGTTAAATTCATTAAGATTTGAAGAAGCTCTGGCGAATCTAACAAGCTGAGATATGTGTACCCCATATGAGGTACGTCGGGGAATATCGCCATCCAGAAAAGGGAAATTGGCTAGATCAAAATCAAAATCGCCCCGTTTATCATAAATTTTGGTGGAAACTGTACCATTAGATATACATAAAATCAAATTCAAAAAAAGATGCCTCGATAGTGGAAGAATTGGCTTATTTAATTTGAGTTCTGAAGGGTATATGCGGTCCATCATTTGGACAGCATATACCCTACAGAAATTAGACCATTAAAATTGTTATAAACGGGATATTAACACTGGTGAATATCAAACCTTCAATGAGTTATACATAATATCAGCATGAAGAGGAAAACGAAAGGTGATTCTAAATTGCAAACCCTACCCTGACACTTGAAATAATAACACCATTAAATGAATATACGGGGAAACTTTCTAGTGTCTCCACACGGCACAAACACAACAGGTGTGGTATGCAAAAAAGCTAAGAGAAAAGTCCACGGAGTGCCATAATCACAAGCCGCAGCCCATCCCAGAAACGAAGAGGAAGATGAAACAGAAAAAAAAAAACAAGCGCAAATCGAACAAACGTACGAAAAACACAAATATCAGCTCCCTTTTCCTCAAGTGAGGTAATGGCAATGCTAAAAGGACTGAAAAAACTACAAGAACAAAATAACAAGGCAAGACTTAAAACAAATCGCCTCGTAGAATAAAACCACAAAGCAACAAAGAGTAAGACTAACACCGGGACCACCGCCTTAGGACGGTCAGTAGAATAAACTACCGCGCGCGGGGGTGGGGGGCGTGCTTAAAGCACTTTTACGGCCAGCTAACTTCACCCTGGGTCCCTATGCTACTCTTAATACAGATATACATAAGAATTCGGTCCGCATAAAGGCTCTTAACTCAGTCAATGCATCAAAGCGAAAACATACAGTGCAAACTCTTGCACTTGAAATAATAGCACCATTAAATGAATGTACATGGAGACTTTCTAGAGTCTCCACACGGCACAAACACAACAGGCGAAAAATTATAATCTTGAAATGACCCAGTCTGAACAGTTACGATAGAAGAGTTCACTGGGGCATGAATGAGTTATGTCAAGACTCGCATTAACGAGAACGATTAAATAGTCTTGGTCTGTAAATACCCTTATGACACCAGAACCTAAGCTGTCCTGTTTAATTTTGGATTTGACATACTTTTGAACATTCTTTCTTTTGTCTGTCGTAATGTTGCTATTTCTGAGTATATCTTATAAAACGGGGAAACTGAACATTCGGGGTGCATATTTTATGCTCACTTACCTTTAGCATTTTTGTTTTGGGACGCGGGTTTGCTTGTTATGTACGAAAACCCTTTTACGCAAGAAGTAACCGGTTTCCCCAATATACCGCAGGCGGTGGTCCCGGTGTTAGTCTTACTCTTTGTTGCGTTGTGGTTTTATTCTACGAGGCGATTTGTTTTAAGTATATACTTCAAAGGATTGATTAATGCTTTATTTGTTTTAATTGTTGACCAAGGTATGCCATTAAAGAAATCAGAGAGAACAAGGAAAGCAAATCAATCATGTTTCGGCTAATTAATTAAAGTAAAAAAAAGTCATATTTTATCATATGACGTTGCATCTGAGGGTTTAATAACGTCATGTAATAAAAACTTTAATCCACTATTGGATCAAATGTACATATTAGTTACGTTTCTTAAAATTATACTACGACGTCTTCAATAATGCCGCGCTTACAATGGCGGAATATTGGCGTTTTCGTGCAAAAAATCATGAATAGAATGCGTTTCAACGTCATATGATAAATACAATCTAACCCTGTATTATTGAATTATTAAACAAGTTGCGGAAAAAAGCGATAAACTGCTCGGCAAAGGCTTACATTTTATCCCTTTTCCTATTCTCGTATACTTAATTCATTAACACATAAGTACTCATATAAGATCCTCTATATATTGCATAGTCTTAGACATTAATTCAAGGTCAAAGTTACCATACAATGTAAACTGTTTAGGATTCTGTATCTTCTAAACTGAATAACAATACTTTGCGCTAAGTCAAGAAAAGTTGATCGAAACAAAATCAACATACACATAACATCTAAAACGTAAAGGAAGTTTATACACATTTCTTTCTGTCTAAAGCGTATTTTAATGGTTTGAAATTCCGGTATTAGTGATTTCTGTCATCTTTCTATACGCAAAATAAAACGTTAATCGCGTTCTTTTCAAAACTTTTTTTCTTCCTCTTCTTCTTCTTCTTCTTTATTTCTTTCTTTTACTTTTTTACATCAAGCGATGCAAATATTTCAAAACTGTTGTTGACTCTTTTTATACTAATTAATTTTGATGTTTCACTGATTTCAGGAAATAGGTCAGAAACAAGTAATATATTATGCCTTTCAGATGAAGACCCTTTTAAGTTATGAAACGTCACCAATATCTGGCGCGACGACATTATACTGCATGAACCTGTCAACCTTCTTACAACATTGTAACAAAGGAATGAAGCATAACTGAAAAAAAAATCCCACCTGTCGTGGAATTCAGCTCGGTCTGCCCGAATATAATATAATGTCAGGAAGTCGACTCTTTGGCTTAGTGGTTAAAAACCTCTGAACAAAATAGTCGACTCCCTGACGCAGTTGTCAGAGATTGAATATACACAAACGAGCAATGTGAATTCTGCCATGGCAGATTATTGAAAGTAGGAGTCCTAAGCGGTACCACTCCTCCTCTTCAAGGAAGTCAGCATTATTGGTGACGCGAAGCCATTTTTGGCGAAGTAAAGTCCACTCCCGGATAAGCCCCCATCTTACGACATGAAAGTCACAACAAAGGGATGCAGCAGGGCTGAAAAAAAATCCCGCCTATTGTGGGATTCGAACCCGGTCTGTCCGGTCTGTCTGTGCAATGCACTAACATGGATCCAAAGAGTCGACTCCGTGACGCAGTTGTCAGAGACTGAATATATACATACAAGCTATGCGAAATCTGCCATGGCAGATTGTCGAAAGTAGGAGTACTAGGCCGTAACAACGTAATGAAGTTTAAATCATTATTAGTTGCAACAATTTGTATTCTGTTAGAATTTTGAAATGTATGCTAATTATAACCTTTGCATACTATGATATGGCCACGCAGAGTATGTTCTAATGCCAAAATGGTTAATATTTCACTGGTGTTTACACGTAATGTATTGTCTCTGCTCATTAAAGTGAGAATTCTTACCGCTTTTTACTTTGCGCAGAACATGGGAACGCTAGATTTACAAAGCACAGCCTCCCCGAGTCTCTTGAAGAAGGAGGGATGAGAAAGTAAAAAGAAAAAACAAACGCCACATATGAAACCTCCGACGTACAAAGAAGACCTGCAATAGAGGAACCGCCTTGGAACGGTTTTACTCTCGCGAAACATCAACCTGGTCCCCTGATGCAGCACCAGGCATTAACAAAGTATAACAGATGGAAAACAGTAAGTAAAGTTGGTAGCGGTTATCTGTGGAAAATAATAAAAACATGTTATCTGGGAAAAATAAAAAAAAATGATCAGTTCGTCAGCTGAAAATTTTACCCAGCATGCTTCACATTATGATTAAGCTTTTCATGATCCAGATCTTTTTTTTTTTTTTTTTTTTTTTTTTCAATCTCACACAAGAAATTAATACAAAATATACACATTGAGGGACATCACCTATGTCTAAAAAAGAAAGCATGTCTTCTCTGCGTATATAATGAAAACAATGTTGATTTTTTTTTTTTCAGATATATTCGACAATCGTCCAGAAGACTGCATGCCTAGTTGTCAACCCAAGCATTGTAGATGGCTATGCTTCACTCTTTAATTGCACGACGGCGGTTCGGGCCTCAGACACAATGACGGCCTCTTGGTAAAACTTTAATCAGTGGGTTCGGGCTTGACGATATGTCTTTGGCTTTGCCTGCCGTGATTCAACTACTGGTTTTCATTTACTCTGGCATACAGTAGAATTAGCCATGAGTACTCGTATTTGTTTATCATTGTAATGAATTCGATTTTTATGTTTTCGCTTTGATGCATTGACTGAGTTGGGAGCCTTTATGCGAACTGAATTTTTATGTATTTCTGTATTAGAGTAGCATCGCGACCCAGGGTGACGTTGGCTAGCTGTAAAAGTGCTTTAAACCCCAGTGGTTTATTCTACTGGCCGTTCTAAGGTGGTGGTCCCGGTGTTAGTCTTACTCTTTGTTGCTTTGTGGTTTATTCAACGAGGCTATTTGTTGTATGTCTTACCTTGTGTTATTTTGTTCTTGTGTTTTTCAGTCCTTTTAGCATTGCGATTACCTCGCTTGGGGAAAAGTATGCTAATCTTAGTGCTTTTCGTACGTTTGTTCGATTTGCGCTTGTTTGGTTTTGTCCGTTTCCTCTTCCTCTTGGTGTCTGAGAAGGGCTGCGGTTTGCGATTGTGGCACTCCCTGGACTTTTCTCTTACCTTTGTGTTTATCCATATAGTACCACTTGATCAAATTCGCTCAAAAAAGGGTCTCCCCTACACAGAGGGCCCCCTTTAATATTTTAATGCAATTGAAGGAGAAAAATATGCTGATATTGAAACCAGACTTGCATGAAAGTAGTCCTTTTGAGGTAAAATATTGATAATTTTAATAAACATCCCGAGTTTCCGGAATTTGTTTTTAAAAAAACATTCTGTTTTGTCTTATGCCGACTTTCAGAATAGATTTAAAGTATACTGGTCAGCTGGCATTATGATCAAATAACTGTGATAGTCAGATGCAAAATAAGTATACTTTTTAGGAGAAAATATGTTTTTTAAACAAAAATCATTGATCCTTGTATTTTTTTTTTTTTTTAAATTAACAGGCGTTTTTATACCTCGAGTGTTATGGTGTAAATATTTTGCCCACTGTCAGAGTGATTTTTTTTTTTCGGAGCTTAGAAGTCAAAATTTAATTTAATTATATTTCGGGTCAAAAACTGCTTTTTTTTATAATAAAACGAGTTGTTGTTTTTTTGTTGTTGTTGTTTTTTTCTGTAATATTTCCACAGCACTGGGAATTATTTGTTTGGCTTAGGATTTGTTTTATCTATTAGTGCTCTGAAAATTATAATTAACTTGATAATAGACAAACGAGTACTTAAGAACATCTTTTTTCACAAAGAATCTTAAAACTTGATAAAAATTATAATGTTATATGGTACGAGTTAATCAATATTTTTGCCTATTACATGCACGTATCAAGATAAATACCGTCCAGCACTTTAATTACAATTATAGAAAAAATTGTTTTTTTTTTCATTCAGTAGTCTATCTTTAAAGCTCATATGTACAAAAGCATAAGAGGAACTGTTGCACTAGCATCAGCGTCGGCAATGTCTTTGATGTTGGCGTCGACGTCAGCATTGACGTAGGCGTAGGAATCCACAAATGATTGCGTTTTAAATATAAAGATTTAAGAACCCATATTGTTCAAAACCTTTGTTTGGCATAGTTCATGATTTTGATGGTAGTATATATTGGCCCGAAGTTGGTTTTAGAACACCTCTCACCCTTGATTACGATAACATATCTAGGTCACGGACTTGGAACTTTAATGTTAAGGTTTTATGTAAACGTATGTTAACATCTATATGTCCTGAACGTCTGCATGGATTTAGTTGATACTTTCTTTTGTTACATTCTAGTCCAGTGTTTTATTCGTTGCAAGTCAAGCTGCCTTAGTCATCTGGAGGTGAAGGTCATGGACTTAAATAATTTTATAACATTTAAGTTTAATGTTTAAGTTTTTGTAGATGTATATCTCCTGAATTCTTCGATGGATAAGGTAAACACTGGGACTGCTGTTGGATACTGATACAAAGATTTGATCAGTTTAGCACATGACCCATTCCCGCTTTACAATCTCTGGGCTTACATGTCGAACAGAAGACACCCAGGAAAAGCCACTGTCAATCAATATAGGGATCAAACATGGTTTTTCATGCATTAACATTCGCCAGGTCCCGTGGGAGGTGTTGAAAACCGAGGCCGAAGGCCGCGGTTTTCAACACCTCCCAAGGGACCTGGCGAATGTTAATGCATTGAAAAACCATGTTCGATCGCTATTATTGCATAAAAACTGAAAACATTTACTATATTTTGCGTTATCTCTTGCACTATTTTGTTTCGCCTTTTCACAGACGTCTCGCGAACGTAGTTTCCACGGACTATGCTCGTTCCAGGGCCGGGCAGTACACATCTCGCAAATCTGTGTCCCCGGTACGATCATATTGAAAGTTGCATAGCCGTGCATTAACAGCGCGTGAATTACCTTGTTAATACATGGCTTTTCACCGGTTATGCATGGCTGTTAATAACGTGCGGCACTGCTTTTTATGCAATAATACGATATACAACACACCCCATGTAGGCAATAGGCTGACCAACTAGAAAACTACGTATCAAATTGCAAGAGAGGACATAGTCAATATAAAAATAAGACCTGTCGACAGACAGGACAACTCGCCTGAGGTTGCGCAGTTTCTTTCTGAAGCACTTAGAATATTACATGTTTTATTTCACTGATGTCAAAGATGACAAACTTTTGGCTATTATGTTTCTGGGAGACACAGATGTGAACACCATAAGCAGTCTGGAGTCTTATGGATATCAATCTTCCTCATTTATCATGTTCAGCTAAAATAGAGATAGGAATGGTTCTGCGTACAATTTTTGATCAATATCTATCATCATACCAAACGCAGATAAAATCCATCAAGGTTTGGAAATAATGAGATCCTAAAAATCTATGAGCTAGACCTTGAGGTCAAGTAGAGGAATGGGAAAGTAACTGTATATATCATCATACCATATAGGAACCAAATCCATCAAAATGTTTGTAAATAATGGGATCCTAAAAACTTTTAACTTAAAACTTTAACATGAAATTTCTAAGTCTGTGACCTTGATCTTGAGGTCAAGTAAAGAGTGTGGATGACATTCCGTAAAATATTTGAGCAATATCTAACATCGTACAAAACATGAACCGAATCCATAAAATGGTTTTGTATCAAGTGCCCTTAAAATAAATTGATAATGTGTCTTTGGGGTTGCCCGCCGTGGTTCAACTACTGGTTTTCTTTAACTCTGGTTCGCAGTGGGTGTAGAATTAGCCATAAGTACTCGTGTTTGTTTATCATTGTGATTAATTTGATTTTTATGTTTTCACTATCATGCATCGACTGAGTTGGGAGCCATTATGCGAACTGAATTTTTATGTATTTATAGTATTGAGAGTAGCATCGTCGACTGTAAAAGTGCTTTACCCCCCTTCCCCCGCCCCCCACCCTCTGAATGCCCGCCCTCCACTCCCCCCAATCCACCCCACCCCGGTAGTTTATACTACTAATCGTTTTAGGCGGTGATCCCGGTGTTGCTCTTACTCTGTGTATCCTTGTGGCTTATTCTACGAGGCGATTTATATTATTGAATCTTGCCTTGTGTTTCGTTATTGTGTTTTTCAGTCATTTTAGCATTGCGATTACCTCTCTTGATATAGGGAGGGCTGGTCCGTGTGCTTTTCATGCGTCTGTTTGTTTTGCGCGTGTTGTGTTTCTTTCCTCTTCCTCTTGGTGTCAGGGATTGGATGCGGCTTCTGATTGTGGCACTCCCTGGACTTTTCTCTTTTACCTTTTTTGAAAAGATAGGCGTGGGAAAGAAACCACTGTATCACTGAAATTGAGCAAAACCGATTGGTCTATGCTATGCATCTTACGATGAATAGACCGGGGACGGATCCAGAGGGGTTCGGCGGGGGTGTGGGCGTTTGACTCAAAGTTCCATTTTCAGAAATTTTGAATTTGATAGATGTTTGATAGAGGAACCGTTTTGGGGCGGTCAGAACGAAAACTGGTGAGGGTCTTAAACCAGTTTTATTCTAGCGAAACCTCACCCTCATCTCCTGATGCGGCACCAAACATTAACACAGTACCAACCGATGGAAGACAGAAAGCAACATTGGTAAGCTGTTGTCTGGGGAAATAATAAAAACAAAAATTCAATAATGTAGTCTGCTGAAAATTAATTAAAAATATTTAGTCTACGTCATTAATAAAAGGTCATTAAATGTATTTTTTAGAAATACTTGGCAATCATCCATATTGTGGAGACGCACTTGCAAGTTCGTGCATCGCTAGCTGTAGGATTTCGGGCCGAATATTTCACAGTACAGCTATATAGAGCCGGAGCATAGCCTTTTCTGCAAGATTGCATGTGCGGCCAGCGAAACTCAGATCAGCGTGCGCATACACAAGAACCTCTGCCGACTGTCTAAAGAACGACTGTTTGTTTGGCTACTTACAGACCACAAAAGCAATTACTGATCAACCTGTGTCTTTTTGAAGGCTGATCTGAATCACTGCTTGGCGGACATATGATCCTCCTTTGGAAACACTGTACCCCTACTCAATTTAATTTAATATAAATGTTTAACCGATAAGACGATATAATTCGAAATGTCGACTTACCCAAGGGAATGCACAAAACCAGAACTGTGAGAAAGAGGATTATTTTTCCCTGCATCATAAAGGCAATAAAAGGCTAAAATATTAAAAGTATTTAGACAGCGCCAACTCCAAGCCTTCAGTCTGTATGCGGTTTAGTGCAAAATACCCATCTTTTAAATGAGTATCCTCGCAGAGAAAAAAGGCCTCCGCGCATATGTCTCAAACAAAAGCCCAGATCAGGTTATGTGTTCTTGATATTGCAAATTCAGTACATGTCTTAATAAAAATGTATATTGCTTTCAAGTATTTTCCGCGGCTTGATTTTACATAAAAGCTGTTGTAAACACATGGTGCCTGTGGCCTCCGCGCACATGTCTCAAACAATGGCCCAGATCAGGTTATGTGTTCTTGATATTGCAAATTAAGTACATGCCTGAATAAACAAAAAAAAAGTAAGAGAAAAGTCCAGGGAGTGTCACAATCAAAAACCGCAGCCCTTCCCAGACACCAAGAAGAAGAGGAAACTGACAAATCCAAACAAGTGTAAATCGAACATACGTATGAATAGCACTAAGAATTGCTCTCAATTCCCCAAGCGAGGTAATCGCAATGCTAAAAAGACTGAAAAACACAAGAACAAAATAACACAAGGTAAGACATAAAACAAATAAGTATATCGCTTTCAGGAATTTTCCGCGACTTGATTTTACAAAAACTTGTTGTGAACACTTGGTGTCTGTAATGACAAATAATCCGCGCATGCAAAAACATATCTTCGGGAATATGCGTAGAGCAAAGGCCCAGATCCGCGCAGCCGGATCATGGCCTTCGCTGTCAGCAAACAGAATCATTGGATGTTTTATTGGAGAGCATACATGTATGCCCGGATGAGACTTTGCGTATGTGCGGGGTGATATAATTCCGCCCACTCTGCGTTTGCTTTGGCACCTTTTGATACGATTTGAATAATTTTGGAAGAGAAGTAAAATGCCAAATCGTCAACAACCAAAAACGTTTGATACTTTTTCTGATAGCTGAACTCGTCGCTTTTTATTTACTTACGCCAAAGCTGCAGTGCCATATGCCATTTTCTACTTCCCGCCGTAGGCGTCGTCAAATACACTTTGTTGTGTATGCTACATTAAATTTTACATTCAAATATATAAAATGTAATTCGCGAGGCAGCATGGAAGTTCGGTCTAAATTCTTCTATCAGCTCGAGAGTGCATATATGTTGTTTTTTGTAGTTAACATAGGACACGTTTTAGAGAACTATGACTCGAAAATGAGAACAAGGTTATAAAAATCCGATAAGATTTTAAACATATCTCAAGAATTTATCCCTTCACGTTTAATTAAACCCGCTTACAGGTAAAAGAGATACCCAGCGGGCACGTGCCTCGTCATGACGTTGCAACGTTGTAATTGTGACATTGTGTAAACGCCATGTGTCCGCTGGGTATCGTACATACAAGAAATTCTCAAGCCGACGCCAACGCCTACTTATAGGAATCCGGACCAGAAACAATAGTTCTCCCTCTCTGGAGTCTGTGTGATCGCGGGAGAGAGGGTGGGGATAATACACACACCCTATACTACTGGTATTTATATAAATATTTTTGTTTTATTATTGCTGCCCGAATACATATTAGAAATGTATCGCCGAGCCGCTCTTAATGAGGACCAAAACATGTTTTTGAAGAAGAAGAAGAAGAAGAAGTAGGATAAAAGAATCAAAAGTGTTTGGCTGATGAGGGTTTGTGGGTAATGAAACGCCGTGAAGTCATAAGCTGGATTTCGCCTCTAGCGGTATTCGAATTCAGTACCTTATGAATTGGTCAGGAACACTAGCCGCGCAACCCCGAGAAAGCTTTTATTGTTTTATTGCGAACAACACCTTATCTGGATCTACGTATTGGTTGTGTTCTTATATAGAAGCAACTCAAACTGGCACCAGATCATATTAGTTAAGGGGCCAAATTGAGATATGTGGCTTATTTTGCGACTTTGTTGCACTCCCAAGGAAGACGAATACCTTATTGTCATGCGTAAGGGACATATCTCGTGGACTTGGAAACACATTTTGTACTAAGTTTTCAGTGGTCAGTTTTCTGCAATAGGACTTTAAAGTTTGTTACAATAGTAATGCTAAATAATCAACACTGAAATGTAATACTATTTTACTTTTGTTAAAGTCATATTTAATTCAAAACTTATTATTCTTTTTCACGTATTAACATTACACAGAGAGCCTTCCCGGTATATTCGGCTGTCGAACAGTGCTATGTACGTTACATTTTCCAATCTCACATAGAAAAATCAGTAGTACGATTATAGGCGATTTAACAAACTGGTCTAAATCTTAATATTTTCCAACTTAGCATTTATTTGCCTGTTTAAAATTTCAATTAGAGTGGTTTTATTTAAAACAAATTAGTAGCATACCATTAAACATATTAATCGTGTAATGAATGCTATAAAATGTAATGCTTGCTTCATCAAATCAAAAGGAAAGAAAATTGTCTGAATCATTTAAGTAACTACTTGATGGTTTGCTCTTCAATTTATGTTTTAAGATGTTTAGAGAAGCACCATCAGCATATGAATAAGATTATCATTTGGTAACGTATGTAACACATATATAAAGCGATCGCATACGAACCCTGAAGAACTGCCAAAGTGAAAACGTATGTATATTGGGAAGACTATAAAAAAAAACAATTATTTACTATTATTTTTTATGTAAAATAGTGCTTTTGCACACAGTATTATAATAACAAACCATTAAATGACGGGTGCATATATGTTCAGTATTTAAACATATTAATATATTTGTTTCTGAATGTTTTGTCAATTAACACACAACAAAGAAATCAAAAATATCATTTCCAGTGATGACGCCGAAACCCATATATACAGAATATATGATACTCCTGTAGATCCACTGTCGACATAGCAAAAGTGTTGACATACTCTGTTAGACTCTGTTATAGCAACCAACCAACGAGTTGTTGCCGCGAAGCGGCAACAACGAGAGTTGGTTGCTTTATGGTAGTATTCTGTTCTATTCAAAAATTGCTATACTAAGGCTGATTTTTTTGTGTAACCGGAAGTTGTGAATATGAACCTTTAAATACGTCACTTCCGTTTTCAGCGTTTGTTTGCAATCACCCGGTGAGAGTAACTGTTAAACTAACAGATATCACGTTTCCATGCTAAAAACAAATAAAAATCAGGCATAGGCGAGATTTTAAGGTAAGAATAAAACACACAATAGTTTTGTCAGTATTTGCGGTGGTATTCCAGAAGAACGTATACCTTGCGCGCGCGCAACGTGACATCCGGTTGAAACGAAAGTAGAAAAAGCTCCACTGATATCTGAGCATTATCGCATATCTAGAGTGAAAATAATAGACAACCCAAACAGTTCTTAACGGTAATTTGAGGGGGATTTGGGTTTTACGACCCTTTCAAGAATATTTCACTTAAATCGAGCTGATCGTTCATCAAAAGTGGGCGAAAACCGGAGAACCTGCAGAAAAAAAAAACAGCTGACCATCCATAATCAGAACTTGGCTTTCCCACATCTGACCCAAGGGAGGCTCGAACTGCAGCAGTGAGAAACCTAATGGATTAAGAGTCGGTTCTCTTATCCACTAGGCTACGGGGGCCCGCAGGGGGGAGGGTGGTTGGGGGGCATTCCAGCTGTCAGATTCAACATTGTCTCAGTAGACCTTGATCTTATTCAATCCTACTTTTAACTAACACACAAATTTATTTTTTTTTTAAACAATCATCATTTAACTTGACTTTCCACAATAATGTTTCAGGCCATACTTATAAATATGTTGATACTCTAGCATAAACTCCAGACCTTCCATACCCTACATCATTGACTACTGTGCTTTTGACCTCTTTCAGAAAGTCATTTTTTGCTTGACGCTTTACACAGAAGAAGTAAATTTGCAAATTTTTGTCATGATTTAATGCAAAACCATTTGTCGTAACTACCTATGTACAAAAAGTTTTATTCTAGTTATTGGTTTTTAAAAAATCAAATATTTTCACTTTTTTCCATAGTAAAAATGAAGCCAAATCAGGCAGAAGGGTAGGTAACTTGTAGGGTAGGTAACTTGGAGCCAAATTTTCAACAAGTTCCACTTGTTCAATTTTTCTGAAATTTTCACAATATTGTTGTAAAACATCAATAATTTAAATTCAGCAAAGAAAAGTAAAAAATATTTTCTTAGACAAAAAATCCAAAAAATCACTTTACTATAGAAATAGCATAGGCCAGACAAACTTTTGGCCGTAACTTTATTTTTTTTTGTAAATATTTGAGAACAAAACACAGGAACATAAAAGACAAATGGTTTCTGACAAGATATGGTCAACCAGAACAAAATATTTTCATTTAAAATAAAACGCCAAGCAAAAAACGTCTTTCCAAGAGATGTCGAAAGGACAGTAATTCAATGAATGATACTCCAAATATTTAGCATTTTGTGACAAATTTTGATTTTTATGCATAAAATTGTAAGTGAAAACTGATTTTCTTCAAAATCAGCTGTAATGTTAGTCATTTCTTATTAATTTTAATGTGGCATAAATTTAAGAAAGATTCGTTTTCATATTATTCTAAGAAGGTGAACGGAATTATGAGAACATGCCGTAGGTCTGGGTTTACTCTGTCGCTGACCAATATTCCGGTATACTCTCCATATGACAGACCACTATATTCAAGGTTACTGACTGATACGCCAGCAGGGATCAACTTTAGCACTTGCTAACTTGCTAAATGCTGGTTAATTTCATCAAAAAGCAAGCTGCAATTTCCATCACTTGCTAACTCTAGCAAGTTGGAAAAATTTTCTTTAATTGGCTGAACCTGAGGCATTGTTGCAGAAGTTTTGCAATTTCTTTTCCAAAGGCAATAACAATATTTTTCTTACTTTTCCCGTAAAGCAGGTTTTGACATTACATGCAAACTGTCTAAACCTGTTTTCTGGGAAAATAAGAAAAATATTTTAAAATGTCTGCTGTAATTTTACCCAGAGTGCTAAGATTTAAAGCCACATTTAACAGTATTTACAAGTGTGAAAAAGCAAGTTGGGACAAAGAAATATCATTTGATTTCCGTTTCTGTTACATTACAGTATTTACCCATAGTATTCAGACACCTCAACTCCTTACCATACTTAACTAAAATTTGAACAAGTACAACTTACTACCCAATGTTGTATGGCTGTAACGATACAGTCAGCTCACGATACGATATGTATTGCGATACTTGCCTAACGATTGGATGCATATCACGATACTACTTTCATGCATAAGTCAGAGGTTGAAAGTTTTAATACTCTTGGAAAACAGGTTCAAAACCATCTCAGAGGTTCATTATTGTGTAAAAATGCCTGTGTAAGATGACCCATTTTGTCATATAAGTGATCAGTGTATTTCAGTAACAGTTTAGATCTTTGTAATTTGTTATAAAAATGGTCTTGAAATACGTTAAAGCTACTTTTTTCTTTGGAAATTGTACTTTTGGGCGTATCGTCAGGTATTGCGATACTAGCCCCACGATACAATACTCGTATCATGAGAAAAAGTATCGTGATACGATACAATTTCAATGAATCGTTACGCCTCTACAATGTTGTGTCTAATAACAGCTGAATGAGTGGCAAACAGTGTATACCCTGATGAGACACCACATTTTCATCTGGGTCTACACTGTTTGCTCAGGCCTGTAAGGGCAAGGTAAAGTGCAGTAAAGTATAACATATGGTAAGAGTCATGCTGAGACGACAGGTAAAATTATGACCAAATCTTCAGTGATTACTAATCGATTATCAATCACAATGGCAGGACTGATTATCATGTTAATCATCTTTTCAATTCTGATTAGCCAGCCCTATGCACAGCACATAAATTATAACAAAATATGTGCAAAGCATTCCAGAATATGTGCACAGCACATACTAGAATATATTGCTCAACACATACCAAAGTATGTGCATAGTACATAACATATGCAAATAGTACCATATGTGAAAGGTCAGTATAGGTCTGCTGGCATTAGCATTGCAGTACAGTTGATCGTTATCTGGACCTTGCTTATCTCGAAGTGAAAATCTTGTCCCTGGCTAAACATGAAAATCTTACAACAGGTTAAAAAATATTGTGGAAAAGAGGAGAAATTGGTCCACAATTTCCACAATATTTTCAATATATCTCTAAACTAAAAAGTCCAGTTACATATAAATTTGCTAAATGTGGTTGTTGGAATTATGTTTTCCTCACTTCTGCAAATCTGATATGTCGAGCTACGGATATCTCAAAGTATTTCAAAGAGTCCCTTGGAATTCGAGATAACAAGGGTCAACTGTACATATAATTAACAACACAGTTTAAGTATCTTATTCTTAATACATGTATGTAAAGCAAAATTTAGCTTCAAGCCACCATGTTTATTATGTTAAAAGGATTCAACTGACATAAGGTGACATTTAATTTATGTGTGGTGATATTTTTCAGGAATTCTATTCGGCCTACATCGAGCCACTGAAGACCTTCAACTGAAAGGGGATATGCCAGAAAAGACCATCACATAGATCATTGATGACATGCTCAGTTTTGTTCAGGAATGGTAAGCAGAAATATCTTATATGTAAATCCCTTTTCACTTTATGATTTTATAAAATGAACCATGCATCACTTTTTAGACCCCGCCACACGATAATGGCGGGACGTCAGTGTGTCTGTCTGCACCCCCACAAATGGGTAGTTAGATGGCTAAGAATTATGGACAATTGCAATGTATTTCAATGGGATTTATTCCGTCGGCCACATAAAATCAGTCATTTATGTGGCTTTTTTACTGTTAGGTGGCCATTTTTTAGTCACATAAGTATGCTAAAATAGTGATGGTAGCCACATAACTATCCATTTGTTAGAACATCCGTCTATCACACGTCCGTCCGTTCATCCATATTTAGTGTCCAGATGATTTCTTGAGTAAACATCAGTAGATTTTCACAAAACTTGGTATAAGTATTGATATTGTAGAGCTCTGGTTTGGGATTGCTAATGCGCAAATTTCATCAAACTTCGACAGAGTTATCTGCCCGAGACAGGCCCATATTTTCATTTCCTGACAATAACATGTAAATGTCAGGGGATTTAACAAACTTGGTTCATGTATTGATATTAAGGAGCCCTGGTTTTGGATTGCTAATGGGCAAATTTCGTCAGTGTTTGACAGCTATCTGTCCGCAACACGATTATGGTGGGGTATTATAGTTTAACATTATGCATATAATAGTGAAAAACCTGAAGCTTTGCTGTTTTATCCCTATAGGTGAATGGATACATCCAAAAGACATCACCCTGCCATTGAAGTGTTTCCTCCTCTTTCAATGGGGGATTACTCTTAAAGGAAAGAAATTGCTTTTACCCACTGGAGCAATTTTTTTTTTCCTTTAACAGTACACCCCTTCTTTGAAAGGTCTCACCCTATATGAACAACAGACTAATAAGAAAAACATATCCTTTTTAATTGCAGGTTTTCCATCTTCAAAGTGGAGCCCCAGAGGTGTTTTTTCTGCTTTCCAGTACCAGCTGTTAGTCAGTGATAAAACCAGCCTCTCTAGATATGGGAATTGGATTTGTGCACTCTGCACCAACATCTTAAAGACATTTTACATGCGGACCAGCATGAGTTAATCCAACAGCAGTATAATTATTACTGTATTGATAAAATGAACAGAATTACAAATAATGAGCAGAACTGTCTTTGTGCATGTTAATGAACTTGGCTACTACTGGACCGGACCTGATGAGTTCAATCCAAATACAGGGTGCCCACTGGTCAGGGAAATCATACTTTTTCTTCCAAGGTCAGGGAAAAGTCAGGGAATTTTATGAAATGATCAGGGAAATTTTAAATACTAAGAAAGTCAGGGAAATTCCTAATTTTGGCCCAAACTTGTTAGGCTGTGGCAGGTATTTTATCCATTTTGAGTGACTGAAAGTCTTGTATTTTTTTTTTTTTTTTGCTCACTCCGCATTGCTACAAATTAATGCTCATTCTAGAAAATGAATGCCCAAAATTTTGACAATATTTTATTTTTTTTTTTACTGAACAATTAGGGAGGTATATTTATATGTGTTAAAATAGAATGAATCATTTATTTTCTGCAAGATGAGAAAAAGCCCATTAAATTTTCAGCATTTCGGTCAGGGAAAAATAGAATTGGGTCAGGGAAAAGTCAGTGAAATGTTGGGGAATTTTGATTCTGACTGAGGGTGGCCACTCTGAAAGAGCTCGATAAGCCATTGGCTTAACTCTGATGCAGGGTTTCAACATATTAATGGACCTACTTCAAAGACATTGTAGATGAACTACCATTGTAAAAACTATATTCACTGAAGTGAGACTGCTAACTTACGACATTATTTTGTCAAATGAAAGAACTGTTTATATGAAATCTTTTCATTGCAGAAAGTGTCATTGTTACATGTAATAACTAGGTCTTGAAATTTGCACTTGTTAGCTCATATTTATGAGTAGATGTTCTTTAAGGGCAAGTGAAAAAAAATCAAATGGCTTGCCCAACAGGACAGGTATGTTTTTTCACAGTAAGGGTAAATAGTGAAAAATTTGGATTACCTAGCATAATTACAAAGTTCTAAAAGTCACTCCAAAATGTCACAAAAAGATGTCAAAATCTGCTGACAAGTTAAAATTTCAATTCTGGAAGGTGTCTGTTAGAGTTTACTATTCAGCAGCAAAACAGCAACAGTAAACCCCGCTTCAATACGTGAACTAAATTCCATGACTTTATGGACAGGTTTGTTTTTAGTACCAAATATAAGACTAAGGATGAGTACAGTTTAAGGGCAAGTAACAATTTGAGGCCACTTGCCCTACAGGAGGAGTTAGTTCAAGAAAAAATTTTGAGCCCTGAATAATATAACACGAGATAGTCCAGTGATGAAACTTTGTAGAACTGCAGATTTTTTTTTTTTTTTTTTTTTTTTTAGCTCTCCTGGACTGAAGGCTCATGGGGAGCTTATAGGATGGTAGTCCATTCTTCATCCATCAGTCATCCGTCAGCACCTTTGATCAGTTATATCTGCAGTCTGCAGGCCGATCTAAATCATTTCTCATCTATAGCATGCCTTTGGTGGAGCTTCACTTTTCATGGTAACCCAATGAAAACCTTGGATGCTATAGCAACCAAAAAGTCCCATACACATATTGTGGTGAAAATGTCCAAGCAGCGTGCAACAGCGACTTTGTTTTATGATCAGATCTATATCAACCTTGCTGTTAATGAAGCTGGACATAAATCTTGCACAAGTTTTCAACCAGATCAGACTACTTGCATGAGTTACCTGCTCTTCCAGACTCCCAGAGATGTAATATGGCAAAAATGTAGTCTGGCTGATAGAGACTTCATTAAACTACATGTATCTCAAAAACTATTGAAGCTAGAGCTTTGAAACTTGATAAATAGACTGGTAGTGATGAGTAGACGATCTGATTAACTTTTGAAATAATTTAAAAAAAATACTTCATGAGTTATGGTCCTTTGTAATTTTGGACATTTTTACCTTGTCAGCAGAATATTTAAAAAATTGTTGGAGCTAGAGCATTGAAACTTATTAAATTGATTGATAATGATGAGTAGATAACCTGATTCTTTTGAATAAATTCTAAAAATATTTCATGAGTAATGGCCCTTTGTAACTTTGGGTATTGTTTCCTTGCCAGCAAAATATCACTCAAACTTTTTCCCTTGCCAGCAAAAGATCTCAAAAACTATTGAAGCTAGCGCCTCATAACTTGATGAATAGATTCGTAGTGATTAGAAGTTGACCTGATTAACTTTTAAAAACGTTTAAGGAATTATGACCCTGTGTAGATTGGGCCATTTTTACCTTGTATTATCTTTAGAGGCAAGCATATGGTTGGGGGGCATAGTGTCTTTTTTTAAACACAATTTCTAATTGTCAAATTGTTCATCAGACGGGCAGGTAATGAGGACGGTCATAAAACCTTGGATGAGTTTGAGTTTGTCTAGTGAATTTGCACCAAGATTGTTCAATTTATAAGCCTGGGTGTTGTTTGTTTAGAACCGTCATGTGTCTTTTTAAAATAAAATTTATAGAAAAATCTTGAACAGTCTAGTATTGTGAAACTTCGAAATGAAGTATGTAAATCTGTTAGCTCAGGTGAACACTACAGACCATTATTGTTCTCTTTTTTTTTTTTTTTGTTTCATAGAATGACAGTGGATGGAAGCACTGTTCTGTTGATAATTCTTGTAAGAATCACCATTGAACAGTTTCATTTCTTTATTTGTATCAGGTTTCATCATTGAGTTATTACTGTGTGTTATGCATTGCATGTAAAAGGCACTAACTGCAATGAAAAGACTTTTCTATAAACGGTTCTTTCATATGACAAAAGAATTATACATGTGTCATGTCTTATTATCTTATACTTGGCACAATCAGTAGTCTAGTCCTATAATCTTTTATGGAATAAAAAAAAGAAAAAAAAAATATTTGTTCACTTTCTCTTGCTAAAATAATCTGTAGAAAAGAGAAGCATTTTATGATAATAATTCTGGAGTTTATCTAATTCTTAACTGTTGAAATTCTTATTTACAAAGAATTAGTTTATTCTCTTATAGATTACTTCTGTTATAAATGAGATACAGTAACCTTGCATGTGAATCCAGGAACTGTCAGTAACTGCTTCCCTCATCTACAGATGAGTTTTATTTCAATGCAGCATAATGCTATCACTTAAGAACTGTCTGTATTCACAGAATGACAGATTGGTTTGCACATATTGCCATAATTTGTGACTAGTTTAAAATTCATTTGGACAAGTGTTCTTTTATAGGTCATTTCATTGTTTTTTATGGTGGCTCGTTTGGGTTAAAACCAATTTAAAACAGATATCTATATTTAAAATGCAGATATCTGCATTTAAATAAAGGTATCTGCATTTAAATGCAGCTACCTACATTAAATGCACATATCTGTATTTCAAATACAGAGTATTTATACGTATTCGAAATGCAGATATCTCTTTTTGGTTCTTGAATGGACATGTCTGAATTTAAATCATAGATATCTGCATTTTATTTACAGATGTCTGCGTTTCAAATGCAGATATTTCTATTTAAGTAAGATATAAGTGCAATTTTAGAAACTCGGGTAACTGTTTTTGAAATACAAATATCTTTATTTGAAATACAACTATCTCTAATTGAAATACGGATATCTATGATTATTATTCAAATAAAATATATCTGCCGTTCAAATAGAGATGCCTGTATTTCTAATACAGATATCTGTATTTCAAATACAGAAATCTTTATTTATAGAAACTACAGATAATTGTAATTTTAAATGCAAAGTTCTTTTAAGAACCTGATTATTTTCAACTTTTATTTTCAACATAATTAATAGTCCCTTGCAGCCTACTAGGCTTCCCTTAAACTCGGACAACAGCAGGTAGCTCAGTGGTGAGTCCAATAGCCTCAAGTGCTGGAGGTACGTTCAATCTCGGCCATTGGCAAGAAAAAAAAAATAAATGGAATCCGAACACGCTTTCCTTTGTGATTTTCAGGGATGACATAATAACTGTGCAGTCTTTGCTGGGGCCCTCTCTGGCTTCTGCATGGAAAATCAAGTACCCATGTACAGGTTAAAGAGCCATACATTCGGTTATCTAAATAATTACTTGTGGCTCTTCATTCTGCAACCCAGAATGTATCATGTATACCTACCTAGAATGCCTGAATTTATGTGATAGAACTGTCCAAAAACTGGTTCTCTTAAATACATGTACTGAAAAATCGCATGATTATAGAAACATACGGAAAATGAAAAGTTATCCAGGGTAAGATAAAAATTGAGATTTCTCACGCTTTTGATGTGCACTGGTATAAGAATCAAGAGGTACACCATCGTTAAGGTTAACATCACTAAAGTTAATGCTGTCATTAAGCATCACAGAAATGTTATCAAAATATGGAAGATGTCAACAATCATAGGGATTTGACTTCAGATATGATACAAAGTATGCAAGAAAAAGAATCTTTCGTGCGTGACAGGTAGATCGAAATATCCGTCCCTCGAGATCATAGTCTTGCATCACTCGGCAAGCCAGAATTTTTCTGTCTACCTCTTACACCCATGATAGATTCCTAAAATATATTTTACACATTCTCTTTCTCTCTTTTTTTGTGCTCAAAGGAGCGATGGATTTGACTGTAAAGACATAATGGTTTGAAATCTTGAGCATCTTTAATTAGTTTTTTTGTGGTCTGCAGAGGCGGGAAATGTGCTTCCCAACATATTGTAACCAGTGGAACAGTGCATGTGAAAATACGCGTAAGAGTAAATAAGGATATCTTTTTCAACCATAAATAATGATATCTGTCATGAAATGCAGATATCTGTACTTGAAATGCAGATATATGTATTTAATTTAGAAATAAAGATATCTGCATTTCAAATACAGGTATCTGCATTTGCATCAGGAAAACATGCCTATATAATTTTGACCCACTTAAACCCCAGTTTCATATAGTAAAACTGGGGTATACCAGGGTATACATTATTTTTGCTTAAAACCATAGATTGTGCGTATTCGCGAGGTGGTTCTAACGTGTGCCAACAATCTATGTTTTGAGCAGAAATATGAAAAATATCAAAGATTTTTATCTGAAGATTTTAAGTTTTTGGAGATAGAATTTTCTATATATTTGAATAGGCGTGTTTTCGTAATGGCATTAGCGATGTCTGTATTTTAAATGCAGATATCTGAATTTCAGCTATACAAGATGTATCTCTCATTGAAATGAAGATATCTATATTTTTAAATGCAGATGTCTATAATACAAATGCAGATTTCTATGATACGATTGAAAATAGAGATATCTGTATTTCTCAAGTACAGATATCTGCATTTCAGTAAGAGGTATCTCAATTCAATTACATATAGCTGCATTTTAATTAGAGATATTTGTAATAACAATGAAATACAGATATCTGTGTTTATTAGCAGGTATATCTGTATTTGAAATGCAGGTATCTAAATTAAATGGATAAAACCACAAACAGGTTGCCATAGATTTTGTCATGCTTTGGCTCAGTTTAGTATTGGTGAATGTTGTGAGAAATTATGCTAGAACTGGTAGTAGTCACCCCCTTAACTTATACTGAGGTCACTCAGTGGGAACTTATTCAATGTACTTGGATGGAAATGCCTTTTCCCGCCTTTTAATACAGTCTTAAATCACTAAAAAAATGCATGCTTCTGTATTATTGAATTTAAAAAACCTGTTGAGGAATACTTGTAAATAAGATGCACCCGCATCCACCCTCACCACCACCCCGCAAATTGTTGAAACTTAAAAGTCCATTTTTATTTATTTATTACTTTATTTTTGGAAAGTCACAAAGTGGTTGGTTGCTCATTAGGTTGCACCTATTTCATATTAGTTTAGTTTGTAGAACAGTTAACATGTCCTGTACAACGGAACTAAATTGTCCAAGAACAAAATTTTATCCTGTTTACCTGCGTAAAAAGCCCAAACAGAGAAAAGACCATCACGAAAACATACCTATATAATTGTGACCCCCTTAAACCCCACTTTTATATAGTAAAATTGGGATTTACAGGGGTATACATTATTTTTTCTGATTTCTGCTCAAAACATAGATTGTGGTACCCGTTAGAACCGCCTCGGCGAGGCGGTTCTAACGAGTACCCACAATCTATGTTTTGTGCAGAAATTTGAAAAATATCTGAGTTTTTTATCTGAAAATTTTCAGTTTTTGGACATAAAATTTTCTATATATTTGAATAGGCATGTTTTCGTAATGCCATCACATTTTGCAAACATGTGTATGGTATTCTGGAAAGAAGAACAAAAGTGTAAATATGACAAATCGAAAGAAAACCATTCAGCTGTATGAGAAAATCTAGTGGCATCATGTGTTATTAAAAGCATTACTATACTTTTCATATGAGCCGAAACGTGAAATTAAGAACCTTCTGACATGCGCCTAACGAAGACTCAAATCAGCCTATGCACCCACTAAGTGTAATATGTCTTCGTTGTCAGCATATAGAAACCAGCCATATAGAAATCCTTAGCTATCGAAAATGCGCCCAGTGAAGATTCTGATCAGCCTGCGCACTGCGCAGGCTGATCTGAATCTTCGCTGGGCACACGTCCGAAGGTACCTTCTCTATGGTTGCAGCTCATATAATTGAGCCCCGTCCACATAGCAAACGCCAAAAGGACATATAGAAAAATCTCAATGACTCAAACACCGATTGCTCGTTATGATGGCTAATTCGAACTCGTTTTAGAGTCCCTAAGAAATTCTCTTGATAGCCCAAGAAAGCAAACATCTATGGATATTTTAGGGGAATTTTCTTATTTTATCATGAAATGTACGTTGTGTATACTCATTAGAATCGCGTCATCGTGGCGATTCAAATGAGTACACACAACTTACGATTACTGGAAAGATCGAAAAGACTTCCCAAAATTATCACCATTTGCTTCCTGAGCTGACACTATGATTGACCCTCAGTGGCTCGATCTACGCATATCTCGAACAAGTTTCCATGGCCCCAAAGATGTTCGAGCCATTGAGGTTCGTTTGTATGCGACCAATTTAGAACTAGGTCAGTCTACGCCTTCGTGCAGTCTAATCCGAGCCTACATGTCATGTCACATGTCAATACATTATGACAGCGATTAGCGTTTAAATCGCGCGGATGCGCGCAGCCTGGCCTGTGTCCAGATATCAAATGAAGGGGATTACCGTATTCGACCTAATTACCGCACTGTGCGCTTAGGTTTTACAAAATTACAGGAAACACTCGGCTGTGGTAAAATACGTATCTACCTGCTAAGGATACACTATTAAAAAAGGTCAGAAAAGGCCTTGTTTGCTGATAATTATGCGTTTTTTGTTTTTTTTTTTCTAATTTTATTTATAAAGGCATATGTTGTGGGTACTCATTTAAATTGCATCGACAAGTCGATGCAATTCAAATGAGTACCCACAACATATGCCTTTATAAAGAAGTAAAGAAAACGTACACTGGCTGTAATCTGAAGACTACGGAATTTCTCGACTGTGCGCTTATAGGGGTATGTGCGGTAATTAGTTCGAATACGGTATGTTAATTATTCCACTGATTACTTATTTATTATTTCAGTCTCCAGCAACAGCGGTGGGCAAGCCTTAATCTGTATTTAAATATTGGACGGCGATGTGCCGAAGTAACACTGTACGGACAAGCAGCAACCACTGTGATAGATCAGAATGCCGGCTTCGGTGGCTAAGCGTCTGACCAGCGTCTGGCTGGTGATCTGGAGGACACGGGTCCGATCCCCGCCGGATCCAGCAGCATTCTTTCGTAGAGATTGATCATGGGATATTTTCTACGGTCATTATCTCCTTCCGCTGCCAGTTTCAAGAAGGCCAGTTGCCATTTTCTGGCGAAATAATGAGCACAAATACGTTTAACCGTTTAGAGTACTAACCCTGCCCAGGAAAAGTAGCTCGACATGACCCTAATGGGTTGACTCATCACGATAACATATATTTATAATTTTGGTCCCCCTTAAACCGCACTTTTATATAGTAAAACTGGGGTTTACAGGGGTATACATTATTTTTCTTATTTCTGATCAAAAACATGGGTGTGGGTACTCGTTAGAACTGCCTCGATGAGGCAGTTCTAACGAGTACCCACAATCTATGTTTTGAGCAGAAATATAATAAATATCAGATTTTTTTATCTGAAAATTTTCCTTTTTTGGTTATAAAATTTTCAATGTATTTGAATAGGCGTGTTTTCGTAATGGAGCCGTACAACTCAACTCAGTAAATAAATTGTTAGTAGAATTTGTAGATCACGCTTGTAAAATAATACAGAAGATGTACAGGGAGAGCACAATCACAGAACATAGCCTACCAATGACAAAAAGAGGAAGAGCAAACCAGCCAATACGGTTCACAAAAAATTAACTCTTGTCCTGCTGAATAAATCAAGACGCCCATTTCTAATTTCCAGCCAGTAAGATTATTTCATCCAGATTGTTGATATAAATTTACATACTTAATGGCAAACAGTGCAGATCCAGATCAGTTGGCTTCCTCAGAAGCCAACTGATCTGGATCTACACTGTTTGCAAAGGCAGGACACGTCCGGGTTCAGCAGGACAAGAGTTAAGGGAAAACACCCAGGAAATGTCACATTCACGAAGCATAGCCCTAGGAGGAGAGAGCAAAACGTAATGCTAAAACAAATGCTGCATAACAAAGAAGAACAAGAGAAACAAAAACTTTCGCATTATAAAATGTAATCAATTTTGTTGTATTTTTTTTTTTTTTTTTTTTTTTTTCTTTTTTTTTTTTTTTTTTTTTTCTACTTCTTTTTTGTATTATGTAACGTAGTCGGATTTCCTCGTGTGGCAGCAGCTGTCTCAGAATGTATCAGATTTCCTCGTGTGGATAATTATACTATACAGCAGTTGTCCCAGAATGTAGTCAGATTTCCTTGTGTGGATTAAACTATGCATGAGTTGTCTCAGTGATATATTCGTATTTGTATCTCATAATTATGAAAGACCGGTAGTGACATTTTTTTTTTTTTTTTATTAATTCAAGGTTTCAATTTCATCAATTCACGATTTCAACTTCACGAATTCACGATTTCAACTTCCATCAATTCACCATGATACAAGTTGCAAACCATAAGAACGGTACCTCTGAATTGCCAGCTTTTGGAGTTACCGCTCTTTGAACACTGTCAATAATGATCCAAGTCATATACGTGTGCCCTTTCTATAACTTGAAAACGGTTCCACAGATTTTCTTGAAGCCTTGCACAAATGTAAAGGGGTATAACATGTAGAACAAATTTTATTTTGACAGAGTTATGGCACTTGCTTTATGTAAGTGTAGTGGCGGGGCATGGTGCAGTGCTTGCAGCGCTTTTATTTACACATTTTCAATGATATCTGGACAACAGGAGTTTTTTTTCCAAAAGCTGTCGTTTGGCCCCAACTTTAACTATTCTAAAACCAGGGAAAGATCACGTAGAATCAACAAACTATAGATCAATAGCGCTAAACACGTTTCGTTTGCAAAATACTAGAGAGAATGATAAAGAAACTTGTTTGGTACTTAGAATCTAACAAGCTTATAACAAAGTTTCAGTCGGGATTCCGAGCTGAACATAATAACAAATATAACTTACTTCACTGCAGCTGGTGTTAATACCGTGTGGCAGCCGTAAAATGTCTCTCCGTACTTCATCATAGTGCAGACTATATTTTCATTTCCTTCGGGTTCATTGGGCACGTTGTTATCTTTGAAAATGGAGTACTGCTCATGTACACGCTAGAGTGTGTAAGCAGTGTTGCAAACTTCATGTGTTCTTTATTTCCATAGGCAACCTATTAGTTTAGTCGGGATTCCGAGCTGAACATAAAAACAAATATTACTTCACTGCAGCTTTGTTAGTGCCGTGTGGCAGCCGTAGAACGTCTCCCCGTACTTCACCATAGTGCAGATTATATTTTCATAACCTTTGGGATCACTAGGCCCATTGTTGTATCTTTGAAAATGGAGTTCTGCTCATGTATACGCTAGAGGGCGTAAGCAGTTCTACAAACTTCATTGCTGCTAAAACAGAGACTCCCACTTTCTAACTGTAATGTGTTCTTTGTTTCCAGAGGCAACTTTTTAGATTTTTATTTTACCTCACTGCAACTGGTTTTAGTGCCGAGTGGCGGCCGTAGCACGTATCCCCGTACTTCGCCATAGTGCAGATTATAGTTTCATTTCCTTTGGAATAATTGGGTCCATTGTTGTATATTTAAAAATAAAGTGCTGCTCATGTATACGCTAGAGGGCGTAAACAGTGTTGTAAACTTCATTACTGCTTACGAAGTCTCAAAAAAACCGAGACTTCCATTTTCTATCGTAATGTATTTTTTTTTCCCAAAAGCAACCTTTTTAGATTTTTATTTTATCCGTGATGCTTTTATTAACAGAGAACATGTAGTTGCTGTATTTTTGTTTTGGGAAAAAGTCTACGATTCTACCTGGAGATATAAAATATTGAAAGACCTAAACAACTTCGGTCTTAAAGGAAGATTACAAAACTTCATTAAAGGTTTTCTTCAAGATCTTACTATACAAGTGCTTGTAGAATCGACCCTGTCTGACTTTTACGATCAAGAACGGTATTCCTCAAGGAGCCACCCTTTCAACCATTTTATTCATTGTGAAATTAACGATATCATAAAGAGATTGAACTATAAAACAGATGGTTTCTTATGCGTTGATGATTTCTATATGCTTTTGCTTGAAAAATATGTGCACAACAGAAAGACACTTATAGTAACGTCTAAACAGAATTGAAGACTGGGCAACCAGAAATGGATCCAAATTTTCCAAGTCGAAAACTCAGTGCGTTCATTTCTGTCAACAAGGAAAAGACGCAATGATCCAGCTCTCTACATACATATATTCCAGATACCAGTGGATGCTGAATCAAAATTTCTTGGGAGTATATTTGACCGACAACTCTTCTTCATACCCCAAATAAAATACCTGAAAGCTAAATGTTGAAATGCATTAAATCTTTTTTAAGGTTTTATCTCATACAAGTTGTGGTGCGGACTGAACTACTCTACCGTTATTGCTCTTTAATTCGATCAAAACTGGATTAATGGCCTATCGTATAGGGATCTGTTAGAAACTCCTAACAATAGATGTTGGACACTGTACATCATCAGTGACTTCAGTTGGCATTGGGAGCTTTTCGTACATCTCCAGTATCGAGCTTTTATGGCTACGCAGAGACACACTTTCTCTCCAGTGCGCCATCAGACTTTCTGCTAAGTCTCGTACCCTGCTTTTGAAGCCACATTCCACAACAGTTTTCGGGACATGTCATTACGAAAACATGCCTATTCAAATGTATAGAAAATTTCACCTCCAAAAACTGAAAAAAAAAAATCAGATAAAAATCTCTGCTATTTTTCATATTTCTGCTCAAAACAGATTGTGGGTTAGAACCGCCTCGGCGAGGCGGTTCTAACGAGTACCCACAATATATGTTTTTGAGCAGAAATAAGAAAAATAATGTATACCCCTGTAAACCCCAGTTTTACTATATAAAAGTGGGGTTTAAGGCGGTCAAAATTATATAGGCATGTTTTCGTGATGTGAAAGAAAACCTAACGCAATTAAATCCTTTGGCTTTCGTGTAGCACCGCTTTCAGATTCTTCCAATATAAACGCTAAAAACATTCAAAAACATTCAAAAATATTCTATTTCTGATATTCCATCCTGGTGCATAACTAAACCAACTATTCTATTAGATTTACACAACAGCATAAAAAATTAATTTCGGACTCTCGTATCTTAAAACAAAACTTTAAAGAACTAGAGTTCCAATTTTCAGATTATCAACACATCTGAACTGACGGCTCCAAAGTTGGAGATAAGGTTGGCTGTGTATGTAGCCGGCAGCCACCACGAAAAGTCCGTCTTCCTGATTGCTCGAGCATCTATTTTCATTGCTGAATCGAAGGTTGTTAATATGTCTTTGGATTACGTAAACAGTACTGCTTCAAATATTAAATGTGATATTCTCTCAGACTCCCTCCTTAAACCACACATCTTCAAAAAACTGTAAATTCAGAACCTAGTAGAAAAACATAACGCATTATCGAAAACAAAACATTTTTTTTCTGTTGCTCCCAAGCCACGTTGGCATAATAGGTAACGAGGATGCTGATATAAAAAAGAAAAGCCTCGCTCGATCTAAACATTTCAAATCACGAAGTTCCTTTTATGGATTTTAAAAACTTTTATCAGCAGGTATATTTTATCTAAATGGCAGATGTCATGGGACAGAGAGACATTCAATAAGCTTTTGTTTGTGTTGAGGTTTTACGGCCCAGTCAACCCAGTGGGGTCATGTCGAACGCGGTCAGTTTACCTAACCACACGTTTACTGGGCAGGCTTAGTCCTCTAAGCGGTTAACCAGTATTGTGCACATTCTTTCGCCAGAAACTGACAACTGCCCTTCTTGAATCAGCGGAAGGGAGAGAATGACCGTAGAAAATATTCTATGATCAATCTCCACGAAAGAATGTTGCCGACCTCGGCGGGGGTTGAACCCCCGACCTCCTGGTTTCCAGTCGGACGGCGCATCCAAATGAGCCAACGAGGCCGGCTATTCAATAAGCTACATTAATCGATCACTAAAGTGAGAAAATGTGGATTTTACTCATCTACGTATAGGCCATACTAGAACCACACATTCTTATCTGCTCAAACGAGAAGATCAACCACTTTGCATAAGCTGTAATATGCCATTTACGGTAAAAAAAAAAAATTCTGATCGATTGCATTGAATTCTCTCATGGGCTGCGTCAAATTTTCTAAACGAATGACTTGACATACTTATTTCAAGATGTACCATCTGATAACTCGCTAACGTTTTTTTTTTAAACAGATTTATCTTTTTAACAAATACAACTTATTCGTCCTACATTATAGCTGTTTCAATAAAAGTTAATATACCATTTTGACGCAAATGACCTTCATGGGTTGATGGGTGGTTTAACCAGAACTTATCTGAATCAATACATTTACTTTCAAGTCAAACTTTGGGTCATACCGACTCATAATCGTAAAGTATAATGTTTATACACCAACTATTCTTCAAGATATAAGGTAAATAAATGGGTTGTGAAATATAGGTCACTGTGACCGCCATTTATTTTTAGGTCCAACTTCAGCTCCTACTGACATAATTACGAAGTATGGTGTTTAAACATGAAACAAATTTCAAGATATGAGGCAAAAACACCGGACTGAAATATAAGTCACTGTGACCTACATTTCTTTTGGGGCAAACTTCAGGTCATACTGACTCATAATCAGAAAGTTTGGTGTTCATACAAGAAATAATTTTAAAGAATACAAAGCAAATCACTCGACAGTGAAAACTCTTCAAGGTATAAGGCAAAATTACTGGACCTTCAACTTCATGACCTTCGTCAATGTCACATGGTTGACTGATGTCTAGTCCCACCCTTGGGCAAGACCAAGAGGCAACTCTATACAAAGCTGGAGTATTAGGTCTGGGTTAGTAGCATACCAAATAGCAACATCCATGCATAAAAGTTTCCCAAGTTATGATCTCCAAGAGAACACGGCGAAACACTGTATGCCCCACTGCTGCCTTCTGCAGGCAGGGCATAAAAATCATGAGTTGTGTATACTCAAGAGCAGTGCCTCACCAAGGCACTTCTAATGAGTACTAACAGCATATGTTTTTTGAGAACTGGAGAACATTATTCCAGTTACCACCAAATACTCTTTCTTAATAAGTGCACTGGAAATAGCTAAATCCATCAAAGTATTTCTTAAAACTTAAACATGAAACAATAACGTTTATAAATACAAATGCTAACTTTAACACGGGGTATGACCCTAGCCTTGGCCTGACATCATTGAAATAAAAGCTCTGCATACTGTGTTGAAACAAGGAGTATTTGCCAAAAGTGTCATGAAAAACATACCAAGGATTCAGGAGATATGGAGAAATCAGTGGAATGTCATCACAAAAACATACCTATATAATTTTGACCCCCTTAAACCGCACTTTTATATAGTAAAACTGGGGTTTACATTACTTTTCTTTTTTCTGCTTAAAACAGAGATTGTGGGTACTCGTTAGAACTGCCTCACCGAGGCGGTTCTAACAGGTACCCACGATCTATGTTTTGAGCAGTAATGTGAAAAATATGAGTTTTTATCTGAAAATTTTCAGTTTTTGGAGGTGATATTTTCTATATATTTGAATAGGCGTGTTATCGTAATGGTGGATTCTGCACATTGTCTTGATAAGGTGAACATTTGATATGTTTCATGAAAACCTACCAGGGGCTTAGGAGATACATTTGGCACAAAATATTAACATTTGAACGTTGACCTCTAAGTCTGACCTTGACATCATTGAAATGCGTGGTCTGCAGAACATCTTGATAAGCTCAACATTTGACCCAAGTTTCATGAAAAAACAAATAAAAAATATCTGTGGTTTAGTAGATATAGAGAGGACACAAAAATTACCATTTGAACTTAGGACTACGTCTGACCTTGGCACTGACTCAGGTTCGATGAAATGTGGGTTCTGCACATCATCTTAATATGCTGAACATTTGACCCATGCTTCAAGACAATCCTATCAGCGCATTACGAAAACATGCCTATTCAAATGTACTGAAAATTTTACAACCAAAAAATGAAAATTTTCAGATAAAAATTTCTGATATTTTTTCATATTTCTGCTCAAAACATAGATTGTGGGTACTCGTTAGAACCGCCTCGCCAAGGCGGTTCTAACGAGTACCCACAATCTATGTTTTAAGCAGATATAAGAAAAATAACGTATATATATATATATATATATATATATATATATATATATATATATATATATATATATATATATATATATATATATATATATATATAGTTTTACTATATACAAATGGGGTTTAAGGGGGTCAAAATTATATAGGCATGTTTTCGTGATGGTTTAAGAGATACGGAGTGGACATAAAAATTATCATTTGACTTTGACCTCTAATTTTGACCGTCATTCAACATCAATGAAATGTGGGTTCTGTACATATTCCCAATATTCTTAACATGTGATCCCAGTTTCAAGACCAGAAGCAAATAATTAAAGGAAATTTTCAAACTGTATTTTGGACTGTATCTCTTGATCGGATTTAAACTGTAACGGGTTAGTCGGGAACAAAAATTTTACCAACATTTTCAAAGGAACATAACTGCTGATATTTTGTGGACTGTAAACTCGGAACAATATACCTTGCTCCACATCATGGTCTAACTATAAGTCAAGTTTCAGCTTGATCAGATGTAAACTGTAGAAGGAGTTAGCCGGAAACGAAACAACATGTACTGCTCCACATCATAGTGTAACTATTTACAAAGTTTCACCTTGATGATATGTAAATTATAGGAGGAGTTAGCCAGAAATGAAAAAAAAATATGGATATTTTCAAAGAGGCATAACTCTGCTAATATTTGGTGCACTGTAATCTCGAAATAATATGCACTGCTCCACATCACAGTGTAACTAGTTACAAAGTTTCAGCTTGACCAGATGTAAACTATAGGAGGAGTTAACCGGTAATTAAAAGTTCACAGAAATTTTCAAAGGGCCCTACTCTGCTAATATTTGGTGGACTGTATCCGCAAAGCAATATGCGCTGCTCTACACCATCTTCTTACTATAAATAAAGTTTCAGCTTGATCAGATATAAACTGTAGGAGGAATGAGCTGGAAACAAAACATTTACAGACATTTTCAAAGGGGCACAACTCTTTGGTGGACTGTAAATTGGTAAATGTCCTGAAATTTCAAATTCTAAAGTTTCTGATAAAATGACATTTGCAAACAGTGCAGATCCAGATCAGACTGCTCCTGAAAGAGCGGTCTGATCACGGTCTACACTGTTTGCCATTCCACTAAGCCTTTTAAGAAACAACTGCATAAAAAGCAGAATTTAGACCAAAAAAGAATGGAATAAAGTGTTGTAAATTTTTGGACATTTACCGTAACTGCAGTAATTTGTGAACGTTACAGATTCTATGACTGCACACTGTAGTTTCTGATCAGACTGTGCAGATCAAGGCTGGTGCACCAGATCAGTTTCTACCTGAAGATACACACACACACCTACAATCCAGCGTCTTCCTAAAATGCACTGGCATCCTCAGAGAGACAATGAATGGCAGACTTATCATATCCCATAAATCACACTGTCTTCAGTTTATCTTGAATAGGCTTTTATTATGCCCCTGCCATCAAGGAATGGTGAAAAGGGTGTTACTCCAGTCCGTCCGTCTATCTCCGTCAGTGTCTAAGATGGCATTAGCAATTTGCATTTAGGTTTTTCAGGCGGGGGGATCCATGTCATTTGGACACATTCCTGGTTTTATCTTTTCAGAGATTCATCCAGATTCATTCATTTTATTAGCCTTCACCAGTCTGGACAGATTCAACAGACAAGAACTGACGATCCTTTTTTTTTTTTTTTTTTTTTTTCAGAAAATAGGTTTTGACATTTCTTGCAAACTGTCTTCTTGGGAGACAATTTGCATAAAATGTCAAATCTAATGCCCTATCAAAAAAATATTTCAAAATGTCTGTTGAAATTTTTACCCGGCATGCCAAGCGTTTGGAGTTTAACCTTAATCACATTCTTGGCTAATTCAGCAGAAAACAAACTGGTGTTATTTTTTTTTCCAGAAAACAGGATTTGACATCTCATGCAAATTGTCTCTCATGCAAATTGTGTCCAATAGAGATAATTTGCATGACATGTCAAATCCTGTTTTCAACAAAAGCACCATATTTATCATCATACATGTGGGCAGCAAACTAAAAATAACATTCCTTCGAATGTGTGCCCAGCGAGGATTTAGGTCAGCCTGCCAATTTGGGCAGCCTGCTCAGAACCTTCACCTGACATTTTTTGGACAGCCAAGGCTATAAATGTTTCTTCATGTGGACAATGGAGACTCTGCTCAGACTGTATGGATTCCCAAGCTTATTTATCTTCCCTGGGTGCATGTCTGAAGGTACCTTTTTCATGTTATGGCTCCTATACACATGTACAGTCGACCCTCGTTATCTCGATTTCGCTAATCTCGAATAAGAGTTTTTACTATATACAAAGTAATGAAATATAGAGAATTATTAATGAAATAAAATGCATATTTCGAAAAAGTTATATTTTCACTAGTGAAAATATAAAACTTATATTTTCACTCCTCTGAGCAATGAAAAATATAAGATCTGGAACTACTTTTTTTCTTATTTATATTAATGGTCATTATGCACGAGTGAAAATTTGAATGTTTTCATTACACAAGATGAAAATTTTTATGGTATTCACTGAAAAAGAGTAAATTTTCTTTTTATTTTATTGTTTACACGCCAATGCGCGTTTCTGACGTCATAACTAACGTCACCAAACAAAACATGAATGTCATGGCGTCGACGCTCAGTGCATAACATGTAAAACACTGGAGAAAACAAAAAGTTTCGGCAAATCAAAATAATTTTGATACCAACATGTTCCTTACATTCTAACTAATGTTATGCAGTTCTTATATGTCACCGCCAAGGGACAAAACTGCTTGTCAGACTTCCCCTTGCAAATGCAAGATTTGCATCTCTTCTATCGAAAGTGATGTATATAATAAAAAGAAAATTCAAATGTTTGTCGTGAATATGACTTTTATTTCACCTCGTGAAGTGAAAAAATGTATATTTCATTCATGCCTTCGGCATGAATGAAATATACATTTTTTCACGCACGAATGAAATATACATTTTTTCACTTCACTCGAGGCCGAAGGCACGAAAAAAATATACATTTTTTCACTTCATTCGAAGTGAAATAATGTATATTTCGTTCGTGCCTTCTGCACAAATGAAATATACATTTTGAAGGCTGAAGGCACAAATGAAATATATATTTTTGCCGAAGGCACGAATGAAATATACATTTTTTTTTCACTTCACTCGATGAAATAAAAGTCATACTCACTCCAAACATTTGAATATCCTCTATATCTCCAAGTGAATATCTCCGTTTTAACATGGAAATCTACTCTTTATCTACCTGATGATATATCAGAAATGATGATGATTTGGTGTTTTACATCACTTTCAACATTACTTAGGTCATATTGAGACAATGGAAGGATGATAATGAAATGTTCTATGTAATGAAGCACCATACAGTCACATGCTGAATTCCGCCTACAGCGGGATTTGAATCAGGGACCATGTAATCAGAAGGGCTAACCACTGGGTCTTCCAGAGGCCTCTTATGATAAAATGGCAATCAGTATAGAACCTGATTGCTACTTATATCTGGCCAAATGCATAAGGCATCTGTATACACCTGCAGGACCCAGTTCTTCAAAGCATTGTTAGGTTAACTTGTTAATGTTCAAAATGTTAACTGTTCTAGTAAGTACAATACTACTCACATTTTTCAGCAAAAATATTAGCATATATGCAATATTTGATGATCAAAGTTTTAATGATATGTTAATTAACGACATTGTTAGTTTTGAACAACTGGGCCCTGGTAGATTTTACATCAGTATTTACAAGTGAGATAACTCTTGTCACTTCCTGTTTGCTTTCCCGCATGCTAAATCCCTTCTGAAAAGGGGTCTACTCTAAAAGGAATGAATTCACTCACAAACCAGATCACCTCAGTATCAATGCACATACCAAGTTTGGTTTACACCAATGGCCTCCATTGGAATTTTCTCAAGTGACAGTCCACAATCTAAAATACCGACAGAATGGACTGATGTAGGATGGATGGACAACCAAATGAAACCATAATACCTTAGTACTATCATGTGGCTGGGTATTAAAATGTGTAAATCAACAACTGGCAGTACATTTGATCTGTTTGAACCTCAGTATAAAGAACATACAAGAATCGTTGACTAATATAAACAAAACATTACTTTATTGCAAATGAAAACATAAACATTACATTTACTCTGCAGTTAAGTGGTGTTGTGTTTATTCTGTTGGTCCAAATATAACACTTTAAATATTCAACCACCTTAACCCCTTACCATATTAATCCTAAAATTTGAACAAGTTCATTTAACTACCTGTGCATGAGTCTAAAAACTACTAGATAAGTATGAAACATTATTAAATGGGTTAATAACTCCTCTGAAAATCTCTCCAAACTAAAGACTTATCATAACTATTGTAATAACTCTAAGTATTGGGACAGATAGGCTTTGGCAAACAGTGTAGACCCAGATCAGATGCCACTGATCAGGGTCCACACTGTTTGCTATTAATACAGCAATATTTCAGACACATCAAGAGGTAGTTGAATGGACTATTACAAATTTTAGGACAAGTATAGTACAATGTAAGTAGATAAGGTGTCCCAATACTTAGGGTAAATATGGTAAACATGGCATAGTATCTGATTATACCCCTGCTGTACAGTTTCAGTTTATTATTTCCACAATCCATCTTGCTTAACCCATATATGTCAAGTGGACTCTTCTATCATAGTTCTTTGGACCAGTCTGTTTCCTATTGGTTAGTTTTAATACTGTATCTGGTTAGTTATTATCACTATTATGACTGGTTAGTTTTTATTACTACTATGTCTTTGGACTGGTCTGTTTCCATTTGATTAGTTTTCATTACTGAATCTGGTTAGTTTTTATTACTACTATGTTTTATAAAAATTCCTGATTTTAATGCAAACTGTGTAGACTCTGATCAGATGCCACATTTTGTGGCATCTGATCTGGGTCTGCATGGTTTGGTAATTACCCATTTAGAAGTTTCCCAACTACAATGGGATAAAACAATGGCGGGAATGAAAATGAACAAATAAATGAAAACAAAATTCTGCGAAAAGGTGGTATGTGCCGGTCAGCACCTGCCAGTTTTTATCAGCAAGTTAAAAATTCATGTAAAGAATTATAAAGTCACTGGACCATGATATGTAGGTCATTGTAACAAATTGACAGCACAGTGTAAGAATCCCTGTTCGGGATGAAATGTACGCCAGAATTGATGTCTAGGTATTTGATTATTCAGAAATAGACTTAAATAAATGGTAGGGGTGACGAAAAAAAAACAAAAAACTTTGTCACTAGACTGTCAAAAAAATTATATGGTAAATGTCCTAAATATTTGAAAACCAAATTTCTGACAAAATGTCATGTAAACAGTACAGACCCAGATCACAAGCATTTTAAGAAACAACTGCATTAAAAGCAAAATTTAAGCCAAAAAAGTATGGAATAAAGTGTTCAAAATTTTAGGACATTTATTGTACTGCAGTGTTTGAGCCCCTGTTAGGGAGGATGATTGTATGCCATACAAAAAAATTTAGTCAGAAATGGAGCTGAGGGCTAGGACAGATGGCCAAATGAATGGATGGAAAACCAAACCCCAAATGGCTTATGGCTCTTAGCTTATCCTTTATTAAGCAAGCTTAGTAAAGGATAAGCTAAGAACCATAAGTCGAGTTCTTAACAGGAATTATTTTCCGATGAGATTTTAAGAGATCTACCATTTTTTTTTTTTTCGTTTTTTTTTTCTGCCAAAAATCTCATTGAAATTTGCTAAATGGAAGAAAAAATCTCATAGCAAAATGTAACTTTGCCAAAACGTTCACAGTTTAAGATAAGTGGGGTATCAACATATTTTTTTTTTCATTTCTAAAAACAGATGTGGGTACCCATTCAAAGCACCTCAGTAAAGCCTTCTAATCAGTACCAACAACATAACTTGATTGATTGTGTCATCTCCCAGGGAAAGGGAGAAAAGAGATAAGAAATAGTAGAGGAGACGAAAGAGAGGAACACGGAAGAAAGAGAAAAATGAATGAAAGTGAAGAAACATAAGAAATGAAACATTCCCCTTCTACTCTTACCTGCTACAAGGATAGCCGGCCTTGCCCAACTGTAACCAACAAAATTATGTTTTCACTGAGAAATACCAGTATTTTTCAGCTGGAAAAAAGGTACCTAATTTGTGCCTGTGAATTTCTCTCTAAAAATTTGTAATTTCTTATCAGTTTGGCTGAATAAGATATTTTCTCCCATGATGTCCTGAATAAGAATTGTCCCTACTTAATCACACAATACAACCACTTATGTCTAGCAGTATAAGAAGCATGAGTTCTTGGGTATCAGATAAAGAAATCCGAGATTTTCACTGGAGACAGAAGTTCTGTGTGTGGTCTTTCCATGGCATCTACATGTACATGAATATGTAACCAATGTGCCTTAAAATAAATACATGTAAGTACAAAATAAACATTCAGCATCAAGTCATATGAAAACAAAAATACAGAAAAATTCTGCTATTATGACCAACAAAAATTAATGCCTTTCCTCTAATAAGAACTGCATTTTTAGGCTTTAGTTATTTCTTTCTTCGTTTTCTACACCCACTGACCCTTTAATTAAAGATGAACAGTCCCAATGGTGGGCTTTATATCGGAATTTTACTGTACACTGGAACCTTTTAATAAGGTGATCCTAAGTGTTGTATCCAAACATAAATGTATAGATTATGGTCATTTTTCTATATAATCTAGACATTTTGTTTGGATACAATGAAGTTGTTTAGCTAACAGGGTTTTCTCTTTGGATCTGAGGGATCATGTTATAAGGAGTTTATGGTTTAACCCTTGTCCTGATGAATAAATTAAGATGCCACATCCATTTCTAATTTTCAGCCAATCAGATTACTTGATACAATGTACATTGTACAGATTGTTGATATAAATTCACATGCTTAATGGCAAACACTGCAGATCCAGATCAGTTGGCTTCTTAGAAGCCAACTGATCTGGACCTACACTGTTTCCAAAGGCAGGACATATCCGGGTTCAGCAGGACTAGGGTTAACAATGAAAAAGTCAGTAAGTAATGCTTATTAGATACCCCTTGCACAGTAATGACCAGTTAGAACACTGGCTTAAGACACCTTATTGTTCAAAATGGATGACATTGATTTGTACATTCACCCAAGTAGCACAATGAGAACCAATTTTGGTCAGATTCCAGCCATTGGTTCAAGAGAGAGTGCGCACAAAAGCTTTTCTGCTATAAAAATTTGATTTTCTAAGTGCCAGTAAGACCTTGAAAATGAGAACAAGGTCACCTGTATCTAATCACTTCTTTCTGTCATCCCAATGTCGTATCTGTGCTACATGTAGCTTGGTCAAGTTCTATCAATTAATTCATGAGATAGAGTAAACACAAAGCTCGTTTTTTGTGTCTTTATAATGTAGTGACCTTGAAAATGAAGTCAAGGTCACCAAAATCTAATTACTTCTTTCCCATGTCCTAATGACATATCTGTGCTAGTTTCTTAAAATGCCAGCCACTGATTCAAAATATAGTGCGCACACAAATTTGTTTTTTTTTTTCTATCAAAATGTGTTTCAACATGCCGATGTGACCTTGAAATTGAGATACCGGTCACCAAAGTCTAATCACTTTTTTTTTGCCATCCCAGTGATGTATTTGTGTTATTTTGGTAAAATTCCATGTTGATTCATGAGATAGAGTGCACACAAGGCTCACTTTCAGTCTTTACCATGTAATAACCTTGAAAATAAGGACATGGTCACAAAATCTAACAACTTCTTTCCCGGTCCTAATGATGTATCTGTGCTAGTTTGATCAAATTCCAGAAACTGGTTAAAGAGATAGTGTGCATACAAGTTTTTCACTGCATTAAGAAATTTTTAAAAAGTGCCAATCACATCTGCAGCAGACATTTTGATTTCTTTTTTTTTTTTAAATAAGGCTTGATATTTCATGTGAATTGTCTGCTCAGCAGACAATTCACTGTCTGCTTAGCAGACAATTCACATTAAATGTCAATCCTTATTTTCTCTGAAAAATAATATTTAAAAAAAATTAGACTGTCGTCTGCTTCTGTTTTGCTTGGCACTTAAAGGATTACTGGACAGTGCACACTATAATCAGACCAACAGGAATATTTGTTTCTTTGTTTGTGTTATTCATGCATAAAGGTTACTAACAGAGCTAATTTTGATATAAGAAAAATCACAGGTGCATCACTTTTGTTTCAAACTGATTTTCCCAGACTGCTGTTTTGATAATTATATTGTCCATAAATTTAATTAAAATAAGTATTCTAATACTCTAAGGTTTACAAATATAATTTATGCTCTCACTGATGTTCAGAAGAATCTGCATAAATATTCAGAAACAAATATACATGCTTACCATAAAAATATATAAAACTAAACATATATGAAAAAACTTTAGAAGTAATTAGATTATAATCACTACTTAACTGATAACATTTTTGCCTCCTTTGATCTAACTTGGCTACGTAGCCTAGTTAGGAAACTACATACTTAAACAATATTTTTTCCTATAATACTTATTGCAAATTCCTCAGAAGCATTTATAGCAAACTAGGGGCAGCTTAATTTCATCTGGAAATAGTAATTTCAGACTACAAAAAGTGAGGTTATATCAAAGTTGGCTCTGTTAGCAAACTTTAATGTCCTTTTCAACAATCTTTCAATCATACTGTGTCTGGATGAAGCAGGGAGTTCAATGCTCACATTAACCCTTGTCCTTCTGAATCCAGATACACCCTGCCTTTGCAAACAGTGTAGATCCAGATCAGCTGGCTTTTGAAGAAGCCAACTGATCTGGGTCTGCACTGTTTGTCATTCTGTATGTGAATTTATATCAACAATATGGATAAAGTAATCTGATTGGCTGAAAATTAGAAATGAGTGTGGTATCTTAATTCATTCAGTAGGACTAGGGTTAACAGTGCTGCCTCACAGAAATATCATACCCTAGGCACACAACATCATATTCTACTCTTATAACACTATATTGTGTTCTGGTTCTTAACTCTACTTTTTAAATTCTGAGAACCAAGGGAAACAGCAGTTAATACCAGTTTTAAAGCCTTAAGTATGCAGGGATTACTTCGTGGGAGATTTTGAGAAATTCACTCTTTTGGCTTTTGGGTTTTTTTTGTTTGTTTGTTTTGTTGTTGTTGTTGTTGTTGTTTTTTGTTGTTGTTTTTTGTTGTTGTTTTTTTGTTTTTTGAGGGGTTTCTTTTTTTGTTGTTTTTCCTTTTTTGTTTTTTTGCCAATAATCTACTTGGGAATTTGCTAAATGGGAGGCAAAATTTCATCATTTAAGGATTTTGCTAAAAATTCTCACTGAAAATTATTCATATTGTCTGTCCAGTTTTAGCTGAATGAGATATATTCTCCCATGATATTCTGAGCCAGAATTATTACTCAATTGGAAATTAAGCTCCCGGATACAAAACAGACACTTAGCCCCTGTGCTAATCTGTATTAAATCAAGAGCTGGTTTTAGTCTTCTCTGGCTATGTACATGTAAATCAAAGAGCCTTCTTTATTTGTCTAGTTGGGGTTGGGGTATTAACATAGCTCTAAAAAAAGAGGGGGTACTGAAAAATATTTCTCTTTTACAGTCAACTCTCGTTTTCTCAACTTCGCTTATCTCTAAAATTTCGAAAAGTCAATTTTTTAGCAAATCATAATTTCTAAAATTTCGAACAGCAAGAATTGAAATTATTTAATATTGTTCGAAATTTTTCGGACATTTACCATAACCACTTGTCTCGAAGTGAAAATATAGTCCATGTTTTAACATGAAAATCTAACAAGAAGTAACAAAATATTGTGGAAAAGAGGAGAAATTGCTCCTAAAGAGCAATTTCACCTCTTTTCAACAATATTTTCAATATATCTCTAACTTCAGGGTCAAATTAGATATTCATTTGTTTAATGTGGTTGATGGATTTATTTTTTCCTTAATTCTGCATATCTTATATATCAAGATACTGATACCTCTAAGTATTTCAGAGAGTGCCTTGAACTTCAAGATAACAAGCGTGGACTGTGTTTCTTCATGAAAACATATGTTGTGGGTACTCATTAGAAGCACCTCAGTGAGGCACTTCTAATGAGTACTTACAATATATGTTTTCTAGAAGAAACAAGAAATATGCATGTATCAACAATTACAGGTGAAAAGCAGCTCCTAATCTGTAGCGGTTTTCAGACATACATATACCTAAACTACAATGTTCAATTTCTGTTATCTTTTTCTTTCTCCTTTTTGTGTTCGTTTCTTCTCTGCTTCCTTTCTATCCTTTTGTTTTTGCTTTTGTGCCTCTCTATCTTGTTTGTCCTTCTCTCGCTTCTTTTCCGCCTCTTGCTTAGACAGTTCTCGTTTTGCTGCTTCATTAAGTTTAACACTTTCCACATTCATGTTTTTGAAATCTAGTACTGTAACAAAGAAGAAATGATACGATAAATGTCATAAAATTTGAATGCATTATTTAATACTTTTTTGTCTAAATTTTGCTTTTAATGCAGTTATTTTTTTAAAATACTTTGTGGAAAAGCAAACAATGTAGACCCTGATCAGACTGCTTCTTCAGTTTGCACCGTTTGCATATGCCATTTTTTTGGCAACTTTGGTGTACAAATTTTTTCCCATCAGCAAAACATGCCTCTTAAACCCCACTTTTATAAAGTAAAACAGGGGTTTACAGAGGTACACATTATTTTTCTTATTTCTGCTCAAAAACATAGATTGTGGGTACTGGTTAGAACCACCTTGCTGAGGCAGTTCTAACAAGTACTGACAATCTGTGCTTTGAGCAGAAATATGAAAAATATCAGTTTTTTTGTCTGAAAATTTTCAGGTTTTGGAGGTAAAATTTTCTATTTATTTGAATAGGCGTGTTTTTTTAATGCTATTTTCCCCAAATATTCAGCCTCCATTCCATACCTGTTCTAAAACTTGAACAAGAGGGCTAAGATGGCCCTGTATCAGTCATCTGAGTACCATAAAGTATCTAGTTATATTTAGGTTGTCATTTAAAGAATTTTTTTTTTATCTTTGGTTTATATAACCATCCTGTTCATTGGAGCACAACCGATTTAGCTATTCTGGTAGGGAGTAACCTGGGCAACAGTCCTGTGAAGTTTGATTGAAATTAGTCTGAGGGTGTAGGAGCACTGTGCTGAAGTGAGCTAATAAGCCTATTTAGTAACCTGACATGGTGTCTAAATCATTGTGACAGAATGGCAAGCAGTGTAGACCCTGGTTAACTGATCCTTAAGGCAGATTAATCAGGGTCTACACTGTCTCCTCCAATCAGTCTGTCTCAATTTTATTGGTAAATACAGTAAATTGAGGTAAGGGTTAAAGTCCTTATCAACAATTTTGTAATCATATCCAGACTTTGTTTCTGAAATTTTGAGACTTTTACCCAAAACTAGTCTCACCTTAAGCATCTATGGTCTAGATAAGATGGGGTATCAGTTAAATACATGTATTTTTCTTACTTCTCCATGAAAACGTATGTTGTGTTACTCATTAAAAAGCCAGCCTCGGTGGCGCATTTGGATGAGCGTCTGACTGGAGACCAGGAGTCATGGATTCGACCCTGCCGAGGTTGGCAACATTCTTTCGTGGAGATTGATCATGAAATATTTCCTATGGTCATTCTCTCCCTTCCACTGATTCAAAAAGGGCAGTTGTCAGTTTCTGGCGAAAGAATGTGCACAATACTGGTTAACCGCTTAGAGGACTAAGCCTGCCCAGTAAACGTGTGGTTAGGTAAACTGACCGCGCTCGACATGACCCCACTGGGTTGACTGGGCCGTAAAACCTCAACACAAACAAACAATACTCATTAGAAGTGCCTCACTGAGGCACTTCTAATGAGTACCCACAACATCTGTTTTTGTGCAGAAGTAAGAAAAATATCAATACTTTTGGACTGAAAAATTATCTTATCTTGAGCTATGCTTAAGTTACCAGCTTAAAGCTTTAACTGTGTAGGGTATTGCAGGCATAACACTCATTGCAGCATAGCTAGAGATAAAAGGATGGTATCCGGAAATTATTTTACTTATCTCTCTATGAAAACATGTTGTGGGGACTGATTAGATGCCCCTCAGTGAGGCCATTCTAATGAGTACCCACAACATATGTTTTCATGGAGATATAAGAAAATATCAATTTTTGGTAGAAAAAAGCACCTTATATTTGAGGGTCGAGCATAAGACTGTAGTAACTCAAACATATTTTTGAAACCCTTGTTTAGGTGCAACTTTGATCCCTTTGTAAACAATGCAAATTTAGGTGCCATTGCTCATACGAGCAATGGCACCTGAATTTCCATTGTTTACAGAAAGAAATGTTGTAATCTTCCTAATGCCTTCATGGTGAGGAGATTAAGTATTGGGAAAAACAACCATCTGACTTGCTACAGTCTTGTGATCAACCCTCGATATGAGACTATGCAGCAGTTTTGCAACAGTGCACTTGGGGAGCTATTTCTTTTTGAAAACTGAATAATTTGTGGTATACTTACAGTCATCTCCCTTTCCTCCAGCAGCGCCCCCTGTTGCTCCACTGACATCATCAGCCTCTTCATCTCTGATGCAGGTTAAGGTAAGCAGTTAAACATATTCCCTTAATCCAGCATTTCTTTCTGGTGTAAGAATGTGCACAATACTGGTTAACAACTTAGAGGACTAAGCCTGCCCAGTAAAAGTGTGGTTAGGTAAACTGACTGCACTTGACATGACCCCATTAGGTTGACTGGACCATAAAACCTCAACACAAACAAAATTAATTCAGTATTTGGGATAAAAAAAATCAACCATACAAACAATTTTTTTTTCTTATTGTGCCACATTTCAATCAATGATTCTAAGGAATTCGAGGCCTCAACGGCAAAGTAATTTTATGCAGAATTGGAGAAAATATTCCCAGAATTACCATCAGACATACCTACTTAACAAGTCTGCTGAAGCGTGTCATGAAAGAAATCTTCAGGCATTTTTCAACCCAAAGGTGCTGATCCTAATTCCTATTTCTCCATGAAAACATACTTTGTAGTTACTCATTAGAAGTGCCTAACCTTACCTCTTTACATCCGTCACAAAATTTCAGCAACTTCATTTTGATATTTTCTGAATTGTCCATGTGTCTAAAAATCACTGGATGAGTGGCAAAGAGTGTACACCCTGCTGCATCTAATCTGGCTTTGCACTGTTTGCCCAGGCCTGTCTGTATGAATACTAAGGGTTAATGCGGCAATCTCACTTGGGCTGCGTCACGCCACAATCTGTCTTCAGACACATGCTGGCAGCAAAGGTGCAGATTAGACTGCGCAGATGCGCAGTCTGATCAGCACCTTTGCTGTCTGCTAAATGAATTATTTGACACTATAGAAAGCATCAATTTAGAGCAAACACTCAGATGAGACATTGTGCATACACAGGATGAATCTGTGCATGTTAACCCTTAAACTGCCAATCACAACAATTGTCGTCTGCTTTGTCATCTGCTTGTGATTTTAAAAGTCATTTTTGCAAACAGTGTGGACCCATATCGGACTGCTCCTAGAGGAGCAGTCTGATCTGGGTCCACACTATTTGACGTTATGCAAAAATAGGTTTGAAAAGTTTTTGCAAGAATATTCAGCAGATGACATAAACAGACAACATTTTCAGATGCAGGTTTTCTTGGCGTTTTAAGGGTTAAAAGAGAGCTGGTTCATGGAACTACAAAGGATATTCTTCACCACTTGATACAGCACTGTACGCAGCTAAGATGGCAGCTTTTCTTGCTTTCTCTTCCTCCGTCTGTTCTTTAGGTTTGACTGATTCTATCTTCTGATGTTCCAAAATGTCGGAAAGATGCTCTGCCAAATCTATCAAAATAAACCATACACTTGATGTGAATAGGGGTGAGAACAGTCGCTAATATCCAATCCTGAAATCTAAAATTTCTGTCCAAAAACTACTATTATTTTTCTTAATAAAAACATATGTTGTGGGTACTCATTAGAAGCACCTCAGGAGGTGCTTCTAATGAGTACCCACAACATATGTTTTTATTGAGAAATAAGAAAATTATTATGTGGATACTCCCTCTTATCTGGAGTATACAATAAAAATTAGTTTAATAATTAATTTTTAAAGTTGTTTCAGGCAAATATTAGCCAAAATCACTACCGGTACATATAACACAAAAAGATGGTCTTGTGAACAAGTGTAAAAGTGAAATCTCATGCTTAAAACAAAAATTCTCAATACTGAAAGCAGGATTAATCCTGGTTTCCAATCCCTGTGTGTAATACGGATAGAGGGCCCTCAGACCTCTAGATAGGTAAAATGAATAACTACACTACACTGTTTTAATTTTTATTCAAAGAAATTTCATAAGGATCTATCATGGGTGTGATGGGTAAACAGAAAAATCCCTCCCTAGGATCACTGTGATGCCAGACATTGATCGCGAGGGACAGATTTTTATATCTACCTCTCACAACCATGAAAGATTCATTTTCTTGCACACCTTTCATTTCCACCATATTGTGATGACATTACTGTGGCGTTTAATTACGTCATTACGTTCAGTGACGTAAATCTTAATGATAGCGTATGTGACATTCATTACAACCAGTGCATATCAAACACGTGAGAATTCTTAATTTTTATCTTACCCTGGGTAGGATAAGAAATTATATCCCAGGGTAAAATCCAAGACAGCCTTACCTGGTGTGCAAGAAAAGTTGTGAATTAGAATTGCCTTAGCAGGGTGCTTCTTATGAGTGCCCTCAACAGATATTTTTTGTGGAGAAATAAGAAAAATATCAAAACATTTTGGTTGAAAGACACACCTTGAATATCTGGAACTATATATAACATTTTTCTTATTTATCCATGGAATTGCTTTCTAATGAGTGCCTACAAGGTATATTTCCAACAACATGTTTCTAAGGACAAATAAGAAAAGTATCAATATTTTTTGTTTAAAAGAAAAAAAAAAAAAAGCATCTCATCAAGAACTCTGGACCTTCTGACATATGGGAATAACAAAGACCCACAATATTATCTCATGCAGCTGCATACTCTGAAGATGACATTCTCTGCTGACATATTCTAAGCTAATGATGAAAGCTCTGATCAGACTGCACAGATGCACAGACTGATCAAGGCCTTGGTTGTTTAAATCCCAGTAAAATTTCGCTATTGCGACCACTCGAAATTACGACCACTCCACTATTAAGACCAGCTTATGTCAGTCCCATATGTTTTACAAAGTTTCTAACAAAATGGCATATACAAACAGTTTAGACTCAGATCAGACTGCTCCTTTAGGAGCAGTGTGATCTGGGTCTCCACTGTTTGCCTTTCCACTAAGTATTTTAAGAAACATTTGCTTAAAAGCAAATGTTTGGCCAAAAATGTGTTCAAAATTTTAGGACATTTACTGTCTTCTATATTCAATATTAAGACCACCCCACAAATAAGACCACTTCAGAGCAACAGATAATTTTGGGGGCATTTGGGTATTTAACCCCATTAAAATTTAATCCATTGAGTAAAATCATATTTTCATTTTTCGGTTTGAGTTAGGATACCCCGCTAAATGAAAATTAATTGGGTAAAACTTATAATTCAGAAAAAAGAGCACAAAAAAGCCTGATTTAGGTATTTAAAACATGATATTTCATTATATCCTATTAATTTTATGATAGTTTTTGTCATTTGAAGAATAAAAACACCTATTATGTGCAGTAATCATAATATAAAATAGTAATCATGTGCTTTTCTGGCCTTAAAACTTTAGTTTTCACCCTTGAATTTGGAAATAATTGCGTATACTGTCAAATCAACTGGGTATCAATACCCAAGTTTTTTTGAAAATAAAAGAGTATTTGCTCAAAACATATGGGTATTTTACTCGGATACTCCCCTTATTTCATGCTCTGCCACTTTTAGGCAGTACCAAAGGTGGTCTTTAATAGCGGAATTTTACCGTTTATGATTAATACTGGAAAATACAAATGTAACTCTGACCTGCAAATATTTCTTACTATCTCAATAGGGGTCTCAATTCTTTCCTTTAAGAGTATCGTATTAACCCTGAGTACTGAGACACCTTATCTACCTACCATATTTGTCCTAAAATTTGAAATAGTCCGTTCTATTAACACATCTTCTTGATGTGTCTAAAATATTGCTGGATGTATGGCAAACAGTGTACACCCTGATCAGACATCGCTTTCTGTGGCATCTGATCTGGGTCTACACTGTTTGCAAAGGCCTATCTGTCCCAATACTTCAGGGCCCAGTTGTTCAAAGCATCGTTAGCTTAACGAGCTTGTTAAGGGTCATTTCATTAAGTGTTTTAGCGGATTCAATATACAATAGTCTGATATTTTTTGCTGAAAAAATGTGAGTAGCTTTTGCACTGCATATTTGCGTATCACTCTATGTAAATTTTAACGAATTGTTAACTAACGACGTCGTTAGCTTTGAACAACTGGGCCCTGGTTATTACGGTGAACACTAGTTTTGAAATCCCAGTCAGGCAACTTGCTGTTTGCAAATGCTGCCTCCCTTTGCAAGATGGCACCAGAGCCTTTCAGGTGCATCTATCTTTAACCTTAATATTAGCATCCACAGCATTCACATTGTTTATTTTATACACATTCAACAGCAGGGTATATATTTGATGCTATAACAAAACACAGAAGATAAAACAACTTGCCAATATATATATAAATGCTTTGACTGTCACCTTCAGGGCTGCAATTGTTTCACAGAGTATTTTCCAGCTGACTTGGCAAGAACTGCCCTGGTTTTCACCCAGCACTGGACAGTTATGGTCTTTCAAAGCAACAATGCATAGTCTGATGGTTATCTCAAGTAGGTCTAAACTTTAATGTCTTAACAGCATGCTTGATGAAATTTTCAGATGATAACAGTCACAACATTTATCAATATTTTCTTATTTTTCCAGAAAATAAGGTTAGGCATTTCATGTTAGAGCAAACAACTTTTCTGAAGGGAGAAAAAAACAATACTGAGTGAGTTACCTACCCCTTGAAAGTACATAAATTTCCCGTAAATTAACCTTTACCACTAACTTGGCTAATTCCATTGGAGACAATATGCATGAAACATCAAACCTATTTTCTGGGAAAAATAAGATAAACATAACAATATGATGTCTGCTGAAAATTTTACCCAGAGTGCTAAGCTTTAAGATGTCTGAATATTTATAATAAATATAGAATCAATAAAGTAACCAACTTCTTTGAGCAACGGAGCTTTATTTAGCACAGCCTCACTAACCTGTGCTCTTGTCTTCTGACTTCGTCCTCTCCCCAAAGAATTGTTCCCATTTCCTAAGCAATTCCTCACACAGACCTTCTTGTCCTTCTTCCTGAAAACAACATTTACGTGTAAAAGCTATATCAGGAAGGAAACCTGTTATAAGATTCTTAAAATGAACTGAAATTTATACATTGTAACTAGTGTCTTTTAGCAGTAGACTGTCTATTAAGAACCTTGTCCAATTTATAGCAAAACAATCCATCGTAATCTCCCAAAGTTGAAAGTCAAATCTCTTTCTCTGGCATTCCAAAACTTCCACGCTTATGTCTGATGTGGAACCCTGCTCATTTTTTTTTCTTGTGAAACCTGGCAATTTTCTTCAAGCTTTCATAAAAACATCAAAACTGTAAAGGACCATAACTCCAACAACATTCCATTTAGTTGGTTGAAAATTTAATCAGGTGATCTCCTCCTCAATCCCAATCAGTATACGAAATATCAAGGCTCTAGCTTAAATATCTTTTGAGAGATCTGGCTAACGACATTTTAATGTTAATTCATTAACCCTTATAACATCAAGAAAACCTGCATCTGAAAATGTTGTCTGTTTATGTCGTCTGCTGAATATTCTTGCAAACTTTTCAAATCTATTTTTGCATACAGGCAAACAGTGTGGATCCAGATCAGACTGCTCCTAGAGAAGCAGTCTGATCAGGGTCCACACTGTTTGCAAAAATGACTTTTAAAATCACAAGCAGATGACAAAGCAGACAACAATTGTTGTGATTGGCAAGTACATCATGTACTGTATTTATCTGAATAAACAGAGTAAATCTATGTCAAACTGCTCAAATGAATGAGCAGTTTATCTGGGTTGAAACTGTTTATCATTAAGTTTGCTCTTTTTAGATGCATCATCAGATAGCCATATAGACAACACCACAACCTCTTTATAACACTATTGTTGGGGTCCAAAGAATAAACCGTGTTAGTTAAACAACTGTCTTATATCCAAACAAAAATATATAGATTATATTGAAAAATGACCATTTATGGTTATTTTTCAATATAGTCTATACATTTTTCGGATCCATCTTTGGACCATGTTATATCCAAAACCGTGTTATAACAAACCATGTAATATGGAGGTTGTAGTGCAGTTAAAATTTTGTAGAAGTGAAGTGTCTGAATATCGTGTTGTGGGTGTGGTGGAAGGTCATTTTTATTTGATTTGAAGTTTTACGACCCAGTCAACACAGTTAAGGTCCTGTCAAGCCAGTCAATTAACCTACTCACACTTTTCCTAGGCAGGCTTAGTCTTTTATGTGATTAACAAACTGGTATATTATGTGCATTCTTTGCCAGTACAGTGTAACTAACAACTGCCCTTTTTGAATCAGTAGAAATGGATGATGACTATAGAAATGATTACATTATCAGTCACTGCAAATGTTATGTGGACTGGCCAAGTTGCAATTTGAACTTGCAAAGCCTAGATTTGCAATCAGACTTGCCATTTGTGGAGCGCTGTGGTGCAGTGGTAAAGCGTCGGACTCGAGATCGAGAGGTACCGGGTTCGATCCCCACTAACTGCAAGTGTTGTTTCCTTGAGCAAGAGACTTTATCCACATTGCTTAGTACTGTTTTCTACCCAGGAAAAAAGAGGGCCACATGGAAGATTAGTACTAGATTACTAAATGTGTTACCCTCTATAAATAAAGTCGATTATTATTATTATTATTATTGACTGCACTTTGGCTCCTACCTTACTGTAATAACCCTAAGTATTGGAACAGATAGACCTCTGAAAACAGTGCTGACCCAGATCAGATGCCAAAGTATGTGTCATCTGACCAGAGTGACTGACTCTACACTGTTTGCCATACATTCAGCAATATTTTAGACACATCAAAAGGTAGTCAAATTGACTATTTCGAATTTAAGACAAGTATGGTAAGGAGTTAAGGTGTCCAAATACTTAAGGATAAATATGATATTAGCTTAGGCCAATTACAGAACACATCTTGTAATTTCTATATAAAATAAAAAAAAGAACAAAGTCCCTAGTACCCTACTTTTTTTTTCCTCACATTTTTTTGTATGGCCTGGCTTATCTGGTCATTTTGGGAATCGGGCAGAGATTTAGTGTAGGTGAGACCTTATATGCCAAAAGCTGCTGACCCTGAACTAGGTTACCTTCTAAATATGCCCATACTTGGGTTCCGGCTCCTTATGGCCTCTCCAAAGGATGTGACTTGGACTGGATGTTGATGAGACCCATTCAGGTCATCTATTAAGTACTCATCAACAATATTAATTTGATACCAAACACAGCTATATGTAGATAACTCCTAATGATCCCATTTTTGATAAGATTGGGGCCAGGGGCGGGTGAGATCCATTTGTACACAAATTACCAAAATAACCCTAGGTATTGGGACAGGTAGGCCTTTGCAAACACTGTAGACCCAGAACAGATGCCACATCTGTCCAGGGTCTACACTGTTTGCCATACATACAGCAATATTTTTGACAGATCAAGAGATGTACTTGAATGACCTATTTCAAAATTTAGGAGGTCTGGTAAGGAGATAAGATGTCCCAATACTTACGGTAAATACAGTAAGAGTACTTCCCATTGTTGAGATATCGTCAAAATATATTGAGAACTAAAGACATATTCCACCACTAAATAAAGCTCATTTGTGGCAAGAAATTCATCAACATATTACTGGAGCTCCAGCCTATTGTACTAGCATAGACTGAAGATCCAGTAGCCATGGTATTAGACTTCTAGAGATCAGGTTAAAATCTGAATTTTTACTGGTGATATGTCCAGTGACAATCAATCACCAAGGTAATGGATCCCTAGCCTCAGGCTAGAGGTCCAGTACCAGATCCAAGGCAGTCCTTGCCACTGGAAAGAAATATGTTGCTCAGGTTTTTGGAATTGCTGCATCTTTCCTAATCTTGAAGAAAATCAATGAGTTGTTGAATAAAGTGTAAGTTTCCTTCAGTTTAAATTTACCATTACGAATACTGGTTCTGTCCGCAAAAATTAATCAAAAATAAAACTTGCATATTTACCACGACTTGGCCCAATAAATCTACAATTGACTCCTTCTTTTCATCTTCAGGACTTTCCTCTTCTAATATCCCAGTAATATATGACACAAACACATCGGTATCTGTGTCAGGATTCACTGCCAACAGCTTTTCAGTAAGCCATGTCTCAAACCCCTCCAAGGAGGCTGCCATTTTACCGGAAATCGTACTTCGTGAAAGGGGTCTTCCTATTCACCGACAAGAACAGTCAACTCCGATTAGACTGGAATCAAGTTCACCTAAGTTCAGAGTATCCGGCACTGTATAATTTTCTGCCAATCAGATTACTTGATTCAGAAGCCAACTGATCTGGATCTACAGATTTTGTAAAGGCGTGGTATATCCGGGCTCAGAAGGACTAGGGTTAACTTCTTTCAAACATGACGGGGAGCTAGCTTTTATTTAAAAAAAAAAAAAAACGGTAGTTGCCGATAGTACCAGACTGTTTCTTTTCTTTTTTTTTTTTTTTAGTTGATGTTTTTTTCCTAGAGGAGATCTGATTATTTCTTATATGTAAGTAGGTGGTATAAGGCATGATTCAGTCCAAATTAATAGTCTCACGTTGGGATGGAATAAAAATATCAACTACGATGGCTAGTTTGATTATAAATTGTAAACTAAGGAAAGGAAAACAAAACAAAAGAAGAAAAGAAAGAAAAAGTTTGAAAAAAAATGTGTGCCTGCAAAGGGATCGAACCCACGACTACTTACCTCTTGCCCACTACTTACAATGCGGAAATACTAACCGTTACGCTATAGTGGATTTTAGTTTTCTCTCTTGCCGATCACTCTTTAGCTGGAGATCGAATAACTATGGCAGTGTCTCATAACTCCGTTCAGTCTCATAACTCCGTTCATTTCTTTTCATTCGCGTGCTTTTCGCGTGAATCGGCCATTTTGACGTCATCGATAGAGGAATCCGGAAGTTTACATTCTGTGCTCCAGTTGTCAAGACAGAAATATGCGAAAAAAACAGGTTTTTTGAATGAAACTTACCTTATCAATTGCATTATCATATGAAATGTCAATGTTTCACCAATTAAAATGCAAATTTGAACTGTTTTTACCATTTAAAAACAAAAAAAATTGCAAAGGACATTCAGTCTGACATGTCTGCTAGCGTCCTGATCCTGTCAACAAAGTCACGTGACCAGTAACATCTACAGTTGATGCCCAAATAATATTTTCCATTTCTTTTTTTTTTTTTTTTTTTGGTTCATTTTTTTTTTTTCTTTTTTTAAGGATGACTGTGTTAAATGGTCATATGAAATTATGTACATAATAAATACAATAATAATAGTAAATGTGATAAAAAAGTACTACCAAACATCATCATCATGACCAAGATACTAATGAAATAATTATATTTTAAGTGCATGAAAAACTGTCCATTGTCCATTCATATTTTCCCAGACATTTTGGAACTGGTTTACAGTGTAAAAAGATCTGCTGAACCTACTAGAATTGTTTTTATATTTTTTACCCCCATTCTGATGCTATCTTTGCATTTTTTTTCAGCAAACTCCAGTAAAAGTCATAAGAAAGAAAAGGTCTACATACAGCAAAGAAAACTTAGCCAGAGCTTACAGTGCTGTGAAGCAAAGTAATCAAGCTATCAGGACAGCAGCTCGAACCTTTGGGGTTCCTGTGCAGACATTGCGAGACAGAGTTATTGGTATAGTTGACCCAGATAATGATGCTTGTGGATCTGATCCATTATTGACAAGAGAAGAGGAACTAACATTGGTAGACCATGTTGAAGTTCTAGCTGAACTTGGCTATGGCTATACAAATATGCAGCTGAAGTCGCTAGCTGGAGATTTAGCTCAGCATCTCGGCAGAAGGCCATCAAGCAAACCATTGAGTAACAACTGGCTGACAGGGTTCTTGAAGCGCTGGCATGACAGACTGAGATCACTGAATCCAAGAAATCTTGAGGCCTGTAGGGCCAAGGGTTCCACTCCAGAAATTATAGAAAGCTACTACAATGAACTTGATCATATTCTTGAGAAATATAACCTGAAGGATAAACCACATCTAATATACAACCTAGATGAAACTGGACTTCAGCCTAATCACACACCTCCAAATGTCATTGCTCCAGCAAACAGTAAACCACAGTCTATTACTTCTCCTAGATCCACTACAGTAACTCTGCTTGGCTGCATTAATGCTATTGGCAATTCTTTACCACCATTCTTCGTTTTTAAGGGAAAAAGGTATAATCCAGATCTGATGAAAGGAGCTAGTACAGGTGCGGTTGGGGTCATGTCAGAGTCTGGCTGGTCCAACTCTACTATATTTCAACAGTATCTCCAGGACCATTTTCTTCGTTTTAAACAATCAGATGCAGATCCATCACAGCATACTTTAATACTTTATGATGGCCATGCCTCACATGTATCCTCTTCCCTCATTGACTGGGCCAAAAACCACCAAATAGTGCTGTTTGTACTTCCTCCTCACACATCACATTTACTACAACCACTGGATGTTGCAGTATTTGGACCCTTAAAGACATTTTATAATTCTGAATGTAGTCTTTTCATGAGAAGGAACATTGGTCAGACAATAAACAGGTTTAATATGTGTGATATTGCATGCAAGGCTTATTCAAAAGCTATGACACCCACCAATATTCAAGCTGCTTTTAGAAAAACAGGCATTTATCCATTCAGTAAAACCATTGAGCCACATAAGTTGTATCCCTCTGAAGGTTTTCGAGAGAAAGAGCCTTTGAAGAAAGTTGTTGCCCTAAAAGGTGGAAAAGAGGCAGTGGAGAAATTTTTGCAGCAGAAGTTTAAAAAGATTGAAAGTGAAAAGGAAAACATAAACCCAAAAACACAAAATACAGAAAAAGTATGTGAAAAGTTGAAAAGACCCAGCCCTGGGGGCCAGGCTATAACTGAAATGGCATATGAAAAGAAAATCAAGGCATATGAAATATCAAGACCAGAACTGAAGCCAAAACAAATAATGAAAATTGAAAAAGCTAAAAAAAAGTTGTGCTTAACACCAAAGTCATCTGAAAAGAAATCACCAAAGAATTTACTGTTACCCAAACCCTCAACCAGTGGGCTTCATCAAACAAATCTTGTCACATCTGAAGAAAGTGATGATGAAAGCGAAAAATGTGTGGTTTGCAAGCAAATAGAACCAGACAAACTAAAATCCTTACCTTACTTGAAATTTGTAAAATGGGCAAAGTGTGATGATTGCCATGGATGGGTGCATCTTGAATTCTGCTCAGAAGTGAAATTTGTCCGGAGTAGAGGATCATTCCTCTGCCCTGGGTGTTCACAGAAAAGTTGAATATGCATATGTGCATATGTTTTTTTGTTGTTTTTTTTTAATTATTATTATTTTCATCCACATTTTGCTTTTTAAATATGTTCTCTTCTTTTTTTTTGTCCCCTTCTTCCATTTTTTCCTTATTCCTTGAGACTTCAAATTAAGTAAATTTTCATAAAAAAATATTTCAAAACATGTTCCACACATTTAACCATATTTCAAAACTAGCTAGTGCTGCTCAATGACTTCTGTAAAAAAAACTCTTTATATTCCCTGGTCTTGTACTTGTGGCATGTAACTGTATCAGGCTTTGGAATATCTCGGCTCTCCAAGTGAACGGAGTTATGGGATATCGATGACCTCAACCGCACTTCCTGATGATCGACATTTAAAAGGTGAGTTTGTAAACAAAACAAAATCCAGAATTAAAACATTTTCAGATTATTGTTAATCATATATACAGCTTTCAGCTGGTCTTGTTTAGTTAAGTACAGATGCGTGATACACAGCTGGTAGCCAAATAAATTTTAAGGTGAACGGAGTTATGAGAATCCTGGATACATATATTTCATCTGCATATGCAGTTCAGAATCCGCATCTAGCTGCACACAGACACAAACACGCACATGCACACGCGCACGAACGCAACCGCGTAGGGACAGATTGTAATGCAATATTTAACGCTTGCTTAGGATTGGACAATTTGGACAATGTCCCTTTTATCTTATTAATTAGATGATATTACTTATAATACCATACATTTATGTGTGGAGTGATTTAGGTCCACGTCAGCCTTTTGCAAATATAGGCACGACTCTAATACTCTTGAGACATGTTCTGAATTCAGAATATTTCGGTATTGCGCATGCTTACATCGCAGAAACTCTTAAAGGGAAATAATATGGTAGCATGGAAATTCCTTTTATCATCTACCCTGAAATAGGGTTTTGGGCTTTTCCCATCAAAATATAGATCAATAGTCTGATTTTTATGACTGTCGTATACGTTCAGTGTAAGGGCACGGCTAACAAAGCGGGACTTACCAGCAAATAATCGCTGTATACATCATATCAAATAATAGTCACTTTATGAATCTAGATGATGAGCAAGCACACTCAAATGAATAATAATAATAATTATTATTATTATTATTATTATTATTATTATTATTATTAAACATATACACTGATACTGCGTTTGCTGGCAAAAGTGTCATACTGGTCACCCAATTGTTAAAGGGACTTTACGACAATTGAAGTAGTAGATAAAATTGGCTAAAAACACGTGCGCAGTCTGAATCGGGCCCATGATGTTCGCTACAGGTTCGTATGCCTATGTATGGATTATGTATGCGAACACCGACGTAGGCCCTGATCAGACCAGGGGTTTCATTAAGAGGCGGGAGACGGGGATTTCCCCATCTACTGAGGCAATTTTTCACTGGTACTTTTGACAAATATGCACAAGTTTACCGTAATAACTCTAAGTATTGGGACAGATAGGCCTTTGCAAACAGTGTAGACCCAGATCAGACGCCGCAGAACGCGGCGTCTGATCAGGGTTTACACTTTTTGCTAAACAAACAGCACTATTTTAGACACGCTAAGAGTTAGTAGAATGGACTTCTTCAAAATTTAGGACAAGTATGGTGAGGAGTTAAGGTGTCCGAATACTAAGGGTAAATACGGTTTATATGGAACACACAGAACCTTTTGCCTACTTTGCCTTGAGGCACCGGGTGTCAGAAAAAATAAGTTAAACCTCTGGTCAGGCCTGCTAATCTGTATACATCTATGGGGGACGCGTATGTCAGAAAGTTCTGTAGGTCTCGGATAGTCTAAATATTAAAACGTTACCACCAGTATTTTCTTACCGTATATACATATACTTTAAGTATTAGTACAGAATACCTTAGCAAACAGTGCAGACCCAGATCAGATGCAACAGAAGTATTGTAGACACGTCACTGGGTAGTAGAATGGAATTGTTCAAGTTTTAAGATGTTTGGTAATCACCAGTCGGGGATTGAGTGCTGTGATTTATCCTCCGATGAGTCCCGACAGTGCCGTAGATGGCCGTTGTTCCGTAGAAGTGCCTTTGTGTGTGTGTGTGTGTGTGTGTGTGTGTGTGTGTGTGTGTGTGTGTGTGTTTCCTGCAAAACAATTTGCCGGAAGAAATAACCGGGGGTCAAGCCGGGATTTACCGCGATATATCATAGTATATTTATAACTCGACAACCGTTACAGCCGATTTGAACAAAGGACACCAACAAACCAAACCCTACCAGACAAAAAGACAAAATATATATAGAGAGAGAGAGTAGTCCCTTCAAAAACAACAATATGTTTTTCAACTAGAACAGTGTTCAGCCGATTTGTGTTCTCCGGTGCACGGATTAGGTTTATTGACGCCCACTCCCTGTGTGTGTGTGTGTGTGTGCGTGCGTGCGTGCGTGCGTGCGTGCGTGTGTCGATCCCCTGAAATCCTGGCTCAATGTAAGCCGAATTTCACGACGAGGCCCATGGTATGGGTAAAAAAGTTTATCTAAAAAGCCAGTTAATTTGCTGTTCCTCATTATTTGCAACCCTCGTGTGTGTGGGCCTGGCGCGGTAGGGATGGGGGGCTAGGGCTCGGCTTAAGCCGAATTTCAAGAGGAATCCCCATGGTATAGGGTAAGAAAGTTTAAAAAAGCCCGTTGATTTGCTGTTCTTCATTACAGTCAACCCCGTGTGTGTGAGGCGGGGCAGGGGAGGGAGCTAGGCAGGGTTTTAGCAGGGGATTTTACCATAAACTTGGCCCCACAGTGCAGGGCCTTTAGCACGGCTTTGTAAACTGAAATTAAAAAGCCCCGCTATTGCCCGGGCTCTACGGGACCGGACTACAAATGAGATACTATAAAAATCGTTGTAGCCGTGAGAAGTTAAACTTTACAACTCCCTTGTGTGCATTTATTTTTGGAACTGGTTTTTAGATTAATATAACTTTTTCACCTCCAACAAACACTCCTTCAAATTGAATAAAGGCCACCTGACTGAGCTAATCTTCTTATTCTACCAGTTATATTCCTCATGCACTAGTCACAATATATTTGTGGATTTAACCCATTTATGACTAGCACTGGTAAATGGTGTAGAGACAGCTCAGACGTCGCAGATTGTGGAGTCTGAATTGTGTCTACAGGAATTTCTATGAAATATTGTAATAAAAATAAATCAGACATCTCTTCTACTGGAAATGTACCGGTCGAATGAATTAAACTCAGAAGAGTCCATTTAACTATATGGTCGATGTCGACGATGGTGAGTGTCAGAGTTTCTTTTCGTCACACGTGTGACAAATGCATATGTACAAACGAATGTGTCTACCAGAGGTAGTAATTCATTTTGAATATGGGCCGAGCAAAAGAGAAAATGTGTCTTCGAGTACGCGCAAAATGCACGGATTCAAATTCAACGCACGCATGCGCAACGTCTCATCCGGGCATTTGCTCTCTATTAATACATTATTTCGTATCCAATGCTTCCGTTCGCGGAAAGCGAAGGCCCTGATCAGACTGTGCGGGTGCGCAAGCTAATCTGATCCTTGCCCGAAGACACGTTTTTGCATGGCGCGGCCCAGATAACAAAAGTGAGAATGCCAACGTAATATAGATGCTGTTCAATTTAAATTATGAAAATACCTAGCCATTTTGTCAAGGATAGGAAATTTCATTTGCCCAGATTTAGACCATCCATGCCCAGCCAGATTGTTCTTATCTACTAGTATTTGTTTTCCGTTCTGACCGGGAGGAGTGAAATTACGCCCCCACCCCCGCCCGACCCTGGATGCATTCGTTTTTTTTATTTTTTCATTCTTTATTTATTTTTTTAATTGGTATTTAGATTATAATAGCTTTTTTACAGCTAACAAACACTCTTTGAAATTCATGAAAAAATATCAGTGAAGATACCCAGGAAATGCCATAATCATAAAGCACAATCCTCCCGAGTCGTCAAGGAAGGAGATAGTCAAAGATGTCATACAGACAGGGAATGTGATAAGCGATTGTAAAGGCAATCCCCGAGGTTGAAATAGGTTAATAACGGCACTAATTGAACGTACGGTGAGACGTTTGACGGCCGCCACGCAGCGCAAACACGACAGCTTCGGTATGCAAATCCTGTCTGACTGAGCTAATTTTATGCTTGCATGATGAAAACGTCCTAAACTCATTAGAAAACGATACACTTTTTGGAATGGTAATTGTCAAATTGTTTTTGCCTCCCTTCTGAAAAGGAGTGCTCCTCTGAAAGAAAAGAATTTGCTCTGTGCGAGCAAATTCTTTCCTTTTAGAGTAGGCTCCTTTTTCCGAAACGTTGTCTTCGGAAAATGGGCAAGGTAGGGTTAGCCTAAACACACACACAGTATTTCTCTTTGGTGTTTTAAATGCTGCGGCGGAATGGCAAACAGTGTAGACCCAGATCAAACTGTTCCTTTAGGAGAAGCCCGATATGGATCTATATACACTGGTTGAGAAGCTAGATCTGTCGGATCGTTCAGAGCGAAAATAATAGATAAATGAATAGGCAGGTTTAAATTAGGATGAGTTTACTCTAACTGAAACGTGTCTTCGAACATATCATTCTACGGACAGAGAGAGAGACAGATGCTGGTAGTGCTGCGATTCCCGTAGAGATGTGCACTGGGAAACAATTCGTTCATGAATATTCATGACAACAAAAGGGGGAGGGAAGCCCGAGGTAGTTATTTTATGTAAGCAGGCCTCTGATTGTATAAATAAAGGAAAATAATTGGTATTATTTTTCCAACTAAAAAAAAAAAAATAGAACTAATTTGTGTAATTTCATACATCTTTTAGACAAGTGGAATCCAAAGAATTGCAGAACTCCAATTATTTACTTTTCTATCGAACTAAGGGTTGCTACATACAAGCTACCAAAAGGTCATAAAAACTGCAGGCGGGAGCGCCGCACATCCACACTGCTCGACCAGGACATTTATAGTCCTTGTTTAGATTCTCGGATTTACGCTAATCATATGGACAGGCAGGTTGAGCGAACAGTGAAGACCAAGATCAAACGCATTATTCTGATCAGGATTTACACTGTTTACCATTTCTCTACACGCTTTAAATACATCACCAGGTGGCCAAACTGACTTATTCAAATCTTGAAAGAAGAACTAAATAACATTACGAAAACATACCTATTCAAGTATACTGAAAAGTTAATCACCGAAAAATTGAAAATTTTCAGACAAAAAATTCAAATATTTTTCATATTTCTGCTCAAAACATAGATTGTGGGTACTCGTTAGAACCGCCTCGCAGAGGCGGTTCTAACGAATACCACAATCTATGTTTTTGAGCAGAAATAAAATAATCTATACCCCTGTAAACCCCAGTTTTCCTATATAAAAGTGGAGTTTAAGGGGGTCAAAATTATATAGGCATGTTTTCGTGATGAAGTTTGTGCTTTTGTACTGATCCTATTTTTTTATATGTGTGTGCAGGTCATGTATGTATAATCAGTGTATTAGAAGGGAGAAAATCTAAAATATACGGAAGTAAGAACTGCCTTTCCCGAATGGGATCCAAAATGATGCTCAGCTCAGTTACGTAACTGTTGAATTAGTTTGAAACACAAACGTGGACAGACATGCAGTGAGATCCAATGTGATGAGACTGATGACCCTATACCTGCTCTCAAACCGTCATAGATGTTTTATCTCGAGGTTTTAAGGCCCAGTCCACCCAATGGGGTCATGTAGGTGTGGGAGATGGGGGAAGGGGGTGTGGGGATGGATCACTGATTGGCTGAAGGTGTGGGAGATGGGGGCGGGGAAGGGGGGAGTGGGATGAATCACTGACGGGCTGAAAACAGACAATTCCTAATTTGTTTGTTGAGGATATAACAATAATAAGATACAATGTATTCCTGTATTAGTACTTTTTCTTCATTTATTTAAAAAACATGTCTGTCTATTCCTGACACAAACAAATGTTAATAATAACACATTATATGGCAAGAGCAATGATATTCTATGAGCTACATGAAGCAGAGAAAACAATGTTATTTTACCTTTATCACCCCAGTCAGCATTCTACGTAAATCTATATCGGGTCGTCATCGGCCCGTCAGGGTAGCTGACGGGCCGATAACGGCCCGATGTAGATTTACGTAGAATGCTAGCTGGGACTCTATGGGTGGGTTCAGCAGACGACAAATTGCTCATATTTTTTCTTATTTTTCCCAGAAAACAGGACTTTACATTTCATGCAAATTGTCTCTAATTTGCATGAAAAGTCAAAGTTTATTTTCTGGAAATATATGAAAAATATTTCAAATTGTCATCTGCTGAATATTTTACCCAGAGTGCTAAGCAATAAACCCATTTTAGAATGAATAAACATTCCACACCATCTATTTACAGCCCAACCAACCCATTTAGGTCATTTTGAGCATTTACCTCACTACTCATTTCCTGCGCAGGCTTAGGCTTTTAAGTGAGAATACATCCCAGTCATCATTCTACGTAAATCTATATCGGGCCGTCACCGGCCCGTCAGGGTAGCTGACGGGCCGATGACGGCCCGATGTAGATTTACATAGAATGCTAGCTGGGATATTGGAAGTCAAATGTCACTTTTAGGTATGTCAGGCTCTGTAATTTAGATATTCGTTGAGAAAACTGGCTAAACTATTTGCAAACAGTGGAGACCCCGTGATAAGATGCCAGATTCTGTGTTGTCTGATCTGGATCTCCACAGTTTGACAATTATCCAGGATCTCAAGACTAAAATGGGTTGCTCATTATCACTCTCTGGGATAATTCAGCAGACATCAAAATTATGACATTTTTCTCTCTTTTTTTTTACAGGTAAATAGGGTCAACATTCCACAGGAGACAATTTGCATGAAATGTCAACTAGTTTTCTGGGAAAATAAGTAAAACTATTTCAAAATGTGATTTGCTGATTCTCTTTACTTTTTACCTAGAACGCTAAACCCTTACCTTAGCCACTCTCTGGGCTAGTTCAGCAAATGACAAATTGATGATATTTTTCTTATTTTCCCAGAAAACAGAATTTGACATTTCATGCAAGCTGTCTTCAAAAGAGATAAACTGCATATCAAAACCTGTTTTCTGAGAAAAAAAAGAAAAATTATTTCAAAATGTCATCCGCTGAAATTTTTACCTAGCATGCTAAGTGTTACCCTTGACCACTCTCTGGGCTAGTCCAGCAGAATACAAATTAAAGATCTTTTTTTTTTTTTTGTTCCCAGAAAACAGGACTGGCATTTCATGCAAACTGTCTCCTTAAAAGAAGACAATTTCTATGAAGTGCCAAAGCTTATTTTCTGAAGAAAAAGAAAATGAGAAAAAAAAATCAATGTCATCTGCTGAAAATTTTACCCACCATGCTATGCATTAACTAGTTAGTACCTAACTGTCCATTTGTTTACCTAATCATACAACATGTGAAACTTCAGAAAAAGGCCTTTATGCCAGATATGATCCAATGCACGACAAAATGTACAATGACCAGTGAAGACTAAGATCAGCCTGCATGTATGTGCAGTCTGATCAGAGTTTGCTGATCACATTGTGCCATCTACAGCTTCCTGGCTAACATGAACCCTTGCCATACTGGCTGGATGTAGAAGCTGATCTAAGTCTTTGCTGGTCACACAGGTCTTATTATACATTTTGACGTGCGCTGGCTCATATGTAAACAGAGCAAGGTGATTAGGGCATTATCTTTACTACAGTTGAGTTGACTCTCATTATCTTGAAGTCCAAGGAACTCTCTGAAATACTTTAACCCTTGTCCTGCTGAACCCGGATATGCCCTGTTTTGCAAACAGTGTAGATCCAGATCAGTTGGCTTCTGAAGAAGCCAACTGATCAGGATCTGCACTGTTTGCCATCAAGTATGCAAATTTATAGCAACAATCTGGATCAAGAAACCTGATTGGCTGAAATTAGAAGTGGGCGTAGCATCTTAATTTATTCAGCAGGACATACCAGATTTGCAAAACTGTTGACAAATAAATTGAACAACCACATTTCACAAATGAATATGTAATTTGACTCCTAAAGTGAGAGATATATTGAAAATATTGCGGAAAAGAGGAGAAACTGCTCCTTAGGAGCAGTTTCTCCTCTTTTCCGCAATATTTTTCTACCTGTTGTTAGATTTCCATGTTAAAACAGTGATCCAAGTTTCTCTTCGAGATAAGCAGTTATTTGAAAAAGGGGTTTTTCGAGATAAGCGAGGTCGAGATAACAAGAGTCGACTGTATATTCTATAGTATCATATTTACCAATTTTGACTTGTTATATCAGTCCTTGTTTAATGGCACATTAACCTTTATGGGCCATTTTATGTCATCTCACACAGAAACACAGAAAAAGAGAAAAGAAAAGAGCTAGTAAATGAGAGGAAAGAAAAGAATAGAGGATGATGGAGAAAGCAAATCTAATGACAGTGCAGAAAAAAAGAAATGCTGACATACACTTTCTCCCATCTGCTGCAAGTACTTACATGCCCCCTTCCCCTACGGCAAGCCCATAACACAACCCTGTCATCCAATGTGTTAAGCCTAATGAATTTCATAATCAGCAGCCCATGTTTACATATAATAATGTTTCTTTTTCCCCAGTGACAGTCACATGATTGTATCTCTATGAAATAATGCTGACAATATATTGACATTTTAACCGTTCAATGATGAAAATGGATGTTCCAATTACATGCAAACAATTGGCAAAATTACAGTCTGATCTCACTGAGGCATTTCTAATAAGTACCTACAATATATACTTTCTTCAAGAAGTAAGAACAATATCTATTTTTGGGCAAGTAGATCTTGGTTGGACAAGTGAATTTTGACTATTTACTTGTCCATGGACAAGTACTAAAATTTGATAATTCCACAGTCCTGCACAATGTCTAAATTATCTGACATTCTGAAACATTTTTAGACAATCATAAGGTAGTAATATGGATATCTTTAAATCTTGGTAAAGATGGGAAAATATGTTCTGTATTCAATCCAGTTACCCCTATAAGCGCACAGTCAAGCAGTTTCGTAGTCATCAGATTACAGCCCATGTACCTACTTCTTTATAAAAGCTTGTGTTGTTGGTACTCATTTGAACTGCCTCAACTTGACAAGTCCACACAATTCAAACAAGTACCAACAACATATGCTCATATAAAGAAAGTACGAAAAATATTGCTTAGGTATCATCAAATATGCCCTCATTATGTTCTCTGCTGTTCTTTCTTTAAAGTGTACCTGTATTGGAAGAGTATTTGACTACAAGTTTTCCAAGTGATTTTTAGAACAATCTGAAGTGCACAGTAGCATAATTCAGGCAAACACAATACGTTATATAAATCTTGAGAATAAATAAAATACTGTATTTACCGGGGGAATTTTACCCTGAGAATAAATAAAATATTGTATTTACCTTAACTATTTGGACACCTTACAACTTTACCATACTTATCACAAAGTTTGAACATATCCATTTAACTACCAGCTAATTTACCTGAAAAAGTGCTGCATCAGCAACAATCAGTGCAAACCCTGATCCGCAATGCTTATATGGAGTTACTATACCCTAACTACTGGGATATATTAAGTCTTTACCATACTAACATTTGAATACGCCCAAGTCCATTTCACTACTGTATTTACCCAAAATATTGGGACACCTTAACTACTTACCATACTTCACCTAAAATATGAAACTCATTCATTCTACTAACTGTATTGCTGAATGCATGGCAAACAATGTAGACCCTGATCAAATGCCACATTCTGTGGCATTTGATCTGGGTCTGCATTGTTAGCACAGGGCTCTCTGTCCCAATATTTAGGGTTATCATGGTACTTGTGATTACATCTAAAAATTGCTGGGAGTGTGGCAAACAGTGTAGATCCAGATCAGATGCTGCAGAATGCAGCATCTGATCTGGATCTACACCCTTTGCTCAGGTCTGTCTGTCCGAAGACTTAAGGTCAATATGCTAAGCTGGTTGTTTAACAACACATTTCAAGTACTGACAGAACAAAAACAAAGTTATATAGAACACAAATACATATATACTGGCCCTAAGAGTTTTTTTCCCATTAAAATGATGTGAACAAGTAAGTACCCCAATCATACCTTTTCATGGAACACAAGAACATATACAGTCGACTCTCGTTATCTCGAACACGCTTATTTCGAATTACCGCTTATCTCAAAGTGAAGATCTGGTCCCTGTTTTAACATGAAGCTATGACAACAGGTAACAAAATAATGTGGAAAAGGGGAGAAATTGCCCTCTTTTCCACAATATTTTCAATACATCTCTAACTTGGGATTCAAATTAAAAGATTCATTCTGTTAAAGGCGGTTGTTGGATTAATTGTTTGTCCTCAGTTCCGCAAATCTGATATGTCGAAATACGGATATCTCGAAGTGTTTCATAGAGTTCCTTGGATTTCGAGATAACTAGAGCCGACTGTATATTTATGGGGAAACAAAAAAAATATTTACCTAATAACCCCTCTTATTTGGATGATGACATTGATTAGGTATTTTACATCCCTTTCGATAATATGAAAGTCATAGCGAAAGGATGGTAGGATAATAATGAAACGGTCTGTATAATGAAGCTGTGCAGAGTTGTTAGCTGAATTCTGCCTCTAGCAGGATTCCAACCCAGGATCATGTGACCTTAAATCAAGAACACTAACAACTTAGCCAACCAGACACTTAACCCTCTTACACAAAGCTATTTCTTCTGGCATACAACTAGCCAGTCTTGGATTCTTTTGCAAAAAAAAAAAAAACCTGTTTGATGTCCTAACCCTTGTCATGCTGAATAAAATTGAGATGCCATGCCCACTTCTAATTGTCAGCCGATCAATTGCCTTGATCCTGATTGTTGATATAAATTCATATACTGAACTCTCTTTCAAAACACGTGGCCATGTGTACAGCTCTTGTGTGCGGAGCGCAATGCTCCATGCCAGCGAGACTTGGCCATTGACAAAGCTGAACCTCCAGCGTCTGCAGCGAAATGACAGGGCAATGTTCAGACAGATCTGCAATGTCAGGCCGCAAGACATTGTCACCACCAGGTCCATTGATCTACTTGTGTGGCTTGGCATTGAGGATCTGGAACTCATTCTGAAGGAGAGAAGACTTCGATGGTATGGACATATGGAACGCTCCAGTGGTGCAATCAAGACAGCCTTTGACATACAGGTTGATGGAAAGCGTGGGCCTGGAAAGCCCAAAATGACATGGAAGCAGCTGACAGAGAGGGATTGCAGAGAGTGGAAGCTCTCGGCTATCAACCCTCATGATAGATGTACCTGGAGATCTGGTGTGAGATCTGCCATGCGTGCAGCAAGCCAGCTATCTGGAAGGGGGCCCATTGATGTGGATGTTGCCCCTGTACCTGCATTTTAATCAAAAATCCGATTATGATATGATATGATGAATGGTGCAGATCCAGATCAGTTGGCTTTTTCAGGCCACAATAACCATTGCAAAACAAACTAATCTATTTATAATATGACAACTGAGCCAGCACACAAAACACAAAACCTGCAATAAGTCCTGTGTGACTAGCAAAGACTTAGATCAGCCAGTACATGCACCCAGTATATGGCAAGAATTTTTGTTTATCCCTCTTTGGATAGCTGTGAGGCTAAAGAAGGCACCTGCAATCAGTGAAGTCTCTGATCAGATGTGCAGATGCACAGGCTGATCTGAGTCTATTGTAGGTTTTGTCATATGCTGACTCAATTCGATTTCACAAATATTGCTTAATGCTTAGCCTTCTAGGTAAAAAATTTCTGCAGGCATCTTGAGATAGTTTTCTTGTTTTTCCCAGGAAAGAGGACTTGACATTTAACGCAAATTGTCTCCTAAAGAGACCAAATATATCCTAATACTCAGAGGGATGTGCCTGCGTAAACAAGGTGCAGACCCAGATCAAACTGCTCCCCTGGTTTGCAGTTAAATTGCCTAATAAATACATTAACCCTTGTCCTCCTGAACAAATTAAGATGCCACACCCACTTCTACTTTTCAGCCAATCAGATTGCTTGATCCGAATTTTTGCTATAAATTCACATACTTGATGGCAAACAGTGCAGATCCTGATCAGTTGGCTTCTTCAGAAGCCAACTGATCTGGATCTACACTGTTTGCAAAGGTAGGGTATATCCGGGTTCAGCAGGACAAGGGTTAAGGTCATGCCAAGGTGATCAGTTTACCTTACAACACTTTTCCTGGACAGACTTAGTCTTCAAAGCAGTTAACCAACACTTCTGCACATTCTTTTGCCAGAAACTGACAACTGCTCTGCTCAAATCAGCAGAAGGAAGAGAATGACCACAGAAAATATTTCATGATCAATCTCCATGAAAGAATGTTGCTGGAATCAATCTCCATGAAAATGTTACTTGACCCGGTGGGAATCAAACTCGCAACCACCTGACCACCAGGAGGCCAGCCTCCAACAAGGAAGGAAATACACTGTGGACACAGTTAGCTCCCTTGGAGATGAAACCATTTACATTAAATTAAGCTATAAATATAATTTGTGTAAATTATAGCACTAAATGAAAAAACATTTTTCATCTTTGTGTCAGTCTGTATATGCAAGTTTGAAACATAAATAAAAGATATAAGTGAAGATTCCCAGGAAATGCCGCTATCAAGAAAGATAGCCTTCCCAAGGCACCAAAGGAAGCTGAAATGAGGTACACTCAATGACAAAACAAATGCCACAAATGAAATCACAAATGCATGAACAAAGAAAACTGCAACACAGGAACTACCTCAAAAAGGAACTACCTTAGAAAGACCACCAGAATGACCAAATGTTTGGGAGACAAGACAGACACAACATTGAAACAATAAGACAATCAGTTCACATCATTTTAGTAGGAGTCACTTATAACATAAAAATATATCTCATCACATGAAAAGCCTTATACTGTTATGTAAATAAAACAGCTACACAGAGGACTTGTTTAGAAGGAATATTCGATGATAATTCTGGGATAATTTTCTGTTTATCTATAAAAATATATGTTGTGGGTATTCAATAGAAGTGCCTCGCTGAGGCACTTCTAATGAGTACCCACAACATATGTTTTATGGAGAACTTGAGAAAACTATCTGGAATTCTCTTAGATACTCCTCTCAACAAGTCATCTAGCTACATAAAACAAATAAAATTTTAAAGCTCATTTGTGACTATTATATATGCTGCAACAAGCGAACATGTACCTTCTGGCAAGTGAGCTCAGGTAGGACTCCGATCAGCCTGATTGTCTGCACAGTTAGAGTCTTCACTATGCATGCAGTGGATATATAAGAATCCAGAGCTTCTTCATGCAGATAGCACCAACTGATTAGACTGCACTGAAGGCACCTGTCAAAAGGTACATTTCCTCATTTTCTGGCCCATAAAAAGTAAAAATACATTTTATAGACATTAAAACTCACATTGTCCATATCTACCTTAAGTATTCAGACACTTAAACTCATTACAATATTTGTCCTAAAATTTGAATGAGAATTTCCATTTAACTACCTGTCGATTTGTCTAAAATATTGTTGGATGAGTGGCAAATAGTGTAGACCCTGATAGATATACCCAACAGTCCTGTCTATTCCAATACTTAAGGTTATTATGGAAGTTCTTAAATTAACATCATGCTGAACAGCAAATGAAAAATCTAAAGCTCTGAGATTCTGGGCATATGGTGAAGACATTTTTGTTATTTCTGCACCAAAATTTTTATTGTGAGTAGTCCTTAAAACTAACTCGCCATGACAATTTTTATGACTACCTACAACATGTAACTCAAAATATCAACGATTTATTTCCCTAATGACCCTAATGATCTAAATTATTGGGACACACAAGCCAGAGAAAACAGAATAGACCCAGAAACAGTACAGACCCAGATCAGATGCTGCAGAATGCAGCATCAGATCAGGGTCACCACTGTTTGCCACTAATCCAGCAATATTTTAGACACATCAACAGGTAGTGAAATGATTTGTCCAAATTTTAGGACAAATATGGTAAGAAGTTAAGGTGTCCAATTACTCAGGGTAAATATGACAGCTAAAATTATCTCAAATTATCAAGGAAATTAATTATCACCTAAGCCAGAGAAATGGACTTTACCCTATCAATTATTTTAAGGGGAATGGACACTTTCATGGGAGGCAACACTTTCATGGGAGGCAACCCTGTTAAAATTGTTTTGTCTCCCCTTTTAAAAAGGGGCCTACTCTAAAAGGAAAGGATTTGATCCTTATTTCACTCCTTTAAACCTTAAAAATTGGCACAACAGCAGATGAGACTTTCTCCAACCGAATACTTTTTTTCTTATTTCTCTTTGAAAACGTAACCATTTATGCATCCCATAAAATACATTGGCAAGCAGTGTAGACCCTGATCAGTCACCACATTCTGTGGTGTCTGATCAGGGTCTACACTGTTTGCATTAAGTACAGGGTATCTATAAAATTTGGGTATCTATAAAACTTGGTAATGAAAAAAAATTAGCAGGTACACCTACTGTTGACAATGGACCCGACCAAGGAATCATGGTAGAAGGGTCCATTCGGCATAAATGATTTAAAACAAGGTTTAAGATATAACAGGTTTAAAGATGGACCCTAATAAATATGTATCCAAAGAACATGGTTGTTCAGCAAACAAAGCTTTTACTTTGGATCCCAGCATGGGTGTTATAAAGAGGTTTTGGTGTATCACCTTTTAGGTATTCATCTGATGTGGATACTAGTCTAGACAAATCTAATTAATTCCCACATATTTAGTGGGAACACATTAACATTGCCTGTCATCTCTTATTTCCCTATAAAAATGTATACATAAGGGAATTTATATTTGTTCCTGCAAAATATATTTCATACAGAAACTGTTTTTCTGGACGTCTCTTCCCACTCCTTTTAGCTTCAGTTCTCGTATATGTTTTGCAATTTCTACCATATTGCAGTTTGGGATTAACCCTTACACTGCCAATCACAACAACTGTCGTCCGCTTTGTCATCTGCTTGTAATTTTAAAAATCTTTTTTGCGAACAGTGTGGACCCAGATCAGACTGCTCCTCTAGGAGCAGTCTGATCTGGATCCACACTGTTTGCCTGTATGCCAAAATAGGTTTGAAATGTTTCCAAGAATATTCAGCAGACATAAACAGACGACATTTCCAGATGCAGGTTTTCTTGGCGTTTTAAGGATTGATTTATAAAAGAGCCAGTACTCTACATCTAAGAAAATGTGTTTATGCCCAGTGAAGACTGAGCAGGCTGCAAGCATATACAGTCTGATCTGAGTCTTCACTAGATGCCAAACCTTAACATTCTCACACTCAGGCTCATTAACCCTTGGAATACTGAATAAATCAAGACGCCACGCCCACTTCTAATTTCCAGCCAATCAGATTACTTGATTCTGGTTTTTGATAGAAATTCACATATCTAATGACAAACAGTGCAGATCCAGATCTGTCGGCTTCTGAAGAAGCCAACTGATCTGGATCTACACTGTTTACTAGGACAGGGCATGTCGTGTTCAGCAAGAGAAGGGTTAAAGCATAAATATCAGGCTTGGTTTTTGATTTTCATCAAATTTCAAAAGAAAAATCTTAAATCTTATATTTGATACAATTAAAAAGACAAAAAGTTTACATAAAAACACAAAAAAATACAACCTGCAGCAGTGTAAATTAAAGCTAACAATGAATACATAAATTATAGATTATAAATTTCGGCATGGTCTGGGAAGATGGTAAAAGTAAGTTTTAAAGGGATTGGATACATTTTCAGCGAGATATCTATGTCAAAATTCTTTTGCCTCCCTTTTAAAAAGGGGTCTACTCTAAAAGGGAAGAATTTGCTCCCTTTGGGAACAAATTCTATCCTTTTAGAGTAAACCCCAGAAGGTGCTTGGTTTACAGTAGGCAAACAGAAAATCCCAGAAGTTGTCTTCCTTGTAAAATTGGTGGAGGAAAAAATCCCAGATAATAGGATTTGACATATCATGTATCCTAAGGGAAAATAGGACTTGACAATTCAGGCAAATCATTTCCATACAATATTTTCTGGGAAAATAATATTTTTTTCCAAATGTCATCTACTGTTTTTTTAGCCATCACACTATGTGTAACAGTTCCCACACCATGCCAAAACCACAAAACAAAAACTAAAAAAAATGAAAATAAAAAAAACTGCAAATATAACAAATATACTGGCATTACAATCCTGTGATAATAAAATAAAATATGAGCCCGTGCACAACAAAAGCTTCAATAAGACTTGTGTGACCAGTGACGACTCAGATCGGTCTGCACATCTGCAGTCTGATCAGTCTTCCCTGAGTGACTGTATGTGCCTTCTTCAGTCTCCAGGCTATATGAAGAGGAATAAACCAGAACCCTTGCCATACTGGGTGGAGGTACAGGCTGATCGGCGCCTTTGCTGGTCACTCAGGTCTTATTGTAGGTTTTGCCGTGCGCTGGCTCTTATATAAATAAATGTTTAAGCAGAATATGGCCACATATGTAATATTGCTAAAACATTTTACCATTACTCCAGATACAAGGTGGTACCAGGAAAATATTTTTCTTATTTCTCTATGAAAACAACCTTGTGTATTCTCAACAGAATGTAATTGTTTTGGGGTTTAATGAAACAGCAACCCTTGTGAGTCATTTTGTGTCATCTCCCAGAGAAAGAAAGAAGAGACAGTAGAGGAGATGAAAGAAAGGGTACATGGAGAAAAGAGGAAAATAAATGAAGATGAAGAAATAGAAGAAATAAAAACATTCCCCTTCTACCCTTACCTGCTGCAAGGACAGCAGGCCTTGCCCAACTGTAAGCCAATCTCAGTTGGATGCCCGATGATGTAAGATACACAATACCTTTGCCTCACCCACACACACCCCCGTTCTCATTAGAAGAACCTCATAATTTTTTTTTCAGGAGAAATAAGAAAAATATTGATAATTTTTGGCTGAAAACATGCCTTGTCTGGGGCTATGCTTTTACCACTACATACCGAGGGTTGAGCGCAAGACTGACGTAAGTCAGATGGTTGTTTTTCCCCAACTTAATCTCCTCACCATGAAGGTGTAATGAAGATTACAACATTTCTTTCTGTAAACAATGAAAATTTAGGTGCCATTGCTCATATGAGCAATGGCACCTAAATTTGCATTGTTTACAAAGGGGTCAAATCTGCCCCCAAACAAGGGTTTCAAAAATATGTTTGAGTTACTATAGTCTTGCGCTCAACCCTCGATACATGGTTTAGTCAAGAATAAAATTTTTTGCACACCAGATAAAGATATCCTGGATTTAACCCTGGGCTAGAAATTCTTATCCTACCAAGGTTATCCTACCCAGGGTAAGATAAAAATCGAGAATTCTAATGTGTTTGATATGCACTGGTTGTAATGGACATCGCATAGGCCATTGTTAAGGTTTGCATCACTAAACTTAATGACGTCATTAAACACCACAGTAATTTCATCACAATATGGCGGCCCGTCAGCAACTGAAGTGACTGCATTATTAAAAAATATATATTCAGACATGAAAGGTGTGCAAGTAAAAGAATCTATCATGGGTGTTAGGGGTAGATGGAAAAATCTGTCCCTAGCGATGCCAGACAGTGAACCTCGGGACAGATTTTTCTATCTACCCCCCACGCCAATGATAGATCCTTATAATCTCTTTTAGACAAACATTTTCCTTTTAATACCCAAGGGGTATATGAACCATTTAAAGAAAGCGGATATTCTTTCAGAGGGGGGAGGGGGACAATTCTAAACTGTTGAAAAGGGGTCTACTCCAAAAGGAAAGAACTTGATCCCCAGGGGAAACAAATTATTTCCTTTTAGAGGATACCCCTTTTCAGAAGAGGTTTGATGAGCAGGAAACCAAACAAGAGTTACTTAAGTTTTCTCCCTTGTGGAAAAAGGCAGACTTTCGTGTATCTAGTTCTCTTAAGACCTAGATACAGTCAAACCTCAATAACTGAAACTGAAAAAATTGTTTTAGACATGGGTAGTTCGAGCTACTGAGGGTTAATCATAACACCAGGGGACACATGGATATTATTTAGGGATGTCTTTTTGATTTCGATGTATGTTGTATGTACTCATTAGAATTGCCTCAATGAGGAAATTCTAATGAGTACACACAACATTCATTTCATGATAAAATATAAAACATTTCCCTAAAATATCCATAAATATTTGTTTAAACTTTCTTGGGCTATCAAGAGAATTTCCTAGGGACTAAACTAAAAATGAGTTCGTATTAGCCATGGTAAACAAGCCATCAGTGTTCGAATCATTGAGGGTTTACTGTATGTAAAACAGACTCTCTCATCTTTGAATTTTACAACAAAAATTATTACCAAAAGGAGTTTCAGACAAAAGTCACAAACAAGTGTAGATCCTGATAGGATGGCTCATCAGGTCTCATGTCTGATCTGGAACTTCACCTTTGGTTAACCATTAACCCATTGTAAACTGAGTAGACTCTCCCACATTATATATTGGATGAGTCCAATATCAATTTTAGGTATGTCTGGCTATGAGACTTACATATTCCTAGAGAATAATGGCTTAATTTTTTGCAAACAGTGGAGGCCCTGATTAGACGCCGTGTCCTGCGGCGTCTGATCTGGGTCTGAACTGTTTGTCAATTACCCTTTTACAGGCCTCCTGACTACAATGGGTTAAAACACCTTGCAAATTTGTTACAGGGGACTTTCAAATTTTTTTTTTTTTTTTCAGAGAATATAAGGCTTGACATTTTTTGTGATTTGGCAGCAATCAATTCATACAAAATGTCAAGTTCTATTTTCCATGCACAAAGCATCCAACTGATCAGAGTGAGCCAATGGGCAGATTGGTTTACTTTGCATCCAGCAGACTGATCAGACTGAGCCAGTAGGCAGACTGATTCACAAAGTATCCAACAGACTCTGATCAGACTTAGCCAACAGACAGGCTGATTCACAAACGATCCAGGGGACACCGAACTGACTGAGCCAGTAGGCAGACTGATTCACAATGCATCCAACAGACTCTGAACAGACTGATCCAGTAGGCAGGCTGATTCACAAAGCATCCAACAGACTCTGATCAGACTGAGCCAATAGGCAGGCTGATTCACAAGGATCCAACGGACTGATCAGACTGGGCTAAAGCATCAAAAAAACTTGGATCATTTTTGTTGGTTTGAAGACTATCGGCCCAGTCAACACTATTAAGGTCATACTGAGACGGTCAGTTTACCTAAAAAAACATTTCCTGGGTAGGCTTATTCCTCTAAGCAATTAACTTGCATGTTCTTTCTCCAGAAAAAAAAAAACAGATCAGACTGAGCCAATGTGTAGGCTGATCTAAGGCTTTGTAGGGCAGTACATGCCATAAGTTACATATTCTAATGCTGAGACTCAACAACAGAAAAAATATATAGAAACATAACAATGCTGATTGCACACTTATTAAAAAAAATGTACTTTAACTTCCTCTATGGAGATCACAAAACTTTATAGGCCAAACCCTGCATTGATACAAACATACAAGAAGTAAAAAACAAGTATCTATATAAATAAAGCTCTACTGAGGACAGTACCAGAAATGCCAGAGGTGTGAGGCAGCTCTTTTTCTCCCCAATCTAACCTGAATTTATTCTGCCTAAGCAAAAAGCAATGTATCCTCATATCCCTGGTGTACAGCTACAGTGAACCCTCATTACAATGACAGAATTTTTTCCCAAAAATGTTGCCATTATAATGAATTTGCTGTTGTAAAGAATCCTTAATGGACAAAGAGATATGTAAGAAAGGTATTGTTTTGTTCTTGTTTCCTCGCAGAATATACGTTTTGGATATTTCCCGAGGCGATTCTAACAAATATCCAAAACATATGTTTCTTTAAAGTATTAATACAATATTCTTGCATGATTTGTGACTAATTGCTACCGCTTAAGAGACTGTTTTTGTGACAGTTAAATTGTCATTATAACGAATTTTGTCGTTGTATCGAGTGTCGGTATAAAGAGGGTTGTCTGTAAAATGCAACAAGAAAATCAAAGTTCTTCAAAATCAAAGATAGAAGATAAAAAAAAAATTAAAAAAGCAAATGATGTGTAACACAAGAAAATGGCTCTTTCCAGTAGGTCATGCTCAATTATGCTGTCCAATCTGCATAACTCCACCAAAAACTTCTGGGCCCAGTTGTTCAAAGCTAATGATGTCGTTAGTTAACGATTCGTTAAAATTTACATCGAGTGATATGCAAATATGCTGAAATTTTTTGCTGAAAAAATGTGAGTAGCTTTTGCAGTGCAAAAGCTACTCACATTTTTTCAGCAAAAAATATCAGAATATTGTGTATTGAATCTGTTTAAACAGTTAACTAAATGACCCTTAATGAGCTCATTAAGCTAACGACACTTTGAACAACTGGGCCCTGATATTTTTCTCATATGCCCGTGAAAACATAATGGGGGTACTAATTAGAAGCACCTCACGACATACTATGGTCATATAATAAAAAACATCTATCTTGACAATCCACTTGTCTGGAGCTCTGAATTGTCCAGCATCATAAGACTTTGCAAGCAGGAAATGAAGGCCATGATCTGACTGCATGTATGGGCATAAGGGATTTTTATTGCACAGCTTATAAATCATCAATTTCTGGCTACCAGAGCTGCCTACTGAACACATAAAATTTATTTAATGATATTGACTAGCTCTAGCTTTAGAAGGGTTTACTTTGTTTGTTTAACCCATTTATGGTGAATGGACTCTTCTACCATAACTCTTCGTACCGATCATTTCTAATACAAGGGGTGTTTGATAGTTTTTATTATAACCATGTTTTATAGAAATTCCTGTATTTAATGCAAACAGCGTAGACCATGATCAGATGCCGCATTCTGCGGGGTCTGATCTTGGTCTACACTGTTTGTCTCTTTTATGGGATGCTAGGCATAAATGGGTTAAAGAATGACATTCATATTAACCCTAACTTGTTCACCATACTCATTCTACTATGTTTTCAACATTTTTCTGAAAGTTGTTTTTTGCATGGTGTTTTATCGGTACTCAGAAGAAGTAAATTTGCAAAATTTTGACACAATTCAATGCAAAACCTTTTGTCATAACTACTTATGCATCAAAAAGTGCATAGATTATTCTATTTTAAAACAATTTGAAAATTACTGTTTTTTCCAAGAGTAAAAATGGTTGCAAATTATGTAAAAAAACCAATAGTGTAGATTGGGGATTGGATGCAGGTTTTTGACAAATTACATAAGTTCAAACTTCCTGCAATTTTCACAACATTGTTATGGAACATCAAAAAATTTAAAATCAGTAGAGAAAAGCAAACAAAAATAGTCTACTAAAAATTTCTAAAAGTCCAGTCTACTATATAAATTGCCTGGGTCAGACTCATTTTTGACCATAAAACTGATTTTATGGTTAATATTTGAAAATAAAGCTCAGAAACTGAAAAGATAAATAGTTCCTGATAAGTGATTGTCAACCACAAGTCAATTTTTCCATTTACAATAAAACGCCAGGCAAAAACATCTTTCCAAAGGCTGTCGAAAGCACAGTAATATTTTATTTGAAATATTCTAGTTTACTACATGTCAATGTGTGTAAAGTATAGCTGTATGAGTTGCAAACAGAGTAGACCCTGATACTGATCAGATGCCACAGAATGCAGTCCGATCTGGGTCTACACTAAGATAGTGCTCAGGCCTGCTTGCCTGCCCCAGTACTTTGATTTTTTATTGTATCAAAATTAAAAATAGAACAAATACTCAGCACACATAAATAAACATATCTCAGGAAGAATGAAAAATAACAAGAAAGCAAGGAAAGGTTGAACGTCTATGGCACAACAAAACTGGAAGTAAACATCAGGGACCAATTGTTCAAAGCTAAAGATGTCGTTAGTTAACGATTCGTTAAAATTTACATCGAGTGATACGCAAATATGCTGAAATTTTTTGCTGAAAAAATGTGAGTAGCTTCTGCAGTGCAAAAGCTACTCACATTTTTTCAGCAAACTATATCAGAATATTGTATATTGAATCCACTAAAACAGTTAACGAAATGACCCTTAACGAGCTTGTTAAGCTAACGATGCTTTGAACAACAGGGCCGTGGAATGAACAAAAAAAATCATGGTCATATCTTCAACAAGTGATTCTAACATGCACAAAAAAAAAAGGATGCAAGTTCAAATTAAGGAGAAAGGATACCCCTTTAGGGGAGACAACTCTTTTTTTTTTTTTTTTTTTTTTTGATTTGGGTTTTACGGCCCTTTCAAGAATATTTCACTTATATCGAGCCGATCGTTCATCGAAGGTGGGCGAAAACCGGAGAACCCGGAGAAAAACCACCTGACCATCCGTAAGCAGAACTTGGCTTTCCCACATATGACCCGAGCGAGGCTCGAACCACAGCGGTGAGAAACCTAATGGATTAAGAGTCAACTCTCTTATCCACTAGGCTACGGGGGCCCGTCGGAGACAACTCTTGTCAAATAAGTTTTGCTTCCCTTCTAAAAAGGGATCTACTCTAAAGGGAAAAAAATTGCTCCCAATGGGTGCAAATTTTTTCCCTTGAGAGTAGACCCATTTTCAGAAGGCACTTGGTGTTCAGGAAAACAAACAGGAAATCATTAAAGTTGTCTCCCTTTAAATAACGGCAGAAAATCTATCAAAAGAATTAAATCCCCTTCAATGACCTACAGAAAGATGAGATATGCAAACTGTAGATAGAGAAGATCTGACTAAATCCAAGAAGAAGTATATTTCCAGGCTTAAAAGAAATGTAAGTGGTTTCTTGAAAGTTATTTCTTATCGTACATATTTTTGACTTAATGAAGACCAACACAAATTTATATTACCATATTTACCCTAAGTATTGGAACACCTTAACTTCTTACCATACTTGTCCTAAAAATTGAAAAAGTCTACTTTACTACCTGTTGATATGTCTAAAATAGTCGCTGGATGAGTGGCAAACAGCGTAGACCCTGATCAGCTGCTGAAGAATGCAGCATCTAATCTGGGTCTACACTGGTTGCTCTGGCCTGTCTGTCCCAATATTTAGGGTTATTACAGTAATTCTGTGCTTGGACTAAGTAATTTTATATTAAAAGAATGGAGACAAAAACTCATATATATCACTGAAATTCATGAACAATGTTATTTCCTATATATAAAAAAAAAAAAAATTATTATCATTTTGTATGTAAAATCTAAAAACTGACTGCCTCTGTTTACCCATTTTCCTTGATAAAAGTCATTAGAAATGATACACAAAACAGAAATTGGAAAATCAATTTGAAATTAACTCCATGATCATTAAAAAATCATAGTAAAAATACAGTAAAAATCATTAGAAATGTCGCACTAATTTTAAACCAATGTGAAATAAACAAGATATAAAAAGGAATTTGACACACTAATTATAAAATTGCACTATAAAATTCTGAAATCTTAATTAGATAAATTAGATAAAGGAAAATTTGAAATGAACTCAAATAAAATTCATAATACAAATACATGTAATATTAAAGCTATGATTTCAATGACTATTAATCTATCAAAAAGTATTTCTGTTAAATATTCTGTCAGTTGTTCTAGAAACAAAATTGGGCTTCAAACAATTGCAAGTAAATCACTGATTGACTTAAACATTTTCTTTTTTTTTTTTTTTTTTTAGTTTTGGTCTGTAGTGTTATAAATGGTTAATACCACCACTCAAACAATTAATGTATAAAAGAAACTAAACTGCTTTAAGAGTGTTTGTTCAGGGACCAAAAAACAACCCAATAAACATACAATGCACATTTTAAAAGTTGTGCTAGAATACTTCCTAGCTTGGAACGTCATTGCACATAAATCTTCTTTATTGGTAAACTATTGCTATCTAAACAGCATAGATCTAGTAAAAAGGTTTATCCATATTTATTTTCTTTTACTTTCTCCCAAGAACATATGATGGAGTACTCCTTAGAAGTGACAATGCACTACTAAGGAGTTCTACACTGTACCCCCAAGTACACCCTGACCTCTTTATAACACGGTTTGTTATAACACAGTTTTGGATGTAACACAGTTCAAAGATGGATCCCAAAAATGTATAGAATATATAGAAAAATGACCATAAATGGTCATTTTTCTATATAATCTATATATTTTTTTTTGGACCCCAACAATAGTGTTATACAGAGGTTGGGGTGTAAATGTACAAGTAATCATAGCACAGAAATGTATATACATCTCATAGTTCCAGATATGGCAATTTCTCAACTATAAAGTATTGATATTTTTACTTATTCCTGCGCAAACCCCCCCCCCCCCCCCCCCAAAAAACCCTTCTTATCTAGAGCTATTTAAGATAATTTTTTTCTTCCACCTTTGCCTACATGAGATAGGCTTTTTGCCCATGTGAGAAACTTCTACATCACATGAACATGCTGGTCCTTGGAACAATCCACTTAAATATGGGAGAAATAGAATCCATCATGAGCTAGTCCATGCAGGACAGGGAAATCTCATCCTCGGGGTAGGAATATCAACCAGGGACTCTACTAGCCTCATCCCTGGTTTAAATTCCTACCCCTCGGGTGAGATTTCCCTATCCTGCATGGACACTCATGATGGATTCTTATATTCAACCAATGATTTTCTTACTTCACAATGAAAACATGTAACATGATTTGGTTTCAAATTTATCACACAATGATCAATCTGTCTAAAGCTATCAGTCATTTACCTGACACTAGTTTTCTACACAGTTTATAACTCCAAATACTTTATTTACACTAAACATTGGAATGCCCTAACTGATTACCATACTGTCCTAAAGTCTGAACAAGTCCATTCTACTATCTGATGATGTGTCTCATACAAGATCTACTAGATGAATGGATACACTTTCAGGGGCGACAACTCTGTCAAATAGGTTTTGCTTTCTTTCTGAAAAGGGGTCTACTCTAAAGGGAAACAATTTGCTCCCAATTTTTTCCCTTTAGAATACAGACAGCACTCTTTATACCGATACTTGATACATCAACAAAATTTGTTATAATGACAATTTGACTATCACAAAACCTTCGCTTAAGAGATAACAATTAGTCACAACGTATGCAAGAATATTGTATTTAATACTTTAAAAAAACATATGTTTTGGATACTTGTTAGAATTGACTCACTGAGGCAATTCTAACAAATATCCAAAACATATGTTGTTTGAGGAAATAAGAACAAAACAAGGTTTTTCTTACATATCATACTGTCCATTAAGGATATAGCAAATTCATTATAATGGCAACATATTTGAGAACAAATGCTGTCGTTGTAATGAGGATTCACTGTAGACCCCTTTTCAGAAGGTGCCTGCTGTGCAGGAAAGCAAACAGGAAGTCATTAAGTTGTCTCCCTTTACATAATGGTAGAAAATCTATCAAAAGATCAATAGATGAATGACAACAAACACTGCTGACCCTGAGCAGATGCCATATTCTGCAGTTTCTGATCTGGGTCTATACTGTTTTCTCAGGCCTGTCTATAGGGTTTTTCCTGTCCCTCAAAAATGCGAGACTTGACCCCTTTTTGACTCTGTTGTCCCTAAACCTTCATCTTACAATATTTTCTGTAAAATTAAAGCAATTAACCCCTGAAATTACCCCATGTCCCCTGAAATATGGGTCAACAGAGACATTATGTCCCCTTGTATAAATTTCTGAGGGAAAACCCTGCCTGTCTATCCTAAGACTTAAGAAATTTTACAATAAGTGACAACGATGAGGACAATGGTTTTGCAATTTACGTCCCTTTCAACATTTTATGTCATATCGAGACTACAGAAGGGTGATAATGTAAGGCTCTGTGCAATAAAGTGCATCACAGTCATGAGCTGATTCCTGCCTCCAGCAGGATTCGAACCCAGGATCTTGTGATCCAATGTTGGTAGTGCTAACCACTCAATCACGTGGTGAGCTCCTGACCCAGATCAGATTGCCTTACATGTCATCTGATCTACATCTGCACAGTTTTTCCAGTGTCCATTTTATAAGATGCTACGCATAAATGGGTTTACAACACAGCTCCAGATGAGAGAAAAGAAGGTAAATATTTTTCTTATTTCTCCATGAAAACATATGTTGTGGGTACTCATTAGAAGTGCCTCAGTGAGGCACTTCTAATGAGTACCACAACATGTTTCTGTGGAGAAATAAGAAGAATATTAATACTTTTTGGAAGAAAAAAACATCTTATCTGGAGCTATGTTATTATAAGCAGAATATGCCCCAACAGTTTAATCATGCTATCTTTTGGCTCTGTCTGATTTATCCATTTTTTTCTGCAATCAGTAGTTTTTCAGAAAGGAAGGATCCACTGAGGCCAGTTTTGCAGACAGGAAAGCATGGATACAATACAACAAGGTCTGTAGACTGCTACACTCTATTTCCTGAAAGAAAAAAAAACAGACAAAAGTTATGAGCCATGCCATGGGGAAAAGGTGTCTTTCAACCATATGTGGACAGTGAAGGACCAGTCAGACTGCACACACACACACACACACATACACACACACACACACACACACACAGAGCATGAGATCAAGACAGAGAGACACACAGACAGACAGAGACAAAAAAAAGCAGGTCAGAGAGCACAGCTGTAGATAGGAAGGGTTTTATGTAAATACTTTTCTTATTTCTCCACAAAAACATGTTGGTACTCATTAGAAGCCCCTCACTGAATAGAAGCTATAGAATGATGCTATTATTGACTCACTCTTGTTTCTACACTTGGTTTGATTTATCCCCATCAAAATATAGGGACGGGGTGGGGGGTGGGGAGAAGACAGAGCGAGCTATATACATGTAAAATTAAGCTAGTATACACTTACTCTTGTTTCTACTTGGTTTGGTTTATCCCCATGGAAATGTAGTTTGAGTTTCATCTTGCCATCATCGGAAGAACCTTTTAATCTGGAAAACTTGTAACACCACTGGTAACTCTGAAATGCAAAATTATTTGTCACTTGCATAGAAGAATACAAAAAGGATATCACTCTGCAGCATCTGATCTGGAGTTATAAAACTTTTTTCATGCTCAACTCAACTGAGCATGAAATTTCACTTGGTCATAAAAATAAATAAAAAAAAAAATAAAAAAATTAAAACGTTTTTCATGCTCAACTCAGCTGAGCTTGCTCAGCTGAGTTGAGCATGAAAGAAGTTTAAAAATTTTGTCAGGTTTTTAAGATTTATAAACAAAACAAATTTCATGCTCAGCTGCGTTGAGCATGAAAAAAGTTTTATAACCTTGGGGCCTGATCTGGGTCTACATTGTTTTCTCAGGCATGCCAGTCCCAAATAAAAACGTGAAACAATTATACTCCACCACTATCATGTGGTGGGCAGATAACTCTGTCAAGAATTGATGAAATCTACCCATAAGCAATCCCAAACCAGACCTCCATAATATCAATGCACATACCAAGCTTACTGAAAATCCACTGACATTTACTCAAGTTCAGCTCAAACAGATGGACACATACGGATGACCAACCTGAAACCATAATACTATCATGTGGCCTGGTAAAAAAAGGTTAAATAAGTAAATTTTGAATAAGATTTTTTATTGTGTTTGGGTTTAACGACACGTCAACCCCTGTGGGTCATTTTGTGTCATCTCCCAGAGAAAGGGAGAAAAGCGATAGAAGAGATAGTAGAGGAGATGAAAGAGAAGAACAGGGAAATAAGAGGAACAGGAATGAAAGTGATGAAACAGAAGAAATAAAAACATTCTCCCAATATCCTCACTTGCAACAAGCATAGCAGGCCTTGCCCAACTGTAAGCCAAAATCAGTTGGACGCCCCGGTGATATGCTAAGTATCATGTTACAAAATATAATCTCATTCCACAAAAAAAAAAAAAAAAATGCCTCAGACTCGAATACACATAAAACTGACCTTTACACATTGATAACTTTTTAAATTTTTGTCCGATTTTCATGAAATTTTCAGCACAATGTAGGGTTTTATCTCTGGAGTTGAAATTAAGGCAGAGGGCAGCTTCAGAAGGGCAGAGTGGTGGCAGGAGAGGGCAAGAGGGGCGGCCTGCCCCTCTATATAGGGCTAGCTGGAGCACTGTAAGATACACAACACCTTCGCCACACCCGACCACCCCCTTTTGAATAAGAAGATTTGAGCATCAGTTGCTAATAAATCTTTTATGTAATTATTCTACTTACTTTGGTTTCACTATCATATAATGAAAAACCCACTTCCATATCTAACGTTAGGCCTGAGAGACGTCCTCTATATGTACAGCCAAATGTTCGACTCTGAAAATATAAGCACTACAATACATTTGTATTTAGCTTTAACCCATTGTAGTATGGATAACCCTAAAAGGGTAACTTGCAAACAATGCAGACCCAGATCAGACGCCGCAGAACACGGTGTCTGATCAGGGTCTCCATTGTTTGCAAATAGTTTACCCATTTTTCTCCAGGAAAACATAAATCTCATAGCTAGATGTACTTAAAATTGAAATTGGGACTCTTCCAATATATAGTGTGGGAGAATCTACTCAGTCTACAATGGGTTAACTGAGAAGGGTCTAAAAATATAATTCCAGATAAGACTATTTTATCGCACAAAAATTACGGATATCTTTCTTTTTTCTCCATGCAAAAAAATAAATTGTGGTACTCATTAGAAGTACTCTGCTGAGCCACTTCTAAAGAGTATCCACAACATATGTTTCTGTGGAGAAATAAGAAAAAAATATTTTTCAGGCTACTCCTCATACCTGGATTTATGTAAAAACATTATTCAAAGTTTTATGATCCCCAGATAAGCCAAGTAATATGACCTGAGAGTACTAAATACTGTTGAAAAGCAAAATGAGTTATAGTAAAACTTGCCTACTGAATTTTACTTTATATCCTCTTTTATCTAACCCATTGTATACTCAATAGACCCTCCCACACTATACATTGGAAGAGTCCAATTTCAATTTTAGGTAAATACTCTTATGAGATTTACATATTCTTAGAGAAAAATGGCTAAAATATTTGCAAACAGTGGAGACCCCGATTAGATGCCACATTCTGCAGTGTCTGATCTGGGTTTGCACTGTTTACCAATTACACTTTTACGGGTCTCCCAACTACAATGGGTTAAGGATCAGTGGTTTGATTGATTGACTGTGTTGGGGTTTAACGACACGTCAGCTCTTGTGGGTCATTTTGTGTCATCTCCCAGAGAAAGGGAGAAGAAAGACAGGAGATATAGTAGAGGAGATGAAAGAGAGGGACAGGGGAGAAAGGAAAATGAACGAAAGTGAAGAAACAGAAAAATTAAAAACATTCCCCCTCTACCCTTACCTGCTGCAAGGATAGCTGGCCTTGCCCAACTGTAAGCCAATATCAGTTGGACGCCCCGGTGATGTAATATACATGACATCTTTGCCCCACTAAACCACCCCCCTCAGTGGTTTGAAAATGTGCAAAACTTTTTCAAAATATTTTTATTTCACTGATGATAATTATATCCTAGTTTAAAGAATGACCAAAAAAACTGTTAATTCAGACCCGACTTGCATCAATTTCTAAATTTATTATGAAAGACCCAAATTCCCTGAAATTTTACTTCTGTTTATCCCATGAAATTCATTGGAGAATTTAATCTTATATACAATATCACAACCAATACGCTATATGGTTATAAAGTATTTAGATGAACGAATGATATTAAATGTGAAACTGTCTGCATCCCCTCCACAGACTCTTCCTCCTCAGCTCAGTAACTGAGGATAAGAAGAAATCTGAAGAAGGAAGAGTAAAATCTGGTGGTGTCTGTAGGTATTAGAAACAAATTAAACACTAAATTTCATCTAAAGAATGACAAAGACACTGGACAACAATAAGTAAACTATGGCCACAAAATGATATTACAGTAAATCAGCGCTCTCAAGAAAGAAGAATAAGCCAGGTTTCATGACTATAGATCATGTGATTAATCATTAAGGGGCCAAATGCTAGGGTAATTAGACTGTGAAATACAGGTCTGGGTCATAAAATGATATTGCATTGTTTGAGCCTCTTTTTGAGGGGAAATGCATCCCAGGTTTGATGACTGTAGGTCAAACAGTTACAGTAATCAACCTCATTACTGCACATGCTCCTATAGGCGCACAGTCAAGCAATTTAGTAGTCTTTAGATAACAGCCAGCGTAAAACCAGAAAAATACTGCATAAGTATCATTAAATATGCTCCTCATGAAATTCTCTGCTGGTTTTTTTCTTCAAGTGTACCCATCTTAGCAGGTTACTACAAGTTTTTCTAGTAATTTTGAAAAACTTATGTGCACAGTGCGGTAATTAGAGTAAATACGGTAATCAGAAATGGAGCTAAAGGCTAGAGGCTCACATAAAAAATGGTGTTGTTAGAATGTGAATCCAGGTCATGGTCATAAAATAATACCACTCTGTCTGCCTGATTAGATGACTGTTAAGATGATAAGTTAATCAGAATGTGACTTGATAGCTAGAATTGATGCAAATGTTAATGGATGGACATTCATAGATGGAAATCTAGACACTTATATAGTACCTGCTTTACAGGTGAAAAAAAAAAAAAAGTAAGTTACCTTAAGTCTTATCACAGCTAAATGATTTGTCCTATACCAGGACCTCTCCAACTGAAGTAGGTCACTGCGACTTTCTAAACTCAGATATATCGTCTCTTTACTCCCTGTCTGTATTGAACAACAATGCTGCTTGTCATCAACTAATTCTGAGTCCTGTAAATCAGAGAACTTGGTAACCTCTAAATGACAGGTATTTTTGCTGAAAAAATGTGAGTAGCTTTTGCAAATGCAAAAGCTACTCACATTTTTTCAGCAACAATATTAGCATATATGCCATATTTAATGATTAAAATTTTAACAATACGTTAACTAACGCCATCGTTTGTTTGTTTGTGTTGAGGTTTTACGGCCCAGTCAACCCAATGGGGACATGTCAAGCGCGGTCAGTTTACGTAACCACACGTTTACTGGGCAGGCTTAGTCCTCTAGGCAGTTAACCAGTATTGTGCACATTCTTTTGCCAGAAACTGACAACTGCTCTTCTTGAATCAGCGGAAGGGAGAGAATGACCTGTCGAAAATATTTCAAGATCAATCTCCACGAAAGAATGTTGCCGACCTCGGCGGAGGTCGGACCCACGACCTCCTGGTCTCCAGTCAGACACGCATCCAACTGAGCCACCGAGGTCAGCAGAGAACTTGGTAACCTTTAGAGTGCCAAGCAAAATTTGTAGCTGACAACATTCTTTCTAAAATTATTTTCAGAGATATTAAGCCTCGAAATTTCATGTGAATCGTCTGCCTACACATGAAATGTCATGTCTTATTTTCTCTGAAAAATAATAATAATAAAAAACAAGAAAAACGCATAACAGCATTATGGACGGGTTTTTAAAAAGTTTAACCAAAAGGTTAACCTGGGATGACACCCGAGGCCCGCCCGCCTGCCCGGACATCACTATTTTAAAGGACGGATTTTTTTAAAAACCCATCCAAAAGTTCAAAATGTTATCTGCTGCCTTGAATGGTTAAAAGTAAGAATTTTGGGATAATTCTGGGATAATTTTTATTTATCTATTAAAAACATATGATGTGGGTACTCATCAGAATTGTCTCATTGTCTTCATCTACAACCTATCAGACCCTCCAAATATAAACTGACTTTATAGCATATGCCATCAGCACAGACCCAGATCAGCCTCTCTGATCTGGGACTACCTTGGTCTAAAACATGGCCCAGTTGTTCAAAGCATCGTTAGCTTAATGAGCTCATTAATGGTCAAAATGTTAACTGTTCTAGTAAGTGCAATATCTAAATGACAGGTATTTTTGCTAAAAAAATGTGAGTAGCTTTTGCAAATGCAAAAGCTACTCACATTTTTTCACCAAAAATATTAGCATATATGCCATATTTAATGATTAAAGTTTTAACAATACGTTAACTAACGACATCGTTAGTTTTGAACAACTGGGCCCAGAATGTTAGAGGACCATACACAATGTTATCAACCAGTGTATATGCTGGTCAGATTGTGTATTGCAGGCTGATTATGTCTATGCATGTTGCATATATCATAAACCAATTTTCTTCTGAAATGGAGGCTTCTACACTGAATTGTTAGTCATGTGAAATACTTTGAAAATGCTAGTTTTTAGCAACAATTTCATACATTTTTAAAGAACTTGTTAACAGTTATTACAACTGATATTTGAATTATCTTGGTCATCTTACATTTGTTCAACATTAATATTTCCATCTTTCAATTTTTATGGTATCTGAATATATAGTATATTCTAATGCACTCGCGTATGTAACGCGACGTCTGATTGGACAACGTCAAAAATTTGCGACGGTATATTCTGCGATATACTGTCGCAAATCCGATGTCATTACGTAACGTCGCTTCTCATTGGCTGGCATTTGGTTTTACACAGCTCGAAGCACTTGTCGTTTTGTGCAAATAGTACATTATTTCAACAGAAAAAATGAATAAATGCATTAGAATGGGGATAACTGCATCAAATTTGTCATTTGGGGAGGTAAATCGGCGGTTTTACGGTCGCAAATTACGTTTTACGGCTCCGCTGACGCGTCGCCGTAAAACGAAATTTCCGACCGTAAAACCGCCGATTTACCTCCCCAAATGCCAAATTTGAATGCAGTTATCCCCTAAATATAATAATTCAGAGGACTTGATCAGGAGAAGTATTTAACAATAATTCTGGAATAATTTCTAAAGTTCTTCATAAAAACGTATGTTGTGGATACTCATTAGAAGCAACTCAGTGAGTTGCTTTTAATGAGTATCCACAACATACATTATTATGGAGAAATAAGAAAAAATATACCAGAATTATGGAGTAGATGATAATTCTGGGATAATTTTCTCTAATTCTCCATAAAATCATGTTGTGGGGCCTCAGTGAGGCACTTCTAATGATTACCAACAACATACATATTTTTGGAGAAATAAGAAAAATTACAGACAATCCTCTTTATATCGACATTCTATACAACGACAAAATTCATTATAATGATAATTTGACTGTCACGAAACCTTCACTTAAGAGGTAACAATTAGCCACAAACTGTGCAAAGAATATTGTATTCAATACATTAAAGAAACATATGTTTTGGATATTTGTTAGAATTGCCTCAGTGAGGCAATTCTAACAAATATCCAAAATACATTTTCTATGAGGAAATAAGAACAAAAGAAGACCTTTTTCAAATATCAATCTGCTCATTAAGTAATTCATTTTAATGGCAACGTCTTCAGGAACAAATTCTGTCATTGTAACGAGGGTTCACTGTATTCCAGAAATATCATCAGACACCCCTCCTTAACAAGTCCTCTATAAGTTCAATTTACCTGTAATACTTTAAACATACACTCATATACATGGAAGACTGTGTTGCAACAGATCCAGTCACGTGCTTGCATCTGAAAATAAAAACCTTAAACTATAATACCCCGCCATTATCCTGCCCCGGGCAAATAACTCCGTAAAAATTTGACGGACTTTGCCCATTAGCAATCCAAAACCAGACCTCCATAATATCAATGCACATACCAAGTTTGGTGAAAATCCACTAATGTTTACTCAAGTTATCATCCGGAAACAAAAAACTGATGTATAGGCGGACGTACGACTGACAGACGGATTGACAGACGGACATTCCAACAATTTGGGTTTAGGCGCTATGTCCCATTGTAAATGTCCATAGGGTTTTAAGGGCTATAAACTCCCTAACCCAAAGGTTTACAATGTATCTTAATGGAATAAAGCATAATGTGGTTACAAAATTGAACCCCTTCTTAAAAGTGAAACCATAATACCCCGCGGGATATAAAATCATGTTCTACACAAAATCTATTCACTGAAGTTTTCTGAACAGGACCCAGTTGTTCAAAACTAACGATGTCATTAAACGTATCGTTAAAACTTCGATCATTAAATATGGCATATACAATAATATTTTTACTGAAAAAATGTTGCAAAAGCTACTCACATTTTTTCAGCAAAAATACATGTGAATTAGATATTATATTTACTAGAACAGTTAACATTTTGACCCCTAACGAGCTCATTAAGCTAACAATGCTTTGACCAACTGGGCCCTGGTCTCTTGTACATTTGAAAACCAGGTGATGGTCAGTCATATTGAATCCTCACAATTATTGCTATACTGCTCCAGGGCAAACACTTTAAACAAAACTTGTCTTACCTTAAACCCAGTGCAATTAGGCCAAATGACCAAGTTTTAACCCTTAAACTGCCTATCACAACAATTGTCCTCTGCTTTGTCATCTTCTTGTGATTTTAAAAGTCATTTTTACAAACAGTGTGGACCCAGATCAAACTGCTCCTCTAGGAGCAATCTGATAAGGGTCCACACTGTTTGCCTGTATGCAAAAATAGGTTTGAAAAGTTTGCAAGAATATTCAGCAGATGACATAAACAGACAACATTTTCAAATGCAGGTTTTCTTGTCATTTTAAGGGTTGATATTTATTACATACCTATCCAATATATCACTTTTATACAGTTAAGCTGAAAAATACAGATCTGACACTTGAGAGTCTAATTTTTTCAGATCCTCATCATGCCCTCTTAAACGAAGCGCCAAGCAAAATTTGTAGCAGACGAAAATTTTTTTTCAATTTTTTTTTTTTTTTGTTTTCAGAGAAAACAAGTCTTGACATTTCATGTGAATCATCTGCCAAGCATGTTTTCTCTGAAAAATAAAAAAGAAGAAAAAAAATTGTCCTCTGCTGCAGTTGTGATTGGCGCTTTGGCGCTTTAAGGGTTAATTTATGTTGAAGTCATGGTGTCAAAGCGGTATGTGTGTAACATTCCCGCTTCTCCAAATGGCCACTATAACATCATTCAAAACTGTAGCAGATGTCATAAAAGCACCGTATCCTGGCCCCAAGGTTATAAATCTTTTTCCATGCTCAACTCAGCTGAGCATAAAATTTTCTCTGCTAATAAATAACAATAGTTGGCATTTTCATATATATTAGCAGAGAAATTTTCATGCTCTTCTATGTTTAGCAAGAAAAAAATTGCAATTATTAGTAATCTGAGATTTATTAGCAGGACAAATTTCATGCTCAGCTGAGTTGAGCATGAAAAAAGTTTTATAACCTTAGGGCCAGGATAATGCATTAACTGACAATATTTAAAATACTTTCGCCATTTTCTCCAATATAGTATGAAAGATAAATTGACACCTACCTCTCTGTGACTATGATCCTTCAAGCAAGCATAAAACAACAATCAAATGATTATCATTTTTATATTAAACACTAGGAAATAAATAGGCAAAAGCTATCATCAGAATTTTGTTATCAAGAGAAATGTTTACATACGAGGGCATGTCAATAAATAACCAGCCAATCCCATTTCCGATGGACCGAGATGGTCACGATTTTCATGCTTTGTTTCAATATGTGTTTTATACATAGGTACAAAATTGCACACGTATCGAGTAATTCTTTAATAAGATACTGAATGTCAAACATGGCTAGTGATACAAAGGCATGCTTTTCATCTAAAGTTGAGTACCGAGCTGTAATTCGGTACTTGTATTTAAAAGGTCAAACAGGCAAGGAAATACATGGCGAGTTAGCCGATGTTTATGGGTCTTCTGCACCATCTTATGCTCAGGTTAAATTCTTGGTAGGGGAATTCAAACGTGGTAGAACGTCTTTAGAAGATGAAGCCAGGTCTGAACACCCACTGGATGCCACCGACGAAGAAATGTGTAAGAAAGTTCTGGATCTGGGATACTCTGATAGGCGAATTCAAGCAGAAGAAATAGCGCAAGCATTAGGCATTTCACATGGTAGCGTTTCAACAATCTTACATGATCGTTTAGGTATGCGCAAGCTAACAGCCCGTTGGGTCCCCAAATCCCTTAGCGATGAGCAAATGGCAACCAGAGCATCAGTATGCAGCGCCTTGTTGAAGCGTTTTAGGTCAAAAGATGATTTTCTTTTGCATCTGGTGACTGTAGATGAGACTTGGGTTCATTATTATGAGCCAGAGAATAAAGCTCAGAATCGTCAGTGGGTAGGGCCTGGGTCCCCGAGGCCGAAGAAGTTCAAGACGCAACCATCTGCTGGCAAGGTGATGGCCACAGTATTTTGGGACTCAAAAGGCGTTATTATGTTGGACTTTTTACCCAAGAGAAGTACAATAACTGGAGTGTACTATACCAACTTGTTACTAACAACACACTACATCACACTAGAGGGCAATTACATCGAAAAAGAAGAGGTGGATCTCAACCGGAAATAAGTTAGGCTGGTTACTTATTGACTCACCCTCGTATTTATATTTCAGTAATTAGTGTTAAATCCTAGTGACAAAGAATTTACAATGAAACTCTAATGCAAATATCAATAATAAGAAAAATTAATAAATGGAAAAAAGTAGCTCTGGACACATCCATACAGTCTGCTCAGAGTATTAGTTATCCAGGGCCCAGTTGTTCAAAGCTAACGATGTCGTTAGTTAACGATTCGTTAAAATTTACATCGAGTGATACGCAAATATGCTGAAATTTTTTGCTGAAAAAATGTGAGTAGCTTTTGCAGTGCAAAAGCTACTCACATTTTTTCAGCAAAAAATATCAGAATATTGTGTATTGAATCTGCTAAAACAGTTAACGAAATGACCCTTAACGAGCTCGTTAAGCTAACGACGCTTTGAACAACTGGGCCCTGTTGTTAAAACATTGCATGGTTGGCTATCCAAAATGTGCCCTGTGAAGATTCTGGTCAGACTGCAGTTATATGCAGGCTGGGTGCATGTGTCTGAAGATGGTGGGGCTCAAATAGAGACTGATAATACTTCGACTCCATATCACTGTGTGTGTGTGAGCTTGCCTGTGTGTGCGTGTGTGCAGGTCACACTGGCATTCACTTAATTCATCACTGGTCTCAGTGGCTCAGTAGGATATGCGTCCCACCGGTGATCAAGAGGTCAGGGATTTTATCCCCACCAGGTCCAGCAACGTTTTTTCGCTGAGAATGATCATAAATACTTTCTACAATCATTCTCTCCTGAATCAAGAAGGGCAATTGTCAGTTTCTGGCGAAAGAATGTGCACAAGTACTAGTTAACCTCTCAGAGGACTTTTTCTTTTTTTTTTTTTTTTTGATTTGGGTTTTTTGATATGGCCCTTTCACTTATTAGAGCCGATCGCTCATCAAAGGTAGGCGAAAACTGGAGAACCCAGGGGAAAACTCCCCTGACCATCTGTAAGCAGAACTTGGCTTTCCCACGTGTGATCCAAACGAGGTTCAAACCACAGTGGTGAAAACTTAATGGATTAAGAGTCAGCTCTCTTATCCACTAGGCTACAGGGACCTGCCCTTGGAGGACTAAGCTTCCCTAGGAAAAAGTCTAGTTAGGAAACTGACCGTCTTGACATGGCCTTCATAGTATTGACTGGGCCATTAAATTTCAACCAAACCCAATTCATTGATTTTTTTTTAAATGGTGGCTTGAATATGTTGTAAAATAATTTTCTATTTGGAGAGGGACAAGCAGTCTACTTACAGGTGGTACATCAAACAAGAAGATATCTGCTCCCTTCAAAGCTATGAACGTGGGTTTCCAAGCCTGCCAGAGTCGACCAGGGGATGCTCTCTCCTGACCCCAACCCATATACATTATCTGAAAAAATTACATGAACCTCATGAGCTCCAATGTCAGAAAATGTATGTGCAGAGTGGTGACCCAGATCAGCCTGCACATTCGCACACAGAGGAGTTAAGGAGGAGTATTTGATGCTAATTTGAGGATTATTTTCTCTAGTTCTCCATAAAAACATATGTTGTGGAAAAATATGAAAAATTATCCAGAATTATCAGCAAATACTCCTCCATAACAACATCTCTGAGCAGCCTGATCAGAATCATCATATCATATCATAATCGGATTTTTGATTAACGTGCAGGTACAGGGACAACATCCACATCAGTGGGCCCCCTTCCAGATAGCTGGCTTGCTGCACACATGGCAGATCTCACACCAGATCTCCAGGAATGTCTATCATGAGGGTTGATGGCCGAGAGCTTCCACTCTCTGCAATCCCTCTCTGTCAGCTGCTTCCATGTCATTTTGGGCCTCCCAGGCCCACACTTTCCATCAACCTGTATGTCAAAGGCTGTCTTGACTGCACCATTGGAGCGTTCCACATGTCCAATCTTCCTAGGCAGATTTTTATATGCTGAGAATAAAAGACTCTGATCAGATGTGCAGGCTTATTGCTTACTTTCTTATTGCTGAGCGCCAAGCGCAAGTTGTATTTTTTTTTTTTAAGAAATAATAAAAAAAATATTCATCTGGATATCCCTGTAACTCTGTAGTTAGTGATAAACGTTTATGTACTAAGATATAATATATATATAGAGGATCTTACATGAGTGGTCATTTCATATGAAATTTATGAATCGAGCCTTTGGCAAATTTCATAAATTTTCATATGAAATGACCACGAGTTTAAGATCCTCGATATACACATTAAATCTTAGTACATATAATACACATTTATCATATGACCCTTTTAAACTGGGTTTTATCATTTTTAAAAGTGGACATTACATTAATTGAAAACACAACGTTGTCATGGACCTTGTTATGCATTATAAGTACCTGCCAAATTGTTATGTAACATATGGTCATGCATTACACGAACTTGCCAAAATGTTATGTAACATGTGGTCATATAATTTTTATGACATGATGTTATCCACTGAATAACAGCGACATCATGATAAAATGTATTATTGCATAAAAACAGTGTCACACGTTATTAACAGCTGTGCATTAACTGGCGAAAAGTCGTATAATAACAAGGCAATTCACACACTGTTAATGCATGGCTAAGCAACTTTCAGTATGATCGTACCGGGGTGTCACAGATTTGCTGCCATTACGAGATGTGTACTGCCCAGCCCTAGAACGAGCATAGTCCGTGGAAATTGTGTTTGCGAGACATCGGTGAAAAGGCGAAACAAAATAGTGCAAGAAATGTAGCAAATGATTTGAGTTTTTATGCAATAATATCGATCGAACATGATTTTTCAATGCATTAACATTCGCCAGGTCCCTTGGGAGGTGTTGAAAACCGCGGCCTTCGGCCTCGGTTTTCAACACCTCCCACGGGACCTGGTGAATGTTAATGCATGAAAAACCATGTCTGACCCCTATAATGAGGGGTTGTAGCTGAGTAGTTAGAGCATTCGACTGTGGTACTGAAAGTTGCAGGTTTGATCTCGGCTCTGATCATCAACTGAAAAATTCTGTTCATCCAGCAGTGAATGGGTAGACTTAAGAAGGTTTAAGGCAGTGAAAGGAGAGGATTTAGCTTCACCCTTCATAAGATGTAGCCATGGAAATCACCCCTATTCCTGCAAAGATAAGGAATACCTTTAAACACAGCGATTGTTCTTGTTTTTTTTGTTTTTTGTGTGTGTGTGTGTGTTTTTTTTTTTTCAAAGCATATTTCAGCAAAAAAAATGTATATTGAAAGAAGCTCCAGTATAAATCTTTAATGCATGACACAGATGATTTATTAAAATGTACAACCATACCTGATCATCAGGTGTCAGAAGTCTGTTCATCATTCTCACCTGAAAATAAATATTGAAAATACAAGGTTTGTGAAGATATTTCTTTTGTGTGTGTGTGTGTGTGTGTGTGTGTGTGTGTGTATGTGTGTGTGTGCATGTGTGTGTGCATGTGTGTGAGTGGGTGAGGGTAGAAGGAAAATATGGTATAAATCAACTAGAAGTGGACAGAAGTCTTTCAGGTCAGTACCATTGGCATCTTCTTAAACAAATAGACAATATTGAACTGGTTAAAAGTTACATGGTTAGCAATATTAACCAATAAAAAAAAAAAATAAATAAAAAAAATAAAAAAACAATGTACCAACCTACCCAACCTAACATTTTTTGATTTGTAACCCGAACCACACAATAAAGAAAATGAAAGACAATTTTTGTATTAAAGAATAACTTGTTTGAAGGTTAACTATAGATATGATTTACTGTCGTTAGACTATCTTTAACTGAAAACACTGTCACTTCATATATCAGTAATTTTATCTGAAGACATGGCCCACTTTCTGTGTAATGTTTCATTTTCAGATTCAGAATCTGGTGGATAACATGCTCCAAATAAGGTAATTACATCAACCAGAAAGTACTGATATTTTTCTTATTTCTTCCCGTGGTGCTTCTAATGAGTACCTGTGACTTATGTTTCCACAGAGAAAAAAGAAAAATGTTATCTGTCATAACACAAAATGCATTAACCAATCAAAATCACAACACAAAATGTACTACGTAACTAATGAAAAACATCATACCATCTGATTCAGCAGTTGTGTAATATTATTGGTTATTGCAGCTATCCACTCAGCCAATGAAAGACTATCTTCAAACTGTAGTATTCCTGATGAATTCCCATCAATTCCCATCACCTCAAAAGCATTGGTTCTAGAAATAACAAGAAAAAATAAGAAAGTTTTATTAGATATCCCCATAGAGAGCAATGAATAAAGGGACAGAAAGATGGACAATGTAAACAGTACACCCTTCCCCCTCCCCACCACCACCACCACCACCACCACAAATAAATACAGTTTGCAAGTGTGGTGGTTGGGTGGTGGGGGATAAATATCACAGACATAAAGGAGAAATCAAACAATGTTTTTGCAAATGAGGTCAAGGCAACCAAACTATAATCAGCTTTCAAACCTGTCCCAATGAAGCATCCCTGCAAGTTTGATAAAAATCTGTCAGTTGGTCAAGCTAATCATGCACACAAGAAAATGTACACAGAACTGTCATGTTGATGCTAACAGTAACAGGATCTGTACCAAAAACAATATGTTCCTCTCCACCTCATAAGGGACATAATAAAGTATTTTGATTATTATTAAACGCCTAGCTCTTGATAAGGCGCTTTTTTCAACCAAAAAGTATATATAGTTGTCTTATTTCTCGACAAAAACATATGTTGTGGGTACTCATTAGAAGCACCTCAGGGAGGCACTTCTAATGAGTACCCACAACATATGTTTTTGTCGAGAAATAAGAAAACTATTTGCCTGATATCCTCTCTTATCTAGACCTATGAAATGACAAAGATAGTTTCCTATGTAAATGTCTACACTACAACCTCTTTATAATACGATTCGTTATAACACGGTTTTGGATATAACCCGGTTCAAAGATGGATCAAAAAAATGTATAGATTATATTGAAAAATGACCATAAATGGAATTTTTCAATATAATCTATACATTTTTGTTTGCTATAACACGGTTGTTCAACTAACACGGTTTATGCTATGGACCCCAACAATAGTACTATAAAGAGGTTGTGGTGTATTAGTATACAACATGAAGTAAAACTTACCTCAGTTTATCAGTGCCATTGAAGTAGCGAGTCAGATAAGCATACAATAGAGGTATTGAAGTAGATACAACCCACTGTTTTTCCATGTGAGGTAAAACTACACCATTGGGAGAGGATGATGTCTGAAATATTGAATCCTGTCATTAATACATAGCTCCAGATGAGGCACTTTTTCAACAAAAAATTGCTTCAGATAAAGCACTTTTTCAACGAAAAATTGCTCCAGATAAGGCACTTTTTCAACAAAAAATTGCTTCAGATAAAGCACTTTTTCAACAAAAAATTGCTTCAGATAAAGCATTTTTTCAACAAAAAATTGCTTCAAAGCACTTTTTCAACAAAAAATTGCTTCAGATAAAGCATTTTTTCAACAAAAAATTGCTCCAGATAAGGTACTTTTTCAACGAAAAATTGCTCCAGATAAGGCACTTTTTCAACAAAAAAAAATTGTTTCAGATAAAGCACTTTTTCAACAAAAAATTGCTCCAGATAAAGCACTTTTTCAACAAAAAATTGCTCCAGATAAGGTACTTTTTCAACAAAAAATTGCTTCAGATAAAGCACTTTTTCAACAAAAAATTGCTCCAGATAAAGCACTTTTTCAACAAAAAATTACTTCAGATAAAGCACTTTTTCAACAAAAAATTGCTTCAGATAAAGCACTTTTTCAACAAAAAATTGCTTCAGATAAAGAAATTACTTCAGATAAAGCACTTTTTCAACAAAAAATTGCTTCAGATAAAGCACTTTTTCAACAAAAAATTGCTTCAGATAAAGCATTTTTTCAACAAAAAATTGCTTCAGATAAAGGACTTTTTCAACAAAAAATTGCTTAGATAAATCATTTTTTCAACAAAAAACTTGCTTCAGATAAAGCACTTTTTCATCAAAAAATTGCTTCAGATAAGGCACTTTTTCAACAAAAAATTGCTTCAGATAAAGCACTTTTTCAACAAAAAATTGCTCAAGATGAGGCACTTTTTCAACAAAAAATTGCTTCAGATAAAGCACTTTTTCAACAAAAAATTGCTCCAATTAAGACACTTTTTCAACAAAAATTTGCTTCAGATAAGGCACTTTTTCATCAAAAAATTGCTTCAGATAAGGCACTTTTTCATCAAAAAATTGCTTCAGATAAAGCACTTTTTCAACAAAAAATTGCTCCAGATGAGGCACTTTTTCAACAAAAAATTGCTTCAGATAAAGCACTTTTTCAACAAAAAAATTGCTCCAATTAAGACACTTTTTCAACAAAAATTTGCTTCAGATAAGGCACTTTTTCAACAAAAAATTGCTTCAGATAAAGCACTTTTTCAACAAAAAATTGCTTCAGATAAAGCACTTTTTCAACAAACAATTGCTCCAGATAAGGCACTTTTTCAACAAAAAATTGCTTCAGATAAAGCACTTTTTCAACAAAAAATTGCTCCAGATAAGGCACTTTTTCAACAAAAAATTGCTTCAAAGCACTTTTTCAACAAAAAATTGCTTCAAAGCACTTTTTCAACAAAAAATTTGCTCCAGATGAGGCACTTTTTCAACAAAAAATTGCTTCAGATAAAGCACTTTTTCAACAAAAAATTGCTCCAGATAGGGCACTTTTTCAACAAAAAATTGTTCCAGCTAAGGCACTTTTTTTTTTCAAACAGATGTTGTGGGTACTCATTAGAAGTGCATCATGGATGCACTCCTTATGAGTACTCACAACACATTTTTGTGGATTTCCTTAATTCTCCATGGAAACATATGCTGTGGGCACTCATTAGAAGTGTCTCATCTCTTCATGAAAACATATGTTGTGGGTACTCATTAGAAGCACCCCAGTGAGGTAATTCTAATGAATGCCCACATCATATGCTTCAAAGGAGACAGGATTCCCATTGCATTTTGAAACTGGGGGTAAATTTGCTCTGTTTTCTTATTTATGTACCCCCAATGTATAGCAGCATATAGAGAGACTCTCTTCAATTTTGGGGTACAACACAAATTTGGGGGGTAAAAAACACTCTGCAGAGGGTACATGGGAATGCTGGAAGACTAAGACATATTTCATGAGTACCCACAACATCTGTTTACATGGAGAAATAAGAAAATAATTTTCCTGATATTCATCTTATCTGAAGCTATGTCAACTACAATCCACTGTAAAACAGTATTCCACCTGGGCACAGGAAAAACATAAAAGGAGAATAGCCGACTGCCACCTGATGTCTGAAGCATGAAGGAATATTATAACCCTTCTCATCATTTTCCATACCCTCATACTGCAGCATAGGGAAGAATGAAGCAACAAGTTAAGAATATAATGTAAACGCTATATATTGTACTGTAAATTGATCAATGAAAAATATCAAAGAATCTGATCAATTGAAATCTATAAATGTTGCCCTTGTAGATAAAGGACAAATGAACAAAACGTTGAGTCTCTAGTTTACTGACATGCTTCATATGACAGCAGTAAGAGTGTAGTTTGTATGGCTGCCTACACCATTACCACAAACTTAAGTGGAACTTGAATAGGCATGGATTAAATGAAAATAGAAATAAACATTGCACTATAATAAAGTATTGGGAGACCTTTTTACAGTCACCACACAGCACCTAACACCAGCTGCAGTAAAAAATTGATATTCCATTTCCTCCCCAAGGCAACAGGAATAAAACTACATCACTATGTTACAGGAAAAACACCTACATAATTTCCAAAAAATCCAACCTGGTGGTCTAAGTCCAATGCTTGAAATTCAGTAAAAGTATCTTACAACTTGTTGAGATATGTCTGTTTTTGGGAACACTTACCTTTTCATTATCGCTCTTTGCAGCTGAAAAAGAAACAGGAGGAGTAGTATAGCTCCAAATAAGGCATTTTTTTCCCCGACTAAAAAGTGTTTTCTTATTTCTCCATGAAAACATATGTTGTGGGTACTCATTAGAAGTGCCTCAGTGAGGCACTTCTAATGAGTATCCACAACATATGTCTTCAGGGAGATTATCTGGATGCCCACTCTTACCTGAAGCTATGGAGATCATCCATAAAATCATGATTCAACTTGATGTACATTACAAGTTCAAGCATTATTAAACATGTATTTTGTTTCTATATTCTGCAGCTAAAACCCATTTACAATGAGTGGACTCTTCTACCATCTCTTTGGACTGGTCTATTTCCAACAGCAGAGTGTCTGGTTAATTTTTCTTACTATTATGTTTTACAGAAATTCCCTTAGTTAATGCAAACAGTGCAGTCCCCAATCAGATGCTACAGGGTCTGAGCTGTTTGCCAATTACCCTTCTGAGTGTCTCCAGACTAAAATAGGTTAATGACAAGCTTTTATTTGATTCTTTTTACTTTATCTTGATAAAACTTCTACGTTCTTAAAATCCCAACATTCTTTTTTTTCAATGACTATATATTAATAGTAGCGGACTAAAGCATTGTTTTATACTAAGGTGCGCTGGATTGCAAGGACACAAGAAGCAGTACTTGACCAATTTTAGACACATTAAGAGGTAGTTAAAAGAGACACATTCAAACATTAGAATCAATATGGTAAGGAGTGAAGGTACATGTATACTCATACAGTTGACTCTGGTTATCTCCACTTCATTTATCCCAAATAATCGTTTATCTCAAAGTGAAAATCTAGTCCTTGTTTAAACATGAAAATCTAAAAGCAGGTAAAAAATATTGTGGAAAAAATATTTTCAAAATATCTCTAACTTCAGGAATCAAATTACATATTCATTTGTAAAATGTGGTTGTTTGATTTAATATTTTCCTCAGTTCTGTAAACCTGATAAGTCGAAGTACAGATATCTCAAAGTATTTCAGATAGTAGCTTGGACTTTGAGATAACTGGAGTCGACTGTATTTTGAGTAGATGTGGTATATCCTTCCAGCCCCCTTCACAGGCTGTTTTGAAAATAAAGGTTTTTATTAAGGCTATTTTTGGTCAAACATAGGTTTTTCAGTTTTAAACAAAATAAGAGCAAAAAAGGTTAAATTCTTCACCAGTTTCTATGCCATAAAATACCTGCTATGATAGACAATATCCATGTGAATTCACAGTTCTGGGTCTGAAACATAGTGTCTCGTATCTTAGTTGACCCAAGATTGCAGAAAAACCCTATATATATATATAGTTTTCGTCACTCTGTCCATCCATTTGCCCATATATCTGTCCTACTTCTTCCATCCACATGATATTTTGCCAAAAATAATTTTTTTCTCATTAAAACACTGGTTTTTCAGCCAAAGTACCGGTACATGTTTTCAAGTATTTGAAGCAAATTAAAGGTTTTTAAAGGTTCCCTTAATTGACCTGAATATCTCAAATTTTGTATGGAAAATTAACTGAGCCCTATCAAACTAAAAATGCTTTCAAACATGCACAAAATGCGCAAATTCAGATCATCCCGTGCATGCACAAAGTATCATCCAGGCATTTGCGCTCCATTTATACATTCTGTAGCATCCAATGACTCAGTAAGCGGACAGTGAAGGCCCTGATCAGACTGTGCAGATGCGCAGGCTGATCTGGGCCTTTGCTGTCCACATAACACCAAAGACAGTTTTTTGCATGGCCTGACCCAACCGATGACTGAATATTTTGACACATACAAAGTTGTATGGTAATTATCAGTTATTAAAGATAGCTCTAAGACATACGTACCTGGCTGAAGATTTTTATTCAGGAAGATAGCAGCGGGTTTGAAATATTTCACAGTCAGAGTAACAATTTCTCCTGCCAACTTGAGAGCCTCGATCACCTGGTCATGTGTGTACGATTCCACGCTCTGGTCATTTACCTGTTGAAAAAAAAAATAGATATGTCCAAAGTGCGCAAATGCCCCCACCCTTTGTTCTTTGCCGATATGGCAATAACAGCTGGATGCACAAATTTAAAACACATATTGTCCAAATGCTCAATCTGATCTGTTACACTTTTTTTACCCCAAGGGCAAGACCCAGGGCAACTCTAGCTGAGTTGAAAGTTTAGGTCTGGGTTTGTAGCATACCAAATTTCAACTTCCTAGCATAATGAATATCCACAACAGATGTTTTCATGGAGAAAGAAGAAAAATACCAATTGCTTCTGGCTGCAAGAAAGCATTTTATATGGGACTGTACTTATGACATCCTAATATTCAGATTAAAGGGATAATAACCTTCAGTAAAGCATCTCCAACAAACAGCTGTTCTGTGTGAGCAGCAGCTTGGCCTGGGATGATCCGTGAGATAAGAGCAGGAATTCGATGCTCCGAGCCACCTTTCACACTCAATCCTAGCCCACCGCCAGCATCACGATATATCTCCACTGTCCTCACCTATAAAAATACCAGATAACTTGTTAAGAAGGACTGTTTTATTTGTTAAGGAGGAATGTTTTGTGATTATTCTGAGATATTTCTTTCTTATTTCTCCATAAAAACATATACCTCCCTGAGGTACTTCTAATGAGTTTCCATAACATAATGTTTTATGGAGAACTGGAGCAAACAGTAAAACTATTATTATCAAATACTCCTCCTTAACAAGTTCTATGTCACCCTTAAGTAGTGATATTTTACTTTACTATATTTCTATTTATGATACCACCATAGTGCCAAACAGTGTGCTTTTTTCCAACTAAAAAGAATAGATATTATTCTTATTTCTCCACAAACATATGTTGTGGTACTCATTAGAAGTGCCTCAGTGAGGCACTTCTAATGAGTACCACAACATATATATGTTTTGTGGAGTAATGAGAAAGAAGTTTTGGATGTAAAAAGCACCTTATCTGGAGCTATGGTGTTGACACTATTCCTTTAAACTAATACTACTTTCAAACAGTACCTCTCTTACAAACCAATCCGATCTTATCATTCAGATCACACCGAGCACAAGCAGCTTGTGTGATCCTGTGATTTGAGATCACTTAAACAATGTAACACAGAGCATCAGATCACATTACTGTAGCAATAATATGCATTTTATATTAGTTTTCCATGAAAACACGCTGTATGTTGATTGAATTCATTGTTCTTGGTACTCAGTAGAAGCGCCTCACCAAGGTGTTTCTACTGACTACCACAACCTAAGTTTTTGTCAGCTCTGATAAAAAAAATTTCAGATCATCCTGAAGAAGCCGTGATGGCGAAAAGTTGATATTAATACATGATAAAGATTATTTTGTGTTGGTGTTGATTTACTATACAAAATTAATGTCAGCTCTGATGAAATACCATTTCCTACTAGAGTACTTGTCAGAGCTTAGAGACATTCTACAATGGAGCTAAGATTAGTCAGTCACAATGATGTTCAGGTTTAACCCTTGTCATGCTGAATAAATTAAGATGCCACACCCACTTCTAATTTTCACCCAATCAGATTACTTGGATACAAATTCACATTCTTAATGGCAAACAGTGCAGATCCAGATCAGTTGGCTTCTTCAGAAGCCAACTGATCTGGATCTACACTGTTTGCAAAGGCAGGGTATATATGGGTTCAGCAGGACAAGGGTTAATGTTCTGTCAACCAACAAGGGTCATTTACAACAAAACAGTTTACATTGCATTACTGTAATAACCCTAAGTATTGGGACAGATAGGCCTTTGCAAACAGTGTAGACCCAGATCAGACACTGCAGAATGTGGTGTCTGATCAGGGTCTACACTGTTTGCTATACATACAGCAATATTTTAGACACATCAACAGGTAGTAGGATGGACTATTCCCAATTCAGTTTAGGACAAGTATGGTAAGTAGTTGAGGTGTCCCAATACTTAAGGTAAATACAGTAACTTGATTTGTCTTTGAGTTAGAATTTTAAATACAGCCAGTCAACACTGTTAAGGTCATGTTAAGCCAGTCAGTTAACCTAATCACACTTTTCCTGGGCAGGGTTAGTCCCCTAAGCAGTTATCCAGTATGTGTATATACTTTTACCTATAACTGACAAATGTCCTGCTTGAATCAGTGGAAGGGGAAGAATGACCCTAGAAATGACTTCATGATAATCTCCACCAAAGGTATGTGGTCTAGCAGGGATTCAAACTTGTGACCCTTCTTGCATTGCGCATTCGCTTTTCCAGAAATGAAAGTAGACTTCAAGAAGCAAAACGTACATACATTCGAGATTTTTTATGAGTCCACGGGACTCACCGAGGCTAATTTTTTGCGTCCTCTGGCGAAATTATGCGAACAGGTCACAGGACGCACGCCTAAAAAAATCACTGCCCTTGCATCTGCAATCAGATGCACTAACCCCTGCACTAAGGAACCTGGCTAATTTGGTAGTGATACAGATGTAACAATGTCTAACAATGTAACATTGTTTTTGGATGAAAAAAAAAAAAAGCCTGAAAAATTTAAAACTTAAAATATTATTTTTATTACAAAGATCTGTGTGTTTTAACCCTAGTCCTCTTGAACCCAGATATGTCCTGCCTTTGCAAGCAGTGTAGATCCAGATCAGTTGGCTGCACTGTTTGCCATTAAAGTATGTGAATTTGTATCAACAATCTGGATCAAGTAATCAGAATCAGAATATTTTACTGCTGATACATCAATAGACATTCATTCACCAGGGCCAACGATTGCAAAGTCTAGTCTCTAGCTCTCACAAGTGATGTGAATCTAGTGACAGGGTCCTCAGAACTTTCAGCAGAGGAGATTATAGATGCAGGGAATTCCAATCTCTAATGGTGTCTGGAAAGAAACTGTACTTATAAATGTCAGTTCTAGCATATGGCACTTGAAATGCCATTGGATGCTGATTCCTACTGCGCCTATTTGGGGGCTGAAGGTCGTCACAAGGTGTGCTTGCTCTACCTTTCAGACCTTTGAATAGCAATATGAGTTTACTACATTTGCGTCTCTTGTGCAGAGACTCCCACCCTAACTGTTCAAGAATGCTAGTCATACTTCCAGTTTCAAAGTTGTAGTTTCCAAACACAAACCTAGCTGCTTGATTCTGAACCTTTTCTAATTCTTCCTGGACTACTAGTCCATGTGGGTCTCAAACAGGCTAGCATACTCCAGGATTGGTCGCACCAACCCCTTGTTTGCCGTCTCCTTAACATCCTGGGGGCATGACGATAGATTACGTCTTAAGAGACCAAGAGTTCTGTTTGCTTTTGTGAAAACATTGCTTACATGAGTACATGTATTCCTCAGAAACTGTCACATTGATTGGCTGAAAATGAGAAATGGGCATGTCATCTTAATTTATTCAGCACCACGGCAAGGGTTAAAAATAATAGAATATTATCAGAAGGTACAGCTTGAAATGAGTATCGCAAACCAATTGTCTGAACAAAAATTGAGGTACAAGTAGTAGTATTTGTCTGAACAAAAATTAAGGTCATATTAGTCTGCCATAGCTCTGGTTAAGACATTTTTTCAACCCAAAAGTATTGATATTTTTTCTTATTTTCCAGAAAAAACATATGTTGTGGGTAGTCATTAGAAGCACCTCAATGAGGTGCTTCTAAAGAATACCAACAACATACGTTTTTGTGGAAAAATATGAAAAATGTTCACCTAATACTTCCTATCATCTAGAGTTATGGTTGGTATTAGCTAATGAGATAGAATGTTTTGAGCAGTTTACCTTATCTAGTATTTCTTTCTTGTCATTCTCGTCTGTTTCTGGGTGCACTGGGACATACTCCTCACGTAAAAGAATAAGAACTTCAGGTGTTAGTTGAAGCTGTACTTTCTCTAAGTCAGACTTACCATCTGTTAGGCTTGCATATCCAATTTTAGCCTAGAAACAGATACAAAATGCCAGAGATAAGAACAAGAGGGGGCTGAGGAAATACCACTGCAACCGGAGAGTACTCCCAATCATTCACACATAACCCCCCTCATTAAGTCCTCATCTGGACGAACCCATGTGTCAGAGGTGTGTATAGCTAGTCGTAAGACAAACCTCGCTGCCGAGCTATCGTTGTTGTTGTCACATAAATTCTCCCAGGATTGGGACACCTCAAGTTGAGTAGAACTTAGAAAAAAATTCCCAGGTTAAAATGATGCACAATCCATCACCCTATCTACAGTTTAAACTTTATATTTTATATACACGTTTACTTAAGAAAAAGAAAAGTTCAGTCTTTTTCACAATAAAAGTTCTTTTAAAAATTCTCCAATTGTCTTTACACAATAAGATCTTTGTGCTCGATAAAACCTGACAACTCAAGTAAGAATGTTAGTAACCCTGCTGGGATGTGCCACAGATCAATTTCTTTGGCTTGACAGTTTTGTTACAATGCGGGATTTAAGACAGTCTCTTATATCTCTCACAGTCCAGGGTAAAGCACAACCTTCTGGCTTGAAACTAAATATTTGACAGCTCGTGACTATGGGTGTTAATGCCTATTAGCATACTACTGTCTATGACTAGCTTCAGCAGGGTATCATTGTCATAAGCAGGGTTACACAAGTCACTACAAGCTTCTACTAAAGAGTCTATGATAGGATTTCTAATTGCAGCAAGTACAGGTCAGTCCAGCAGAAAGTGCTGTAGTGTTTCCTCGGCACTGCCGCACAGCAGGCAAGTTGGGTCCACTTATCCTGATTTCTTAATTTTCTTTAACAGAGGATTCTGCAATCTGAAAACATGATGATTGAGCAATGAATAATATTACGTTGTAGTTACAGTCTCTATTGCATATACTGATCGAATCTTGGAATTACAATTACATTTAAACAGAAATTAAATTGCGGCTGATGACTCATAATTTCTGCACCCCCACCCACTCAATTACTGCTGTGTACGCCAGATTTCACGTAGTATTTGCGAATTTATAAATGCAAACATTACCTCAGTTGTGGCAGCCATTGTAAGCGGATTAGAAGAATTTCATTTTCAACCCAGTACATGGATTCTTCGCTGAAACAATCAGATAAACATATATTTTCGTCCGAAATGATTTAATGAAAGCAATATTCTTCTATTGGAGGTATAAAACTGAGTAGTTTTTTTTCTGATTGACTGTTCGTCCGACTATCGTGTCTTCGTTCACACTAACATAAATGTATTGGAGACAGTTTGCCGATAGTTCACTGACAAAAATATTGTAGAAGAAATGATGGGCTGTTCAAAACGGGTTTTATTTGAGCTAAAACTCTAAGATCTACAGCAAAAGTCTGAAAATAAACGATTTCTTTTTTTTTTTCTTCCGATACTATGTTCGAATAGAGTCAGAGAAGCCTGCTGTCGCCTCTCCTGCAGAGTTGGCCATTGGAGCCCGTCTAACATTTCTCCAACGTGGCTTTGATTGCGCCAGCGTCTACAAGTCCAACGAGCAGCAATTCTCTGAACTTTTTCTATTTTGTCAATTTCTTTTTGATGATGGGGCATCCAAACAGGTGCTGCATATTCAAGTTTAGGCCGGACCAGAGTTTTGTATGCAGCAGCTGGGTTTCCCCAGGTGCAAAAGCCATATTTCTAGGAAGGAAACCTAATGTTTTAGTAGCCTTACTAGTGATTTCATTGATATGTTGACCCCAATCGAGGTCATCAGTGATTTGAACTCCTAAATATTCAGCAGAGGAAACGTTCTCTAAACCTTGGTTATGTAATAAATAACCATGGACAATCTGTTTATGAGGGGGGTGCTTTATCACTCTCATAGGATGACATTTGGCGACATTGAATTTCATGAGCCATGCCTCGTCCCAGAGAGCCAGTTTTTCCAAATCATCTTGAAGTAACTGTTGGTCTTCAGACCCTCTTATATTTCTATACAAAACAAAGTCATCTACAAAAAGGCGGACTCTTGAATTTATGTTGTCTGGAAGGTCATTTATAAAAATCAGGAATAGTATAGGCCCCAACACGGAACCCTGTGGAACACCAGACAACACGGGGGCGAGGTCTGAGCAAACACAGTCAAGCACGACTTTTTGTGTTCGTCCAGATAGATAAATCTTAAATTTCTAACAATTGCAAATTCTTTCTTGCTAAACATACCTGAGCATGAAAACTTCTCTGCAATTAGATATGAAAACTATTGTTGACATTTTCATATAAATTAGCAGAGAAAATTTCATGGTCAGCTGAGTTGAGCATGAAAAAAAGTTTTATGAGCTCAGGGACTGGATTAAAATAGGCACACTTGTATCCATATGTGCCTAAATGTAAGATTGCATCAGTAGAGAGCTGCTAAATCGTTTGTGGTTCAGATAGATAGATAGATAGATAGATAGATAGATAGATAGATAGATAGATAGATAGATAGATAGATAGATAGATAGATAGATAAAAGATGGATGGATGCATGGACGGACGAAAGTGTAGATGGATGGGTGGGCGGACGGACGGACGGGTAGGTAGGTGGATGGATGAATGGATGGATGGAGGGTGGGTGGGTAATTGGGTTTTGGGTGGATGGATGGATGGACGGACAGACGGACAGGCAGACAGGTAGAAGATAAAGAAGAAAAAAATGATGATGACGATGATAATGATTCTGTTCTTTATGTGAGTGTGTTGTCGTGGTATGATGATGATTCTGTTCTTTAAGTGAGTGTGTTGTCGTGGTATGAAGTGTGTTATATAGTGCGTATGGTCGTCTCTTCTACTTTTTTTAATATTGTAACAGCCCCTTTAGTTTTTTTTTGTTTTTTTTTTTTTGTTTTTTTGTTTGTTTGTTTTTTTTTGTTTTGTTTTGTTGTTTTTTTTTTTCATCTTTGAATGTAGGTGTTCAATTCAGTAACACCAGATATAGGACTTTATGTTTATTTTTTTATTAATATTAAAAGGAAATCAATAAATAGAGTTGGGCAAGTCTAGCCTTCCCGGGTATTTTCTTAAATATTGACACGAGAATCTTATATTGATAGCCATTGTTTTGTTGTTGTTTCCTACACGGTTATCATGTGAATAGTCATATAAAATACTCCCAACTGTTGTTTGTCATAGCAACGACCAAGCAACGGGGTATTGTGCAGCAGGCAAGGAAACAACACATGTAAACTTTTTTAAATAAATTGAATTCTAACATTATCAAGATGGAAGGATTACCTTTCCTACCAGGAAATAACTTTACGGACCCAACGGTAAATTCTTACATAATATTTGTCAAACTGTAAATCAGATTTATTCTTTCTTTTTTCTCACCTTGCGCTTGGCGAAGCCAGGACCTCTCCTAGACAACAACAGAGCACAGAAGGACAGTACTCCCATCACGAAGCTCCCATTACAGTGGTTAGTGCATTGGCTGGCTAGAATGCACTTTACTGGGCACTACTAATTTTGATTAGGTTATATGTGTGTGGGTTTGCATCTTAATATTTTCTAATTGGATTGTGTATGACTGGAACATATAATCCGGATGATATGTTGCAGGGGTTTGGGGGCAGCAGCCCCCAACTAAATGTAACTATGAAATCAGATGAATAGTAGTGCCCGGTAAAGTGCAACTGCCCCCATTGGCTTCTGGTGCTAGAATCCTCACTGGCTGTGAGAAATTTTCTGGTCCAAACCCCTGGGTCTAAACCCACTTCATTAGCTTTTGTAGGAATGATTTTAAATAAAGTGCACAATCCCTCAGATCAAAATTTTAAATAGTACTAAGTACATTCGTGCAAACGTTTTTGGTAACAGAGTTATTTACGCATGGAATGATCTCCCATTTTATATAGTAAATGAATGCCTTTAAAAACAGACTCAATAACTATTGGCACGGGCACCCCTACAAGTTTGAACCAGCATGTTACCAGTCAGGCCACCCTACCAGAGAATATAATCAGACTCGTCAAGATGCGCCCTTTAGAAGCTAACAGCTTAGTATGGCGTATAGGATAGTGAGGGCACCCCTACAAGTTTGAACCAGCATGTTACCAGTCAGGCCACCCTACCAGAGAATATAATCAGAATTGTCAAGATGCACCCTTTAGAAGCTAACAGCTTGGTATGGCGTATAGGATAGTGAGTTCATAGTATGAGTTCATATGTCAAGAGCCATTTTCAAATTAAGTAAAAAAAAATGCAGTCAAATTTACATTCAATGGCATGGCAAAAGCTAAAATATTTCCTTTCTTCAGAGGAGTTGTTAGGGATGCGTATCTGATGATAATCTGGGATTTTTTTTTCTTATTTTTCAATGAAAACTAATGTTTTGGGTATCTCACTGAGGTGCTTCTAATGAGTACCCACAGCATATATCATAGCTCTAGTTAAGGTGTTTTTTTAGTCCAAAAGTATCTGAGGCGCTTCTAATGAGTATCATGACATATGTTTTTATGGAGAAATAAGAAAAATATTAACCTGATACCCACTCTTATCTATATGCATGTCTTTTTTGGAGAACTAGAGAAAAATATCCCAGAATTATAGGGTGCCAGGATACCCTGGGGATTAGCCATCCAAATCATACCCAACCCCTGGGAATTTGACAGAAAATTTTGACACATAGGCTGGGTATTAGACACCTAGAAGAAACTATGCCTAGGGTATTTTGGATACAAATTTGTGACTCATTGGTAGGGAATTAGCCAATTTTCAAAAATGTCTAATTCCCCAGTGTAATCCTGCTACCCCACTGGGGGAAAACATTGATAGGTGCATATGAAATACTCCTCCTTAAATTATGTCCTCTATCTCTTCTGTTATTAAATACCTACATCCATTGACATGCTAAAGCTGAAATGTTTCATTTCTTGTAGCGGTCAAGATTCCACAAGAGTCATTCGTTGAACTACAGGAATGGCTATGCTCTCCCAAGTCATCCAGAAGTCGGAATAGGTGGTGAAGCTATCATTCATAACCAATTGTCAGAGCAAGAACTTGATGAACTTGCAAACTTCAATCCAACCCTGACATATGGCCAGGCTAAGGAAGCTCCACCAGAGGGTTTTGTACCAGGTCATGTTGCCTGGGATAAAAAGGTATGTATGAAGAATTAAAGTGCCGTAATTGCTCATGCAGTGAAACTGGAAGTCTGGCTGTATAGAGTTTAGATCTGAATATCAAAGAAATTATTATTTCTCATATATTGAACTGCATGCCAGTTTTATTGCAAAATTAAATGGGGTGATTTGACCTAACAGTTGACAAAACCTATAAGAAGAATTGTGCGACCAGTGAAGACTCAGATCAGCCTGCACATCTGCACAGTCTGATCAGAGTCTTTGCTGATAGCATGTGCATTTTACAGCCTTCAGGCTATCTAAAGAGAGTTAAAGGAGACCCTTGCCGTACTGGGTGGATGTACAGGCTGATCTGAATTTTTGGTGGTTACACATCTTATTTTAGATTTTGTTGTGCACTTCTGGTATTCCTGTATCTGGTATTACAGTATTTCGTTAGTATTCCATTATTTCGTTAGGTCGTGTGACTGGCTCATCTGCCAGTAACATATATTTATGGGAAAATTAGTTTGACTTGATATTACAGATTTCTAAATCTTTAAAGTGCTAATCACAACAACAGTGGACAGCATTTTGAGTCATTTTTTTATTTTCAAAGAAAGTTAGTTCATGTGAATTGTCTTGAGCAGACAATTCACATGAAATTCCCAGTCTTATTTTCTCTGAAAAAGAACAAAATCAGTTTAAGAATGTCATCTGCTACAAATTTGCTTAACACTTTAAGGGTTAGAAAGGACATTGACCCCTTCCACAAATGTAACAGGAATCAAAACATGATTTTTGTAAACAGTGTAGATCCAGATGAAATTTAATAAGCTATATATATCTCAAATTATTTCCTATTATTGTCCATCATTCCCCAGTCTGTCTGTCATAAGTTATCTTTCCCTATTTCATTACTGTACCAAAACTTTATGGATTTCATTGAAACTTTATATGTACATTGGCATTTGGGATGTCTCATATGTACAGTATTGTTACTTGCCTAATTCTAATAATCATTTACAGAGATTTAGAGTTATGGCCCCTGATAGATAGAAATTGGTTTTCATGCCATATCTTGTGTGTCTTTCCTTGGAATTAAACAAATTTCATGTATTGCCTAGTGAACATTATAGAAAGCAATATTTTTGTGAGTTATGACCTCTGATTAAATGTAAAAAATATATAGATAAATAAATTGTTTTCCTTGCAATAACTTAAGTTCCTTTCATCTGATTCAAATAAGTTGGTGACTTACACATAGCTGCAGAGAAGGTGCTTTTTCTTTCAATCGAAAGATAATGGTATTTTTCTTATTTCTCCACAAAAGCATATGTTGTGAATACTATTAGAAGGGCCTCATTGAGGCACTTCTTATGAGTACTCACATCATATGTTTTTGTGGTGAACAAGAAATTAGTTATGTGGATACCAATTCATGATTCATATCGGGAGCTATGCTTGCAGACCATTCTACATTAAACCATCTCAAAAGCAACCCGTATAGGTATTGGGCTATACTATAGCTTGTTTTTTTGTGTGTGTGTTTCAGGTGCTAAGATTTAATGCTTACTTCAAACAAACAGTCCACGAGTCCCAGAATGAATACTTCCGTGTCCGACCAGTTGATATATATTACTACCTAGAAGATGACAGTATAGCCGTAATTGAGCCACACGTTGAAAACTGCGGAATGCCACAAGGTAAAAATTGTACAGGAGATCTAGTGTTTACCCTGTATCAGAGGAGTTTTTAAGGAGTGTTTTGGTGATAATTCTCAGATAATTTCCTCCAGTTCTCCCGGAAAAACATATGTTGTGGGTACTCATTAGAAGTGCGATGCACTTCTAATGAGTTTGCACAACATATGTTTTTATGGAGAAATATAAGAAAAATTACCCCAGAATTGTCATAAATATTCCTCCTTAACATATCCTATGAAGTGCTCATTAGAATTACCCTACTGATTCTTAGCAAACAGATTAGACCCAGGTCAGACACCACACAATGCAGCATCTGATCAGGGTCTACACTGTTTGCCACTTATCCAAGCTGGCTTTAGGCACTTCAGTTGGTAGTGAAAAGAACATGTTCAAATTTTTATGACAAGTATGGTGAAGAGTTGAGGTGTCCAAATATTTTGGGTTTACCGTCACGGAGAAATTAGAACAACGTTTATCATAATAATCCTAGCTAAGTATCGAGACAGACAGGCCTGTGCAAACCATGAATAGTCAGATCAGGTACCACAGACTGCAGCATATGATCAGTCTACACTGTTTGCAACTAGTCTAGCAACTTTTTAGACACATCAACAGGTGGTAAAATAGTTTGTTGAAATTTTAGATGTATGGGTCCAGTTGTTCAAAACTAGCCATGTCGTTAGTCAACGTATCATTAAAACTTTGATCATTAAATGTGGCATATATGCTGATATTTTTGCTGAAAAAATGTGAGTAGATTTTGTATTTGCATTTTTTTCAGAAAGATACCTGTGAATTAGATACTGTACTAGAACAGTTAAAATTTTGATCACTAACGAGCTTGTTAAGCTAACAATGCATTGAACAACTGGGCCATGGTTATTAGGTGTCTCAGTATTTAGGGTAAATAAAGTATCCAGATGCTTTTCTTTTTTAGAGCTTCAGAAAACTTATTTTTCATCATTATTTGTAGGGAAGCTTATAAAGCGCCAGCGTTTGCCGAAGAATGATCAGGGTGATCACTGGCACTGGAAAGATCTGAATCTTGGAGTTAACGCCACATTCTACGGAAAGGTGTTTCATCTGGTCAACTGCGACAAATTCACAAAGGTAGGGTTCTCTAGCATTGACATACCATTTTCTTTTTTTTTTTCCTCTATTTCTACTCATCTACTAACTCTTTTGTCCCTTTTCCCCATTTTCTCTGGGAGATGACACACCATGCTTCACAAGGGTTGACGAGAACTGAGACTAAAGCTTTGGCAAGGAACTTCTAATGAGTATGCATACTGCAATACCTTGGTTAAGGTTTTAAGCTATTCAATGGGTAGTTTTGGTTATTTTTACCCATCTCTTTAGGATTTTTCTTTTGGGTAAATGAATCATTCCCCGGTCTTATTAACCCATTGTAGACTGAATGAACTCTCCCACACTATATACTGGAATAGTACCTTAGATAAGCTGCTTTTTGGGGTATTTTCATTATTAAAATTCCAAAAAAAGCAACTCAAATTAAACTTATGGGGTAAATACCCAAATACAAGTATTTCTTGCACCCATTAACAAAACATGGTACCCAAAAGAAAAATCCTGATACCCAATTCAATGAGAAATGGGTGGGTAAAAATAACCCAAAATACCCAATTGCTTAAAATCTTATCTAAGGCACTGTTGGAAGCTTCTATCAATTTGAGGTATGTCAGGCTATATGTTTTAGATATTCCTAGAGAAAAATGGTTGAACTATTTGCAAACAGTGTAGACCCAATGCTGCATTTTGTGGCATCTGATCTGGATCTGCACTGTTTGCCAGTTACTCTTTTAGGGGTCTCCAGACTACAATGGATTAATGTGTGCAAGAAATAATAATATTTGCTTATATTTGTGTATTCACCTTATAAATTTTTTTTAATTGCTTTTTCAGAAATTTTAATTGGGTAAATAAAAAAAATAAAAAAAAACACAGGGCCCGGTGTTCAAAGCATCGTTAGCTAAACAAGCTCGTTAGTGGTCAAAATGTTAAAGGGGAACTCAACCTTAAAATGTATTGTGCTTTAAAGCAAAGAACTTTACAAACAATGAATTTTGACACAAATTTGATCAAAATCGGTGGAAAATTAAGTAAGTTATAGACATTTGAATATAATAACATTGGTAGAATGGGCGCCGCTATTTTGAATATTTAATGAGGTTTCATAAAAATTATAATTCTTTTCATAAAGGTAGTTATTCTCTTAAAGTTTTTTTATTTTGGGGGAAATGATTGCTTGTCACTAGAATTAAAAGATTATAAAAAAAATTGTAGCAAAATTATTCTTAAAAACTCTTTATAATTTGGTTTTGCATATTTAATTTGGACTGTGTGACATCACAAAGCCTACAATATGGAGGCAACCATGACAGCCATTTTAAATATATTCAAACCACCATAACTTCCTTATTTCTAGGCCGATTTTGAAAACTCTTGCATCAAAATAAATGGCTTGTTAAGAAATTAACTCCAAGACATACTGCCAACTTATTTTGCGTTCCCCTTTAATTGTTCTAGTAAGTACGTACAATATTTAATTCACAGTTATTTTTGCTGAAAAAAATGTGAGTAGCTTTTGCAAAAAGCTACTCACATTTTTTTAGCAAAAATAATAGCGTATATGCCAAAATTTTAATGATACATTAACTATTGACAGCATGTTTTGAACAACTGAGCCCAGCTAAACTAAGGTAGCATATGTTTTCTTGGAACTATAAGAAAAATATCAGTTTGTCCTCTTACCTAGTTAAGCATTATCATAGGTCTAGAAAAAGCCTTTTTTTAATGGAAAAGTATTAATATATTTCATAGTTTTCCACAAAAAAATATATTGTGGAGAAATAAGAAAAATAGTATGTGGATACCAAGCCATGGGTTATGCTTAAGCCTGTTTGTTTTTCAGGATTTCTTGGAGAGTGAGGGTATGATTGTGAATTCTCCAGAAGAACTTCCAACAGATCCCTATGTAGAGAAAAGAAAGACAGCTGCTGCTCTCCGAACCTACACTACCCCATCTTCCTTTGACAAACAGAAACAGTTCCTCGAGCTTGACAGAAAAGTTCTACGTTTCTTTTGTGTCTGGGATGACAGAGACAATATGTTCGGTGAAATGAGGCCATTTGTTATACACGTTAGTATGAGTCTTCTTATATCTTATAGCATCTGTTTTTGTCATTTTTAAACCCCACCACACGTTTCATGTTGGAAGTCCTTGTGTCTGTCTGTCTGTTGAACTTTCTTCCACATTTCATTTTCTGATGATAACTTGAATAAATATTAATTGGATTTTTGCCAAACTTTTTTTTTTTTTTTTTTTTGCCAAACTTGGTATATGCGTTGATATTGTGGAGATCTGATTTGGGATTGTTAATGGGCAAACATCCCATCAATTTTTGACAGAGTTATCTGTCCACCACATATCTATATTTCAATTTCCAGATGATAACTTGAGTAAATATTAATTGATTTTCACCAAACCTAGCATATTCATTGATATTATACAGATCTGGTTTGGGATTGTTAATGGGCAAGTTTCATCACTTTTTGACAGAGTTATCTGCCCAACCACATGTCCATATTTTTCATTTCCATACGAGTAAATATTAAAAGATCTTCACCAATGGATATTTTGGAGATTGGTTTTGGAATGCTAATGGGTAAGTTTCATCGTTTTTAAATGTTATCTGCCTGCCACACAATAGTGGAGGGTATTACCGTTCCACATTTTCATTTTCTGCTTTGTGAAGCAAAAGGCAAAATTATGTATAGGTCACTCCATGTTAAAATGTGCCTTCAGTGCAAATATAGACAGGGAAAACCCAGATTACATAACTCCTCATCACGAAAACATGCCTATATAATTTTGACCCCCTTAAACCCCACTTTTGTATAGTAAAACTGGGGTTTACAGGGGTATGCATTATTTTTCTTATTTCTGCTCAAAACATAGATTGTGGATACTCGTTAGAACCACCTCATCGAGGCGGTTCTAACGAGTACCCACAATCTATGTTTTGAGCAGAAATTTTAAAAATATCAGAATTTTTTATCTGAAAATTTTCACTTTTTCGTGGTAAAATTTTCAGTGTATTTGAATAGGCGTGTTTTCGTAATGTGAAGGCATCTTTTCTCATGGCTAAGCTGCTGATCAGGATGTAATACATCTAGATAAAGTCACAATGTTGGACCTAGGATAACCAAACATTACAGTAACAGGGTTTTCCCTCAGAGTTTTTAAATGAGGGTCCAAGGGACTCCATTATACAGAGTTAGGGGGTCCTTTAATAAGATTTAATGATTAGTGTTTTAAAACAGTAATCACAACAACAGCAGACAACATTTTGAAATGTTTTAACCCTTAAACTGCCAATCACAACAATTGTTGTCTGCTATCTCATCTGCTTCTGATTTTAAAAGTCCTTTTTGCAAACAGTGTGGACCCAGATCAGATTGCTCCTCTAGGAGCAGTCTGATCAGGGTCCACACCATTTGCCTTTGTGCAAAACTAGGTTTGAAAAGTTTGCAAGAATATTCAGCAGACGACATAAACAGATGACATTTTCAGATGCAGGTTTTCTTGGCCTTTTAAGGGTTAATTGTTTCAAAGAAAATAAGACTTGACATTTCATATGGTTCACATGGAATGTCAGGTCTTATTTTCTCTGAAAAATAACAAAATCAATTTTAGAATGTCATCTGCTGCAAATTTGCTTAGTGCGTTAAGGGTTAACTATTGCCAAAATAATGGTAATTCTTGCCCTTTAGATCACAAACAGATTAAAATACAAAGCCATACAAAAATAAAATTAAATTTAGGATTGAACAAATATGCATCACAAAGGACCCTTACCCCTAACTTTGTAGGGTCTAGAATAAGGTTTTAGGGGTAAAAGTTGCGAAAATGAGCGTCAGGGAAAACCCTGCAGCAAAATAGATGGAATATCCAAGAAACAAAATGTGAAAGTCAGGGCCCAGTTGTTCAAAGCGTCGTTAGCTTAACAAGCTCGTTAAGGGTCATTTCGTTAACTGTTTTATCGGATTCATTACACAATATTATGATATTTTTTGCTGAAAAAATGTGAGTAGCTTTTGCACTGCAAAAGCTACTCACATTTTTTCAGCAAAAAAATTCAGCATATTCGATGTAAATTTTAACAAATCGTTAACTAACGACATTGTTAGCTTTGAACAATTGGGCCCAGATTGTGTGTTGTACCCCATACACTGGAATATGAGTGGGTATGCTGATAATAACCATATACATGTGTATTTGTAAATAAAAAAGTTGTAAAATAAACTTTTTTATTCAATTTTCCAGTATTTCTTGGTTGATGACACACTAGAAGTTCGAGAAGTTCACACTGCCAATGATGGACGTGACCCATTCCCTGTCCTTATTGGGCGTCACAAGGTGCCTATAAACAGATATGAAGTAGAGTCATCATTCCCTGCCGTTGTTATGGAACTGTCCTCTCATGAGATTAAAGAATACTTCACACCTAAAGACTTTCAAATAGGAGACACCGTTACCATCTATGGAAGAAGGTTTTTGATCTACGACTGTGATAATTTCACCAAGTCATTCTATTACCAAACATTCGGCATTTCTGAGTTCCCAACAGTAGATGTTGCAACAAAATTCAAGGATTTGCCCAAGATGGTAAATAATTACAGTATTTATTTTTGCATTTGTTTTTGCAAAGTGAAACCTGATTTCCATCTAAAGTAAATGTTCTAAAATTTCGAATATCAAACTGTCTGATAAAATCACATATGCAAACAGTGTAGACCTAGATCAGACTGCTCCTAAAGAAAAAGTCTTATCAGGGTCTACACTGTTTGCCTTTCCACTAAGTATTTTAAGAAACAGCTGCATAAAAAGCAAAATTTAGACCAAAATAGTATGGAATAAAGTGTTTGAATTTTTAGGACACTTACAGTATATACATCCACTCATCACGAGACAGGTTAGATTTAATTTTTTTCTGCTATTTTTATATTGATGAGGCAACTATTTTTGATTTCCTGTTTGCTTTCCTGCCCACTGTTCCCTTTTAGAATGAATCACTTTTCAGAAGGGAGGCAGAAACAATTTTGACAAGAGTTGTCTCCTCTGAACTGAAAGTCTATTGATTCCCCTTAAGAGGAACGGTTAACCCTTTCACCCCTGTTTCTGAAGTGGCCTCTTCCTGTTTAGAATTTGGACACATCTATTCTCTGTAAATAGGGGTTTAGTCAATGATCATTAACAAGATGGCAAGCAGTGTAGGTCCTGATGAGATAATTTCACCAAGGAAAATAACTCTGACATGAAAATATTTACTTCCTTACTCACTAGGGGCTGTTGATTAATGCTTAGCACTCTGGGAAAAAATTTCAGTAGACAACATTTCAAACTATTTTTCTGGTTTTTCCCAGACAACAGGTTTTGACAATTCATGCAATTTGTCTCCTTAGGAGACAATTTCCCTGAACTGTCAAACCTGTTACCTAAAGGGACAATTTCCATGAAATGTTGATGTCGAAGCCCGTTTTCTGGGAAAAATAAGAAAAATACATGTATTATCAATTTGATATCTGCTGAACTAGGCCAGAGAGTGGTAAAAGTTAAAGAAAGATTTTTTACTTTAAAAGTAGCCCCCATTTTTGAAAGCATTGAAGTATTAAGGAACTTAATTCCTGTCTGCAAAAAAAATTGTCTCCCTTAGATAACAATGGCAAAATTTTCAGAAGAATCCATTTCCCTGAAGACGGGTCTATCATGCCCAGTGAAAAGGTATCTTCGAGCATGTATAAAATGCACAGATTCAGATTCATCCCACTAATACGCAAAGTCTCAACAGGCATTTGCTTTCCATTGATACATGCTATAGTGTCCAATGCTTCTTTTAGCAGACAATGAAGGCCCTGATAAGACTGTGCAGATGCACAGGCTGATCTGGGCCTTTGCTGTCCACATAAGCCCAAAGACACGTTTTCACATGGCGTGGCCCATAGTTATCCTAAGTATTGAGACAGGATAGTTTGAGTAAACAGTGTAGACTTAAATCAGATCACAAAATGCAGCATCTGATCAGGCTACAGTGTTTGACACTCACTGAGCAGTTTTTAAGACATATTAACAGGTAGGAAAATGGCCTTGTTCAAATTTAAGAAGAATAGTAAGAGTTATGGTGTTCCAATACACAACTACCTACCGGTATTTATAAAAGTATTGCTATGATTTGAAACAAAAAAACAAAATAAACATGTTAAATTAAACAGTAGTGTTGTATCCAAACAAAAATGTGTAGATTATTATAGAAATGACCATAAATGATTATTTTCTCTATATAATCTTATACATTTTTTTTCCTATATAATCCACACATTTTGTTTGGATACAACATTTTGCTTTAAACCATATTACATGAATATCTGAAGCAGGTGTGTAGCCAGGCAGAAGCCATGAAACAGGTTTCATCATAGATTTGCCAATTTAACTTTATTTTTTGTATAAAACTTGTTCAGATGGCATCAAATTTCAGAGATTTTATTAGCAGGCTTCATCTTCATGCAGTTCCTGTCTACACCCTTGCAAAGCCTTATTGTAATGACCATGCATGCTTTGAAAAGGTTTCTTTGCATTTAACCCAGTGTATTCTGGATACCGCTAAAAGGTAATTGGCAAACAGTGCAGACCCAGCTCAGATGCCACTGAATGTGGCATCTGATCAGGGTCTCCACTGTTTGCAAATAGTTTGGCCTTTTTCTTTAGAAATATATACATTATATAGCCTGACATACCTAAAATTGAAATTGGACTCTTCCAATATATAGTGTGGGAGAGTGTATTCAGAATAAAATGGGTTAGGAGTAAACAGGTACAGTAAATGTCCAAAATATTTGTACACCAAACTTTCTGTCAAATTGTGTATGCAAACAGTGCAAACCCAGATCAGACTGCACCTGAAGGAGCAGTCTGATCAGGGTCTACATTGTTTGCCATTCTGCTAAGTGTTTAAGAAACATCTGCAGGAGAAGCAAAATTTAGGCGAAAAAGGTATGGAATAAAGTGTTTGAAATTTTAAGACATTTACCATACTGTTTTTTCGTTTTCAGGAAATTCCACCATACAATCAGTTCGGATCACTAGAAGATTCCTTACAGTCCTGTCTATCACTCATACCTCAGCCACCAAAGAAAGACTTCATTAAAATGTTAGAAAATGACCACAAAGTTCTCAGATTTGAAGCCATTATGGTGAGTGTTGAGATTGATTTTGTTGCAAGTTGCAGATAAGATGTTTTGAGGCCAGAATACATCTGCATAGCTCCAGAATAAATCTGCATAGCTCCAGGGAAACAACTTTTGTACTTCCTGTTATGTTCCTGCACACCAAACTCCGTCTGAAAAGAGGTCTTCTCTTAAAGGAAAGCATTTGCTCCAAAGGGTATCCACTCCACATTATGAAAACATGCCTATTCAAATATATTGAGAATTTTACCACCAAAAAATGAAAACTTTCAGATGAAAAAATCTGGTAGTTATCATATTTCCACTCAAAACATAGATTGTTGGTACTCGTTAGAACCTCCACAATCTATGCTTTTGAGCAGAAATAAGAAATTAATTGATACCCCTGTAAACCCCAGTTTTACTATACAAAGGTGGGGTTTAAGGGGGTCAAAACTATATAGGCGTGTTTTCGTGATGAAAAGGAAAAAAATTTGCTCCCTTTTAAGAATAGAGCCCTTTCAGAAAAGGAAAACAAATTAATTTTGACAGAGTTGTCTCCCCTAAAAGTGTATCGATTTCCTTCACTATAAATAGTTTTGCAGGATCTTGAAACGGGGTTTTCCTCGTCCCTCAAAAATGTGAGACTTGGCCCCTTTTTGACTCTGATGTCCCCTAAACCTTTATCTAACAGAGACATTGATGTCCTTTAACTTTGCAATATTTTCTGTAAAATTCAAACAATTAACCCCTCGAATATCCCCGTATGTCCCCAAATATGTGTGTCAATAGAGATATTATATCCCTTTAAATAAAGTTCTGAGAGAAAACCCTGTAATATATGCCATACTTATTGCAATAAGCCATGAAATGAAATGTGATATCCTTGATTAAATACATGATCGGTATACACTGTGGTCAGTCTCATTACCTTATCTCTGTGAGATATGGTCATAAATATTATTGTGACAAATAAGCTATTGCATAGTTTTAAATTTCCTGTCTGATGGCTCAAAATTTAAAACTATGCAATAATCTTTACATAAACTGAATTTAAATTTGAGAGTAACAATTCTTTTAAATTATTTCTTTCATTTTTCATACTAACATAAAATAAAAAATTTTTCATACTAACATAAAAAATAAAAATTTGTCAGTAACAGATCTTTTAAATTATTTCTTTCCTTTGCCATAACACTGAATTAAAATTTGTCTGTAACAATTCCTTTAATTCTTTAATTTATATATTTCAGGACTCTGTACGACCTGAGGATAAGGGTCGTAGATTCATTATTTCTTACCGATTAGCTGATGACATGTTGACAATATATGAACCTCCAGTTAGAAACTCAGGAATCATTGGAGGCAAATTCTTAGAAAGGACCCGTGTCGCCAAGCCCAGCTCCCAACCAGATCAGCCAGTGTTTTATGGACCACAAGATTTCCACATTGGTGCAGTAATAGAAATTTTCAGACACAGATTTGTAATAACAAATGCTGATGAATATGTGTTGAATTACATGGAAGATCATAAGGAACAGTTCCCAGGTAAAAGAAATTTGATTCTTGGTTTTCTTTTCTTCTCAAAATTTAAAATTTGGATTGAAAATTTAACATTTTTCTGTGATAGAATTCATAACAGTGACAAATTATCAGTCTAAGGGCAACCTTTATAGATTTTTCTCTAACAGTGTGATCTCAAGAATGCCCAGAGTCCATGAATTAGGAATTTTCTTGGGTTTCTTTACTTCTCAAAGTTTAAAAAAATCTGAAAAATTTAACATTCTAATGCACTTGCGTAAGGAACGCGACGTCTGATTGGATAACGACAAAAATTTCCGATGGTATATTCTGCAATATACTGTTGAAAATCAGAAGTCATCATGTAACGTTGCTTTTCATTGGCTGGCATTTGGTTTTATGCAGCTAACAGCACTTGTCGCTTCATGCAAATAGTACATTTTTTTAAACAAAACAAATGAATAAATACATTAGAACGGAGATACATGTAACTGCATTTAAAAATTGTCTATTGGGGAGGTAAATCTTCGGTATTACAGTCGCAAATTATGTTTTATGGGTTTTAAACATTTTACTGTGATAATAATCCATGGGATTAGGAATTTCTTGGTTTTCTTTACTTCTCAAAGTTTGAAAACTTGATTGAATTTTTTTCATTTTACTACAATAAAAGTGACAAATTATATGTCTTATAATAGTGAGATCTCAACAGTCACAGACAGTTCACATGAAATGCCAAGTATTATTTTTTCTGAAAAATAATAATAACAATAAAATATAGAATGTGGTGTGTGCTTCAGTTTTGCTTAGCACTTTAACCCTTGTCCTGCTGAATAAATAAAGATCCCACGCCCATTTCAAATTTTCGGCCAATCAGATTACTTAATCCAGATTGTTGATATAAATTCAAATACTGAATGGTAAACAGTGCAGATCTATATCAGTTGGCTTCTTCAGAAGCCAACTGATCTAGATCTACATTGTTTGCAAAGGCAGGGCATATCCATGTTCAGCAGGACTAAGGTTAAGTGTTAACTTTAAACAAGCCTATTTGATTAGATAATATGTTTAAATATTACTGATGGAATGGCAATCAGAACAGACCCTGGTCAAACTTGATCTGGGTCTGCACTGTTTGCTTAGGTCCATATCTGTCCAAATATTTACAGTAAATATGGTATAGTTAATGACTGTTTACAGACCATGCTGTCCACAATGTAGCTTGGGATTCCTGTGTTTCACATTGAAATTTCAGTATTCCTCATGTGAAGAAATGGTCAGTTTTTAGTTGGCGTTTTACAGCCCAGTCAACACTGCTTAGGTCATGTCACTCTGTTTAGTTAACCAACTCACACTTTTCCTGGGCAGGCTTAATCCTCTAAGTGATTATAAACAGTACTTTGTGCATATACTTTTGCCAGTAACTGACAACTTCCTTTCTTAAATCATCGCAAGGGGGAGAATAACCGTAGAAATTATTTCTACCTTCCTGAAAAAAGCTATGAGGCTGAGCAGGGATTCAAACTTGTGAACCCTGGATCTGCATAGCTACCAACTGTACTATGTAGCCCAGATGATATATTTTGTCAGCAAACATTCATTTGTTTATACACTGTCAATCTACATGTACCTACATTTAATACCTACTCTTTTCTTCCTCTTTTCAACAGACAGTACAATTGCTACTTTAAGAAATAAGCTGGCTGAGGGAACAATAATGAAAGAAACTATAAAAGGGGCCCCAATGAGGGTGAGAAGAAGGTAAGTTTCAACCAAACAAATACTGATTTTTTTTTTCTTATTTCTGTAGGAAAACATATGTTGTGGGTACTCATTAGAAGCTCGTTGGTAAAGTGCTTCTAATGAGTTCCCACAACATATGTTTTCCTACAGATATAAGAAAAAAATTACATGGATACCATCTCTTATCTGAAGCTATGCTTAATGGTTTCAACTGAAGACAGTTTGAAATATTTTTCTTATTTTTTTTCCCAGAGAGTAGGCTTTGACATTTCATGAAAATTGGAGACAGATTGCATGAAATATCACACAAAATGGAGACAGTTTGTATGAAATATCGAAACCTATTTCTGGGAAGAGTAGGAAAAATATCATCAATTTGATGTCTGCTGAAATTGCCCATAGAGTGGTAAAAGTTAAAGCAAAGTTTGATGCAATATCTGTGAGCAACAGAAACAGGGAAAGAAAAGTTTTATCTTTTCAGAATAACATACACATGTGCAACAAATTTTAAAGCATAAAGCACCCATACAACTGCAGCTAACAACATTTTGAAATACCTTTTTTTTATTTTTCAGAGAAAATAAGACTTGGTTTTTCATTTGAATCATCTGCTGCGTACAATTAATAAAATCTTAATTTTCTATTTTCCTGCTCCCCAAAATTACCTTTGTTCCCCTGTTCCCTTCATTTTTAGACTTGTGTTCCCTTGAAATAAATGACATATGCAGCAGATGATTCACATGAAAAAATGACATTATTCCCCTGTTCCCCAGAACCCCAGGGAGGGCCTCAATTTTGCACCCGTTGTTTGGGTTTATGGGGAATGGATACACTTTCATGGGAGGCAACTCTGTCAAAATTTTGATTGCCTCTCTTATGAAAAGGGGTCTACTCCAAATGAAAAAGAATTTGCTCCCACTGGGAGCCATTTCTTTACATTCAGAGTAGAGCCCTTTCAGAAGAGGCTGGGTATGCAGAAAAGCAATCAGGAAGTCTCAAAAGTTGTCTCCCTTATAAAAAATTACAAGAAAATCTGTCTTGTGTATGTCCCCTTGATTTGCTTAACCTGGATATGCCTTGTCTTTGCAAACAGTGTAGATCCAGATCAGTTGGCTTCCAAGGAAGCCAACTAATCTGGATCTGCACTGTTTGTCATTAAGCATGTGAATTTGTATCAACAACCTGGATCAAGTAATCTGATTGGCTGAAAATGATAAGTAGCTTCTTAATTTATTCAGCATGAGGATGGTTAAGATTATTATCTTTTTCAGTGATGGAGATCTTAACACTCTAGTCCAGCAAGTGAGAGCTCAGCTGAAAAAGATTGCTATCACAGATAAGACCAGAGTAGACGAGATGTTCTTAAGATATGATAAAGACAGAACGGGATGTATAGATGCTTTAAACATGAGAGATCTGTGTCGACGACTACAACTGCCAGCCGATGATGATGTCATTAATGCGGTAAGAGACCATTCCTAATTATTGTGGACTTCAAATATCATATTAGCCACAATGTTAAAAACTTACCTTCTGACATGCGCAAGATCAGCCTGCACATCTGAACAGTCTGTTCCGAATCTCTGCACAGTCTGATCTGAATCTTTGCTGAGGGTGCATGTCCTGGCGATTCATTCTAAATTGAAAAAAATATTTGTGATATTTTATTGTTTTTCTTCTCTGATTTTAAATCATTTATGTTCAATAACGTTATTGCAATTTTTCAGAAATTTTGAACAAGTGGAACCTGTTTAGAAATAGCATTCCAACTATCCACTCTATCAATTTTTGCATAATTTTTAGCCATTTTTACTAGAGCAAAAGGGAAATTTTTAGTTATTTCTTTTTTTGTTTTTGTTTGTTTGTTTTTCAAACTAATGAACAGAAGTTTTAACTGATGAACAGAATAAAACTTTTGGTGCATAGTATTTACCACAAAATGTTTTGCATTTAATCATTAGAAAAGTTTGCAAATTTATTTCTTCTGAATAAAGCGTCTCACAAAACAAAAAACAACTTTCTGCAAGATGTCAAAAGCAGATTATGTATGTATTCCTTCTTTATTTTCAGCTTGTTGGCCAGTGTACAAATGACCCCAATGGAAAAATCAGCCTAGAAGATTTCCGAAGATTTGTAGAAAGCTCATGAGCTGCCTCCCTTGTATAGTGCAAAATAAAAGACTGCCTATTAACTGTTGTTATGTTTTGAGAATATTATTTACAGGAAACAATCTTAGAAATATTTATAAAACAAAAATGTAAAACTCAGCAAAGTGATTTTTCTGTGATATATATGGAACATTTCTGTGAAGTAGACAACGGATATTTAAAAAATATTCTGGTAGATAAGCAGAGGATGTTGAAGGAAATTATTAACACTTAAAGTGCTTAGCAAAATTGTGGCTGACTAAATTTTTTGTATTATTTTTCAGAGAAAATAAGACTTGGTAGACAATTCACATGAAATGCCAAGTTATTTTCTCTGAAAAATAAAAAAAATCAAACTGTTGTCTGCTGCAGTTGTGATTAGCAAGTTAGGGGTGCCAGCAACATTCCATTTTTTTTCTCATTATTATTCAGAGAAAATAAGACTTGGCACAGAGAAAATAAGACCTGGCATTTCATGTGAACCATCTGCTAGGCAGACAATTCACATGAAATGCCAAGTCTTATTTTCTCTGAAAAACACTGATAAAACTCAAATTGTTGTCTGCTGCAATTGCGATTCGCTAATGCTTTAAGGGTTAATTTTTGCTTGTCATTTTTTTCAAGGCAGCAAATCAGACACGTCTTAATTCTTTGCATGCAAGAAGTGAATTTATCTGTTGACAAAAAATGATATTTTTTCTTAGGATATAGGGCTTCACATTGCATGTTATTTTAATTTGCATGAAATGTCAATCCTTGTTCACTGCTAAAAGGATTATAAAATATTGTTGTGCTGATTGGCTGATCATTTTATTCAATGTGCAAAGATAAAAATGATAATCCTTATAATTTACCATATTTACCCTAAGTGTAAGCAAGTGTCAGCTTGAGCAAACAGTGTAGACCCAGATCAGATGCTCAGTCTACACTGTAGACCCAGATCAAATGCTCAATCTACAGTGTTTGCCGTTCTTAAACCAATACCTCGACAAATAGTAAAAGTGGACTTATTCAAAATTTAGAATAAGTATGGTAAGCTGTTAAGGTGTCCAAATACTGTAACAACTCTAAGTGTTGGGACAGATAGGCCTTTGCAAATAGTGTAGGCCTTGATCAGATGCCATTGAATGTGGCATTTGATCAGGGTCTACACTATTTGCCATACATAAGGCTATTTTAGACACATCAAGAGGTAGTTGAATGGACTGTTTCAAATTATAGGACAAGTATGGTAAGTAGATAAGGTATCCCAATACTTAGGGTAAATATGGTACATAGGTTTAATATGGTATACACCAAAAATTTATGTTGTAGGTACTCTTTAGAACTTTCACATTGTGGTATAAAAATAACAAAAGTTGTCCTAAATATAATTAGTGTCATCACGAAAACATACCTATATAATTTTGACCCCCTTAAACTCCACTTTTATATAGTAAAACTGGGGTTTACGGGGGTATACATTATTTTTCTTAATTCTGCTCAAAAACTTAGATTGTGGGTACTCGTTAGAACTGCCTCAGTGAGGTGGTTCTAATGAGTACCCACAATCTATGTTTTGAGCAGAAATATGAAAAATATCAGAATTTTTATCTGAAAACTTTCATGTTTTGGTGGTGAAATTTTCAATATATTTGAATAGGTGTGTTTTCATAATGCTTCATTTTATCTGGACCATTGTTATTTGTAAACTGAGAATAAAGAACATCTGAACACTTTCGTCTGGTCTGGGTCAATGGAAGGGGTACCCTTATTTGAGCACCTGTAATTTCTCTTAGTTTTTTCACCAATTTTTGTTCAGACTCACACATGTAATGTACCAATGAACAGACTTACTACAAGTATTAGCAAATCAACTATGATCACATGACAGCGATTCACATGATAAACTGGTACATTGTATTTGTTAATTACACTTAAAAAAAAAAAAGAACTTCAAGAGATTAACACCAAAGGTGGCTATTGCAAGATGGATTTGACAGCTTGCATTTATATCTCTACTAGTGTACATAATATCATCTGAAGTTGTTAAAGAAGAGTACACATGCTTGGGACAGGCTCCTATGAGACTTAAAAAATCAGAAAAGCAGAAAGTGGTGAAATTTGACTGTAATGTCACTGGTTGGCCTTGAATGTAGACATGGGAAGGTTTGTGTTGAAGCATTGGGTAATTTAGAACTAAAAGATGAGCCTTGTTTCTGGATGTCCCGAGATGCACCTGAAAGCATAAATATCTCATAAGCACTGCTTTTTGACACTTCTTGTTAATTTTGGGGTCTGTGCAGTAGTTTATGCAATACATGTATTTATTCTAATTATTTAGCGCTTAACATGCTTGGTAAAAAAACAAAAACAAAAAAAACAGCAGACAACTCCTTAGATATCCTAATTTGCATGAAATGTCAAAGCTTATTTTCTGGGAAATATAAGAATAATATTAATTTGGCATCTGCATGAGTTAAGTAATATATAAGTTACTTTTGCATTACATTTACTGTGATAATTATAACAAAAAAGCATTTTCCTGCCTTAAAGTTTTAATTCATTTTACATCCATCCAATACCATATTATCTGGATGCACAAGGAACTGGATAATGTCATGTAAACTGATTGCTTCTTTCACAATTTTAGCATGATTCTATCACTTTTTCAGAGCTCTCTGCAAACTCAGTCTTATCTTGATAGAAAACCCAAAACTCACAATTGTACTTGTCTATTGCTTTCTTTAGAAATCTTCAAAACTAAGATTTGATTGTCTTTTAACTTGTTCATGGAACACTTACTACAGAAACCTCATTTATGATGACCACAGAAACCTTCATTTTGACCAAGGTACAGACACTGTCCTCAAGTTGACTACAGAAACCTCGTTCAACCTCATTTATGTTGACTACAGAAATCTTATACAACCTCATTCATGTTTACTACAAACATTTCATTCATGTTGACTACTGAAACCATGTTATCTACAGAAACCAATACTTGTTGTATACTGAAACCTCCTTCAAGTTGACTACAGAAACTCCTTCATTTTGACTGCAACAGCCTCATTCATGTCGACTACAGAAGCGTTCATGTTGAATACAGAAACCTCTCATTTAACTACAAAACTCCATTCATATTGGCTGCAGAAACCTCTTTCATTGACTACAGAAACTCCTTCATTTTGACTGCAACAGCCTCATTCATGTTGACTACAGAAGCCTTCATGTTGAATACCGAAACCTCTCATTTAACTACAAAACTCCATTCATATTGGCTGCAGAAACCTCTTCCATGTTGGCTACAGAAACCTCTTTCATGTTGACTACAGAAACCTCATTCATGTTGACTACAGAAACCTCTTTCATGTTGATAACAAAAACCTCTTTTATGTTGATAATATAATATAAACCTCTAGTATATTGACTTCAGAAAGCTTCTTCATATTGACCACATTACCTTCATGTTGACTAAAGAAACCTCATTCATGTTGACTATAGAAATCTTCATAGTAACTAAAATAACTTCCTTCATGTGGAATACAGATACTTCTTTCATGTTGACTACAGAAACCTTATTCATGTGACTACAAAGACCTCTTTCTTGTTGACATAAACCTTCATATTGACTAAACAAACATCCTTCATATTGACTACTATAACCTTCATGTAGACTACAGAAACCTCCCTTATGGTTTTCACTATATATTATAGGGAACATGGGGTCCGGATTACATAGATTTGGTAGCGTAATATTTCTCATAATTTCTCAGAATCATCATACTAATATTGCAGCATTAAAATTGCAGAAGGAAACAATGAAGATACAGGCAAAGTAGTCTCTGTCAAAATAGCCAGATAAAAAAAAAAAAAAAAAAAATCTCACATGCACATCTTCACATTTTAGGGCAAAAACAATCTGCAAAATTCCAAAAGAATAGAACAGTTCAATGAAAGATGTAGCAGGAATTGGCAGCACAATCTTTGGGATTGATTCTTCGTAGATTGAAATTCTTAAACTTATATGGCTATAATTCTGTTAAAAAAAAAAAAAAAAGCCAAAACAAAAAACCACAGCCATACGCACTGGTTAGCTTGATATGAAATAAATCTTGCAGCAGTTCACAATAATAATAAAGATGTCCAGATACATGTACATTACGAAAACATGCCTATTCAAATATACTAAAAATTTTACCACCAAAAAAATGAAAATTTTCAGATAAAATATTGTGATATTTTTCTTATTTCTGCTCAAATACATAGATTGTGGGTACTCGTTAGAACCGCCTCGATGAGGTGGTTCTAACGAGTACCCACAATCTATGTTTTTGAGCAGAAATAAGAAAAATAATGTATACCCCTGTAAACCCCAGTTTTACTATATAAAAGTGGAGTTTAAGGGGGTCAATATTATATAGGCTTGTTTTCGTGATGATGAAAACACGCCTATATAATTTTGACCCTCTTAACCCCACTTTTATATATTAAAACTGGGGTTTACAGGGGTACACATTATTTTTCTTCTTTCTGCTCAAAAACATAGATTGTGGGTACATGTTAGAACTGCCTCGCCAAGGCAGTTCTAACGAGTACCCACAATCTATATTTTGAGCAGAAATATGAAAAATATCAGAGTTTTTTTATCTGAAAATTTTCAGTTTTTGGAGGTGAAATTTTCTATATATTTTTATAGGCCTGTTTTCGTAATGAGGTGCCACAATCACAGAACAAAGCCTGTCAAGAGGAAGAGTAAACAAACGATGGCAGAATACTTTATGAAGCAATGAGAGATGATCACATTGTTAGACAGGGGTCCTGTCAAGTACAACAAGAAGGCTTTAAACGGGTAATGAAAAGGATCAAACACCTAAAAAGTAACGATTGATCGACATAGGAAGTATTGCCAGTGGAAGCTTTGCAGAAAAAAAAATATAAAGGCTCCATATTCCTCAAAAATAGACATTTTGTTCTCCAAGAAAGATTTAACATATTGATACATGGTATTAATACAATCATAAAATGTGGCACCTGACAGCCTGTAAAATTTCAATTAATCTCTCGTTCTTGAAATGAAATGATTTTTATTGTATCTCTGAATTAATGGAATTAATGTTGCCAAGATACGATAAAAAAAAATCATTTCATTTTTGATCCAATTCAAAAACAAGAGACTAACTGAAATTTTACAGGCTGTCAGGTGCCACATTTTATAAAAATGTCTATTTCTGGGGGACATGGAGCCTTTACGTTTGAAAGGGCTGCAACTCTGTGAAGAATATCCAAACAAAAAATACAAATTGACATCTTTAATGTTAGAAAACACACCTTCAGACATGTGCACCCGGCGAAAATTCAGATCAGCATGCGCATTTGTGGTGCATTTTGTATAGCAAGTGCTAAGTTTTTTCGTGCAGACACTGAAGATTGGTCAGACTGTTCCATGGCACTTGGATTTGAGTTTTCTTTGGGTACACATGTCAGACAGTACGTTTTCTCATGTCACAGCTCACATGTACATACATCTTCAGGTCAGAGCGAGGAAATGTAAAAAAAAAAAAAGGAATTCGATAAAAGACATTGGAGGAGTAGTGGACAATAGAACTTTGTATGGACGAAGTTGCAGACATAAGTTGTGCTTAACGCTTAGCACTCTAGGTAAAAATTTCAGCAGGCAACATTTTTTTTTTTTCTTATTTCTTTCTTTTCCTTCTTCTTTTTTTTTTTTTTTTTTTTTTCAGCAAAACAAAAAAGGGCTTTGACACTTCATTCAAACTGAGACAATTTGCATGAAATGTCATAAAAGATCAGAGAAAAGTCCAGAGACTGCCACAATCACAAGCCGGGGCCATTCCCAGACACCAAGACAAAACCAAACAAGCGCATATCGAACAAACGTACGAAAAATTAGCTCTCTCTCTTCCCCAAGCGAGGTAGTCGCAATGCTCAAAGGACTGAAAAACACAAGAACAAAATAACACCAGGCAAAACTTAAAATAATTCGCCTCGTAGAATTTGTATGTTTGTGTTGAGGTTTTACGGCCCAGTCAACCCAATGGGGTCATGTCGAGCGCGGTCAGTTTACCTAACCACGCGTTTACTGGGCAGGCTTAGTCCTCTAAGCGGTTAACCAGTATTGTGCACATTCTTTCGCCAGAAACTGACAACTGCCCTTCTTGAATCAGCGGAAGGGAGAGAATAACCTTAGAAAATATTTCATGATCAATCTCCACGAAAGAATGTTGCCGACTTCGGCGAGGGTTGAACCCGCGACTTCCTGGTCTCGAGTCGTACGGCGCATCCAAATGAGCCACCGATGCCTCATAGAATAAACCACAAAGCAACAAAGAGTAAGACTAACGCCGGGACTACTGCCTTAGAACGGTCAGTAGAATAAACCATTGGGGCGGGGGAGGGGGGAGGTCATTAGAATAAACCATCGGGGGTGGGGGTTAAAGCACTTTTAGAGCAAGCCAACTTCACCCTGCATGGGTGCCGATGCTACTCTTAATACAGAAAATACATAAAAATTCGGTTCGCATAAAGGGTCTATTTTCTGGAAAAAAAGAAAAGAAAGAGAAAACATATTGTCGATTTGTCGTCTGCTGAGTATATCCAGAGAGTGGTAAAGGTAAAGTCTGAAAGGACTGTAACTCTGTCATAACTAACCAATTAGAAATTCAAAATCACATGCACATTTTCAGTCCATAAGAATCACATGCACGTTTTAGGTTCATAACGATCTCAACGATTATACGATGGTGATCCAATTTCTTAAAATAGATCATAATGACCTCATGATAGTCTAGCTTGTTTGTGTTGAGGTTTTACGGACCAGTCAACCCAATGGGGTCATGTCGAGCGCGGTCAGTTTACCTAACCACACGTTTACTGGGCAGGCTTAGTACTCTAAGCGGTTAACTAGTATTGTGTACATTCTTTCGCCAGAAACTGAATGATAGTCTAGCAGGGCGACCGCTGATAAGATCATATTAAATACCTTCAGTATGCACTATACTACTGCTGTATGAATGTGACTGAACTACTGGAAAATGTAGGTCACAATAATTCATGGTGATGAATGGTGATCTTGTATCTTGTAGTGATGAAAATTTCAGTGAGAACCCCACAGCATGTATGGGAACACATAAAAGTGACATAAATTTCTAAAGTAGATTACAGTGATCTCTGAACTCATGTAGTGATCTAGATTTATGTAATGAGATTAAGGTAAAAGTCTGAGTCCTCTAAACATGTCTGGTCATCAAGGCAGAACAATTACAATGCAGCTCAGAGTCGAAGTCTATGGACCTGAAACTATATTGGCTATTAAGATACAACTGCAGCAGAGGACATTTTGATTGCTATTATCATAATTATTATTATTATTATTACTATTATTATTATTATGTATTTTTCAGAGAAAACAAGTATTTGCATGTATGTTCTAATACCGTTTCTGCGTCCGACTGTCGTTGTTATTACTAAAGAAAGATAATTCCTCTAAGCTTATTTTCTTTGCAAAGCTGCATTATTCCTCTTATGGTATTACGCATTCCCACCCTCAAGGCGACATAATAATTTGTGAACGTAAGGCTTGACATTCCATATGAATCTGCTGCCAAACTAGAATGCCATCTGCTACAATTTTGCTTCACGCACATGGGCAGCAAGCAATAGATTTAAATATTTCCTAGAAATAAAACCGCGCAGTCTGACCAGAACCGTCGTTTCAATGGATGCAGGACAATAGCGCACAACAAAACCTATAAGACCTGTGTGACCACCAAAGACTGAGATTAGCCTGTACATCCACCCAGTATGGCAAGGATTCTCATTTAACTGCCTGGATAGCCCGGGGCAGTGGAAGACACTTGCGATCAGCAAAGACTCTGATCAGACTGCGCGAATGCGCAGGCGATCTGAGTCTTCGCTGGTCACACAAGTTTTAATGTAGGTTTTGTCGTGCGCTGGTTCAATTATATATAACGTATTGACAAACAGAGCGTCCAGACCAGACTGTGAGACTGGACAGGCTGATCTGAGCCTTTGCTATTCGCATATGGTACGTATACAAGGTTTCTTTTCTTGCAATAAGCATCATTTATGGTATGCAGACTTTTTGAAATAGTTTTCTTATTTTTCCCAGAAAATTAGAAATGCCAAATCCTATTATTTTCATTTAACCCATTTAACCCGGGTTATTCGGCGTCTGATCTGGTTCTGCACCGTTTACCAATGTCCCAGTCAGGGTTTTACAGATAACCCGCTATCAAGACGTCACAGCGACATGAATAGCGAGGCAGTAAATAACCGTTACATAAGATCATTTGTGTATGGAGTAATGACCCAGATAAACCAGCACAAATGACCGCCGAGTCCCAACGTGAGAAAATGTACCTTCCGACATGTGCTTCCAGTGAAGACTCAGATCAGCCCGCGCATGTGCGCAGTCTGATAAGAATCTTCACGGTGCATTTTTTTTTTTTTTTTTTTGATAACCAAGGACGCAAAATTTCTTCATGCGAAAAGAAACGAATGCACTGATCAGACCGCACAAATGCGCAGGCTGATCTGAATCTTCGCCGGGGCTCAGATATTATTGGAGCTCTGTAATAGAGTTTCAAGATGCAGCTCATTTTAGAGGCTTATTTAAAAGTGTGGAAGGGGTGGAAAGGTGTGGAGAAGGGAGTTGAAGGAGGTGGTGTGCGAAAAAAATTACTTTTTATTTATTTTTATTATTTTATTTATTTTGGCCGCGAGTTGACCCCAAAGTTATAATATCTCCTAAACTCGCAATAATGCCGTCTCTGTCATACTTCACAATTCCTAATATATCTATTCCATGTCCCTAAATACACATTATCTAAATCTGGTCAAACCTCCTACTATTCTAAAAGTATCTTAGAAAGCAAGATAAGGTGCGTTTTTATCTGTAAAAGTCTCCGGACTTCCATCCGACAAAATACGAAAACTTCCGAGAAGTGACAGACAGAAGCGCGTCTATTTTTAACTGAAACTCGTTTTCGTTTGCGACGTCATAAGGTTTTTCCGCATAGGGATTTTCCCCAATTAGCGACAGGTTTTCATTTGAAAATCTACCATATATGACAAGATTATTAATACCAATTAGACAGATTTACGTGCAATTTGTTGTTTACATTTGAATCCTATTTTGTTCTTGATTTCTTTCCCTGAATACCGCAATTTCAGAGAGAAAACCCTTGTATGAATCACGTTGGGGTTCTCGAAACGGCCATGTTTTACAAAGTGCACATGTACACAAATTTTGACACTAGAATTAAAATGGCGGATGGTGTTAGACGTGTGTTACTAAGTGGAGGATTTATTTGAAAAATCTTTATATTAGAGTTGTCATGTCGTGATTAAAGATACAGGAGGGGTAAAAATGTGTTGAACATGACATTTTTTATTCCATGCAGGCCAAGAAACGCTACACAACCGCAATCTTTTGTGGTTTTATAATTTTTATTCTCTTTATTTTATTGAGGGAACTCCCCCACTTTCTTTACAATGGAAAAGCATTGTCTGTTGAGAATGGAGAATTTATTTCCTTCCTTGAGCGAGAGGATTACATCTTCGGAGAAGACCTGCACTTGTCAGCTCGACAAAGACGTGCAGCAGGGTCGGGATCGGATTATTCCAAATGTCGAATGGAAACCTGTTTTGACTTTTCCATGTGCAAAAATGGTTTTCAAGTGTATGTTTACCCGGTGGAAGAAAAAGTGTCACATAGTTACAACAAAATTCTTACATCGATACAGGAATCACGATTTTATACATCAGACCCGAAGGAAGCATGTTTGTTTATCCTTTCCATCGATACATTAGACAGAGATATTCTGAGTCCCGATATGACAAAGGATGTTGAAAGCAAGATTACAAAATTACCTACTTGGAATAATGGAATAAATCATCTTATTTTTAATTTATATTCCGGTACTTGGCCTGACTATGTTTTAGATGTTGATTTTAATATCGGACAAGCAATGCTTGCCAAGGCTAGTATGTCCACAAACACATTCAGACCCGGTTTTGATATATCATTTCCACTTTTTGCCAAAGACCATCCCCAAAAAGGGGGAGAAAAAGGACATTTATATGTGTCCATGAACAACATCCCTCCTCGTAGATTTTATCTGTTAGGTTTTAAAGGGAAGCGTTATTTGACTGGCATTGGTTCAGAAACTAGAAATTCGCTTTATCATGTACATAACAAAAAGGATATTATTTTATTGACAACTTGTAGACATGGAAAAAATTGGCAGAAGACGGCAAGGAAAGTTAATGATAATAGGTGTGAGCAAGACAATGAAGAATATGATAAGTGAGTATATTCATAATTTCTCCCATAGCTCAAGATAAGGCTTTTTTTTTTTCAACCAAAAAGTTTTGATATTTTCTCCACAAAAACATGTTATGGGTACTCATTAGAAGCACCTCAGTGAGGCATTTCTGATGAGTAGCCACATCATTTGCTCCACAAAAGCAGGCACTTCTAATGAGTACCCACAATATACATTTTTGTGGACATCATGAAAACATGCCTATATAATTTTGACCCCCTTAAACCCCACTTTTATATAGTAAAACTGGGGTTTACAGGGGTATACATTATTTTTCTTATTTCTGCTCAAAACATAGATTGTGGGTACTAGTTTGAACCACCTCGCCGAGGCGGTTCTAACGAGTACCCACAATCTATGTTTTGAGCAGAAATATGAAAAATATCAGAGTTTTTTATCTGAAAATTTTCAGTTTTGGGAGGTGAAATTTTCTATATATTTGAATAGGCGTGTTTTCGTAATGGAAAGAAAAATATAATGTGGATACCCCCTCCTGTCTGGAGCATATGGCTCCAATTTTGTTAGGGTAGTCCAGTTTTGATTACAGCACTAATGTATTCTAAAATTTCAACCACTTTCTTTTTGTTGCCTTTAGAAATATTGCTTTGTATGCAGTTGTTTAAAATGCTTCAGGGTTCCCACTGCATTTTGAAACTGGGGGTAAATCTGCTTTGTTTTCTTATTTTTGTACCCCCAATGTATAGCAGCATATAGAGACTGTCTTCAATTTTGGGGATACAACACAAATTTAGGAGGTAAAAAACACTCTGCAGAGGGTACATGGGAATGCTGATGCTTAGTGGAATGGCAATCAGTGTCCTGATCAGACTGCTCTTGAAGAGCAGTCTGATCTGGGTCTACACTGTTTTGCATTTACATTTGACCTGTGATGAGCTTGTTAAGCTAGCGATGCTTTTAATATATATATGCCTGCGCAAACTCTGTAGATCCAGATTAGACACAGAAGAATGCATTTCACATTTCATGGCATATGCTGAGAGCAACTGCAGCAAATGACATTCATTTATTTTACAGAAAATAAAAGCTTGACATTTCATGTGAATCCTCTGCTTAGCTGACTGTTCAAAGGAAATGTCAAGCATCATTTAACCCTTGTCCTGCTGAACCCGGATATTCCCTGTCCTTGCAAACAGTGTAGATCCAGATCAGTTGGCTTCTGAAGAAGAAGCCAACTGATCTGGATCTGCACAGTTTGTCATTCAGTATGTGAATTAGTATCAACAATCTTGATCAAATAATCTGATTGGCTGAAAATTAGAAGTAGGCGTGGCATCTTAATTTATTCAGCATGACAAGGGTTAAAAAGAAAAATAATGATGAAAAAAAAATAGAATTTTGCTTGGCACAGTCAGGGTTAAGCCGTGCCATATTTCTGGGAACAAAAAAAAAGAAAAAAAAAAAAAAGAAAAATATCACATCTTTTGTTGTCAGGGTATGGTTTTACCAGTATTTAAACCAGACTAGAAAGGTTTCAGATTTGATCGACGTCTGCATCATTATAAATCCACTGAGTGCAGAAATTGGCTTTGGTCATTCATATTACAGGATATTTTATTAACAGAGCTTTGGATATTTTAGTCAAAGTGACAAAGAATTACAGGCCATAGCTCCAAATAAGGCTCATTTTATTTTTTCAAATGAAAAACACTGATATATTTCCTATTTCTCCACAAAAACATATTTTATGGCACTGACGTGCTTCTGATGAGTACCCACAACATTATGTTTTTGCGGAGAAATAAGAAAAATGTTATATATGGGTACTCACTCATATCTGGGTGTATGACAAAATGTAATCAAAGCACTTTGAACAGGAAATGGTATAGCTTGATGAAATTGATTGGCAAAAAAGGGTTTAAAAAATAGAATTTCAAATTAATTGCAAATTTGTTTAGAACTTTTTAGAGGGTTAATTTCAAGGTTTTTGATGCAAATTCTGTCCAAAGTATGATAAAAACTGTGTCACAATTGTTCTCTTTTATGCTTATTTTCAGATCCAAAAATTGGGTTGATGCATGTATTCACCAGCAATATTTCTTTTGTACATGTCTCGTTCTAACAAATTTTCTGATTCACTGTCTAGTGTAATACCACAGGGTGGAAAGTAAATGTTTTGTCAGAAAGTTATGTCACTCCAGCAATTGATGTAGTCATTAAACCTTGTCCTGCTGAATAAATTAAGATGTCACGCCCACTTCTAATTTTCAGCCAATCAGATTACTTGATCTGGATTGTTGCTATAAATTCACATAATTAATGGCAAAAAATGCAGATCCAGATCAGTTGCTTCTGAAGAAGCCAACTGATCTGGATCTACACTGTTTGTAAAGGCAGGATCGATATATCTGGGTTTAGCAGACAAGGATTAAAAGTGCTCACTGTAGAGTAGCCATCTGCTGTATACCATTCTGATTTTACTGATTTTGTAATTATCAGCCAGTTGAAAATCTAACATTTCAGACATATAAAAGCTTAGATCTTTGGTCTCGGCCTTCCTTACTTGCTGAGTTTATGGAATTTTTGGTTTCAGTCATATAAAAGCTTAGATCTTTGGTCTCAATGTGTCTTACTTGCTACATTTATGGAGTTTTGGGTTCTGACAGCGTCAGGGAAAGTAAAATATCAGTCAGGGAATTGGTGTCAGGAAATTTTATTCTGTCCGTTGTGTGGGAACCCTGGAAAACATGTTTTCTATGTGAAATAAGAAACATACAAGGCTTCCATAACCCATTGTAGACTGAATAGACTCCCCCACACTGTTTAATGGAAGAGTCCAATTTCAATTTTAGGTTACATGTCCGGCTGTGAGATTAGAAATTCCTAGAAAAAAATGGCTAATCTGATTGCAAACAGTGGAGGCATATTTCGGCATCTAATCTGGGTCTGCACTGTTTAACAATTACTCTTTTAGGAGCCTTTAGACTACAATGGGTTAATAATAGAGGAATAAAGTCCGGGTTGGGTAGACTAACGCCTAATGTCAGGCCTGTTGCAGCCAATTTCCATCACTCTTTCACATTTGTAATGTAATGATCAAATATAAATGCAAACATTTGATTGAATTTACGCATAAAATTTACTTTTCTTTTCAAGTCTTCATAAAATAAATCACCACAAATGATATGCAGTCATTCATTAGAAGATTTTTCAAAAGAAAATCAACAATAGTATGATAATACTTTTTTTTTTATTGAAAAAATGCGCTGCTGTGTAAAAAACATACCTTCAGGCATGCCCAGTGAAGACTCAAATTAGCCTGTGCGTTTGGGCGGTCTGATCAGAAGCTTCACTGGTGTATTTGGGATAGCCATGGACACAAACGTTTCTTCAGTGCACCATAGTTACAGATAAGAAGGGGTATCTACATAATATTTTTCTTATTTCTCTACTAAAACATATGTTGTGGGTACTCATTAGAAGCGCCTCGCTGAGGCGCTTCTAATGAGTACCCACAACATATGTATTTGTGGAGAAATAAGAAAGATATCAGCATTTTTCGGATGAAAAAAGTGCCTTATCTGTTGCTATGTGCACTGAGATAATGAAAACTAATCAGACTGTGCAGATGGACATGCTGATGTGAGTTTTAGTTGCAGACGGTATGTTTTCTCATGTTGTAGCTCAAATGGTGTCATCATCAATCAATCAATGGTGCGTGTGTGATCATAATTTGTGAAAATTAATCCTTAACATGCCAGGTAAAATTTTCAGCAGACAGCATTTGGAAACATTTTACTTTAGTTCCATGCAGAAAACAGGATTTGACATTAGATTTAATTTGTCTCCATTTGAGACAGTTTGCAAACTGGCAAAACTTGTTTTCTGGGGAAAAATAAGAAAAAAAATATTTTAATATGTCGTCTGCTGAAAATTTTACCCAGCATGCTATGCTTTAAGTATTTCCTGTGATGGAGTCAGTGAGTGTAATGCAGTACAAGAAGCATAAAAAAACATAAAAAAAACAAAAAAAAACAACATATTTCATCACAATCATAATTTGTGAAAATAAACAGTTACCACTCTCGGTTGGGCTTATTCAGCAGACAATAAAGTGATGCTGTTTTTCTTTATTTGCCCCCCAAAAATGGAGACAATTTGCATGAAATGTCAAATCCTGTTTTGTGGGAATAATATTTCTATGTTTTGTCTGCTGAAATGTTTACCTATCATGCTTCCTCTGTATTGTATCTTCTCAGGTAAGGCATTTTTTCAACCAAAAAATGTTGATGTTTTTCTTATTTCTCCACGAAAACCTTATGTTGTGGGACTCTTTAGGGCTGGAAAAAAGTTCTGTTTTCGATTTCATCATTGATTTGCCATAGGGTCGACAGGTAGACTGTTTTTTTGTTTGTTTTTTTTTTTAAATATTTTGACTTTTCCCTTACCACACACTTGACCCAAAATTTGTAGCCTTTGCAGGCAGGGTGACCACTGATAAAAGAGACGCTCACAGTGTTGAACAGCTTTCATTTCATTTGAAACCTAGATATGGCTGCACACTTCAAAATAAACTGCCACAGAAAAAGTAAAAATCCCTTTTTCTTATATGTGACAAATGTTGACCAAATATTTTTTTTTTTTTTTAATTATTTTTTTGCCTTATAACGTGGGACAATTGGTCTGAGGGCTATTCAGGCCAAGTCAATATTATATAATGGTTTTATAATTGGCATAATCCAATTAAAGATAGTGTACATAATACCTGGATAAGTATCTTATCATTTTCATCTTGGGTACCCTACTTATTCATAACATGGTAGATCAGAAGAAAATGTCTCTTCTAACGATACACAGGCCGCAACATAAGTCTAAATAGACTAGCAAGTGGCACATAAGGTTTAATGAGCTTATGGCCACAGCAAGTAGTATGTCTGGATTAAAGTACATTACTGTAAATGACCTAAAATCTCAAACACCAAAGTTTCTGACAAAATGCCATGTGCAAACAGTGTAGACCCAGATCAGACTGCCCCAGGAGCAGTCTGATCTGGGTCGAAACTGTTTGTCATTCTATATTTTAAGAAATGACAACATAAAAAGCAAACAAAAAAGTATGGAATAAATCATTTGACATTTTAGGACATTACCATAGGTGTTTTCTTATTCAGCCAAGGAGTATTGATATTTTTCTGTTTCTCCTCAAACATGTATGTTTTGGGTATCCATGACATATGTACAGGAGAATACATGTGAGGAAAAAAAAAAAAAAATCAGCAGATAGTGTCCACCAAGTCCTCTGGTATCATGCAGTGTTCATTTTTTACCTTTTTTCATTTTTGATTCTCATGGTGACGTGCGATTCCATCTACAGTAATTGGCCTAAAATTCCATACAACAGTTACTTTTCTGACAAAATGTCACATGCCATATGCTTAATGTGAGCAGCTGGTCCACTCAGAATTATTGCAGGTGAGATTCCGATTTTTTTTTTGTCAGAAGAAATAGGATTTGAAATGGGTCACATATCTGGGAAGAGCCTTATTTTCTCCAAAACAAATATTTTTTAGAAAGTTGTCTGATACAATTTTGACTCATGCAGTCTATTATAAGTCACTGGCACATTAACCCATTGTAGTCGGGAAACCCGTAAAAGGGTAATTAGCAAACAGTGCAGACCCAGATCAGATGCTGCATTCTGCAGTGTCTGATCTGGGTCTGCACTGTTTGCAAATAGTTCAGCCATTTTTCTCTAGGAATATGTAAATGTCATAGCTGGACTTACCTAAAGTTGAAATTGGACTCTTCCAATATATAGTGTGGAAGAATCTATTCAGTATACAACGGGTTAACAGTTAAAAGAGTACCTGGAAACTTTGGATGTGTGTCTGATGGAAGTAAATGATTAAAGTGTACAGTGGACTCTGGTTCTCTCGAATTCCAAGGTCTGTACCTCAACATATCAGATTTGCAGAATTGAGGAAAACAATAAATGGAACAACCACATTTAACAAATGAATATGTAATTTGGCTCCTAAAGTTAGATATATTGAAAATATTGTGGAAAAGAGGTGAAATTGCTCCTTAGGAGCAATTGCACCTCTTTTCCACAATATTTTGTCACCTATTTTAAGATTTCCATGTTAAAACAGGGACCATATTTTCACTTCGAGATAAGCAGTTATTGGAGATCACCCAGGGAAACCTGATATCGGGATATCGGAGGTTGCGAGATTTCGGAGGTAAACAAATGATGTCATCCAGCGACAGTGTATGTACTTATCCTCTTTTAATGATCAAAAAAGTGCTTCTGGAGGATAAGCAACGTAACCTATAATTTCTTAGTTGAATAGTTTAATATATGAAAATGGCATTTCAATATAAAGTATCCTCCTATTTATTCAAAATCACGTTTGAAAAGGAAATTTCATTGTTTTTCACCCAAATTCCATTTTCAATTGTTTATAGCTTTTATCCTGTCAAGTTTTTTCATTGAGTATGTATGTCTGTAAAATCTAGAACCTTTCTATAAATTATACAAGAAATAGCAGATGTGAAAAAATTACTAAAGTGGCAGATTTTTTAGATTTCTTTAGGGTTGTTGTCATATTTATTGGTAACAGGATGTCGGAGGTATGATGCAGGGATGTCGGAGGACAGATTTATATTGGTTAACGGGATATCGGAGGAAAGGAAATTTTGTGTTCTTTTTAAAACGCCTACAGCTTTTCTGACACGTGATCTTGCCTGGTTTAATATGTTGAAGACGATTACCTGAATCGTCAGGAGTGGCATGTAGCAAGCGAACAAAGCGTTTATGCAGACTGGCAAAGAATAAATGAAATAATGTGCCATAGATGTATCAAGATAAAACATCAAGATAACCAGCATCAAGATAACCAGCCTTCGTGATGAAAACCCCGGTAACAAACACGACTTCACATAGAAAAAGTGGGGATTGCAGGACTATAAATCTTTTCTTTTTTTTTTTTTTTTTTTTTTGTTTTTTTTTTTTTTGTTTTGTTTCTGCTCTAAAATATGTATTGAGGTACTCTTAAGAACCACGTCGTTTCTGCTCTAAAACATAGGTTGCGGGTTATTGTTAGAACCGCCTCGATGAAAAAAAAAAATAATAATAATACGAAAATTAACAGTTTTCTTTCTGAAAAGTTTGTATTTTTTAAGACATGAAAATTTCAATTTGCGTGTTTTCATATTTGTTCATCACAACGTTTTGTGCCTTTGGTGAGTTTCCAGGCCTATACACAGACTTTTGAAATGGAATGGGTGGGTGTGTGAATTCTTGGCTATTCTTAAAGGGGACACAGATGCCAACAAAATGCCGATGGGGGATGCAAAATTAAGGAATGTGAAGTGATTTTATGGCCAAACCCGCATGATTTTTAAACTAATTGGCCCGAAAGGGGTACAGGTCTCGTTTCATCGTTTGGTCGGTCAGACACTCCATGGATTTTTCACTTACATTTAATTTAGGCCCGTGGGTTTTGAAATGGGGATGGTGTGACCGTATGAGGGCGTGCAAATGCTCAGAAAATATCGATTTAGAGGCGAAAATTAGGGGTGTAACCTGTGTTTTCGATTAAAATCTGCTTGATTTTTTAAATGATTTGTCCACAATGGGGGCTACGTTCACCAACTCCACCCCAACCCCATCTGCTTGATTTTGAAATGAATTTGTCCACCCCCATCCCAAATCACAAACACGCACGCACAGCGCATATGGAAGAACACGTTACAAAATCTGTAATGTTTTCTATTGATAGCAAATGAAAATGACAAAGGTATCCTCGATACAACTCATATAATTATCATATCACGCTAGCAAATTTATGCGGTGAAGACCCCTTGTAAATTTCACTTATATTAGGAAAATGGGAATGTGTAATTTTTCTGGCTGCTGCTTAAAAACCTAGATAAGCGGACTGTCCATAAAGATTTGTAGACAACAATGTTAAGTAACACCACACGGGGAGTTCTTATAAGACAGTTTGCCGACAAGCATTAAAAATCAGGAGCGTTACATAAATAAAAGAAAATACAATTAAGATTCTCTGATATGGTCTTTCGGTTGTACGCGCAAGGAGAATACAAACAAAGAACAGTATAGTTCTAAACTATACATTGTAACATTTGGATATCGATGAACATTTGATGAAATTCCGTTAAAATGATGGGAGTGAAGGGCATTATAAGATTTCAAGATGACTGACATATGGGTGTTTTCTTTTTGTTTTGAATGTTTAACTGGATTCCACAGATTTTAAAGGAACTATTTACCAGGCTCATCGTGTGATTATTATTATTATTATTATTATTGTTGTTGTTGTTGTTGCTAAATTCTAAATTAAGCGACCCACCTAACTCAGGTAATGGTTAAATATGAACGACTCAGTATAAGGAAATAGATAGATTCTTGTAATAACATATACAAATGTCAGCCCGATGGACGAATAAGCACCTGTTGTTGATTTTGTTATAGATATTTTGTACTGATATTGGTGAATATTGTGCCGAGTTGGGATATTGCTATGAATAATTGATATATCATAGATTTACAGTGATAACGTTACGTTTATTATTTCTGATCTGACGGCACTCGTTGGCACCACATCGGCGCTGCGGTTCTTACGAGTTTCCAAAATCAACATTTCAATCGAAATTTAGGTAGGAAAATATCACGTTTCACATAGAGAACATCATTTTTGCAGCGAAAAGCTGTTTTATTGCATATAAGTTCTTAAACGTAATGACATTGGTTCTAGTAATATTATTACATTAAACTCTCCTTCAAACCAATCAAACCCTATTAAAATTGCTACAAAAAAGAGACACTAGTATTTGCACACAGACTTAGCACCATATTGTGCGAGCAGGTTTTAATTTATATTGCTTTTTAGACAGAACTCACTCCGTCAATTTTAAGTGCCTCCGAAATCCAGCAACAGTCCCTCAGAGATGTACAGCATCATGTGTCAATGTACCTCCGAATATTCCGTTATCCAAATTTTCGCTAGTACTTGCTTTAAATTTCATCCGGGGGCGTTATTTTTTGTTGATAAACTGAAACAACTATGAAGACAGTCGAAGAGAAGATAAGTCCATCCTTGGGCAATAATAAACCAACATGTCATTTACCATGATCGGGCTGGTAGCCGTCGAAAAGGCAAAAACTGAGATGAAAAATAGATTATCTTGGTTCAAATGCCGTTTTCACCTCCACAAAGTAGCTGAGAAAGGAAATATTTGCTTTAACATATTCATTATTATGTCTCTAGAACGAGCAACTCAGCTTTTTTATCAAATGAATAAGATATAAGCTATAAAAAATGGATAAATACATACCCTGTCGCTGGATGACGTCATTTGTTTACCTCCGAAATCTCGCAACCTCCGATATCCCGATATCGGGTTTCCCTGGGTGGAGATAAGCTGAGAAAACAAGAGTGGACTGTATTTGAAATTCTTAGAATTTTTGCAAGACCATACAAATTTTTCTCTGACATGTCTGGTAGTTCTTAGGATTTTGCATAGAGTTGTTTAACCCTTAAAGCACTTAGCACAACCACAGCAGACGACACTTTGAATTTTTTTTTTTTTTCAGAGAAAATAAGATGACATTTCATGGGCATCATCTGCCTAGGAGATGATTCAGATGAAATGTCAAGTCTATAATATAATTTTCCCTGAAAAAAAAGAAAGAATAAAACATCAAAGTGTCGTCTGCTGCAGTTGTGAATAGTACTTTAAGGGGATTAATGAGGGATTTTTCTTCCTGTTGCACCTTGCTACCCATGTAGGGTAATCTAGTAGACAATGATTTTAGAATGTAGTCTGCTTAAATTTTTACCCAGCATGCTAAGCTTTAATAAGGGCCAGTTCCTCCTGTTGCTATCCATGTAGAGTAATCTTGTGAAGACAGCATGAATATTTTATAGGCATAAGATCATGTTACATCTGGGAATATATCCAGATTTCTCCAAAGGGGAAAGTAATATATAAAATTATGACTTCAGGGGTTATTACCATTCTGATATCACTTTGCATACCTCCAGATAAGGCACTTTTTTTCACTGAAAAGCATTGATATTTTTCTTATCATATGTTGTGGGTACTTATTAGAAGCGCATCGGTGATGCGCTTCTAATGAGTACCCTTTACATATGTTTTTGTGGAGAAATAAGAACAAGTTTACATGGATAAACCCTCTTGTCTGGAGCTGTGACTTCAGTCATTCTGAGGCAACTGTGGATTGTAGACTGGCTCCAGTCTCCAGTGACTATATATTTTTCTTATAATCCTGTTTGATAATCCACTAAAATAAAACAAAAATAATACTATGATTAAAAGGCTGGTCACTAGTAGACCAGTCTTTGTAAGTCATGATATTATTTTTGTTTTATTTTAGTGGATTATCAAACAGGATTGTAAGAAAAAAAAACTATTTAGTCTTTGGAGACTGAAGCCAGTCTACTGTGGGTTGGTACTTGGTGATGGCAGTAGAGTGCCATAAAATCACATGAAAAATGAAAATCATCAGTTATATAAAGGTAGTTCTAAGCACACTAAATGCAGTGTTTGCCTTAAAATACTTAGCTTTAGAAAACAAGCATCTTGGCACAAAATTGATCAAAATCAATTAAGAATTAAAGAAAGTTACGATAGTTTACATTATATTCAAATGTGAGCATGGGCGCTGTCATTTTAAATATTTAATTACTGGTACATGTACATGATCAAATTTTTAAAGACAAATAACAATCACCTGTTTGCAGAAATATGCTATGTAACAAAAAATAACTAATTGATAGTTTGTACATGTATATAAATGGACATTTACAGGTATATAGCAACAAAATATTGTTTAATACAAAATATATGTATATTTTACTTTCTTATGAGGTGAGACTTAAATAAAATATTGTATTGTATTATTATAAAAACAAAATATTGTTTTAGATGTGATCTATTTAATTTTTGTATATTTACATGTAATTATACATAATGACAACATTTTGAATTTTTATGTATATGTAATTAGGCTTCAGCTCTCATTTGAATCATTATGCAAGCAGTAATACCAAGTCTTTAATTTTCCCTTAAAAATAATAATGAAAAAATTCAGAAAGTCATCTGCTACAATTTAGCTAAGTGTTTTAACCCTGTAGGTCCCGCTGAACACGGATATGCCCTGTCTTTGCAAACAGTGTAGTTCCAGCTCAGTTGGCTTCTTCAGACGCCAACTGGTCTGGATCTGCACTGATTGTCATTAAGTATGTAAATTTGTATCAACAGCTTGGATCAAGTAATCTGATTGGCTGAAAATTAGAAGTGGGCGTGGCATCTTGATATATTCAGCTTGGAAAGGTTAGCTGTACAAAAGGAACAGAAACTGAAATTTAAATCCGCCTTCCATTAATAAAACATTGGTCCTGTTCAGACTGGTGAAATATTACTTGACTTCTAAATTTGTATATTTAAAGGTTATGAACTGTTTTGGATATACAACAAATATCAAATGGCATGCTTCAAAATATGGTTTCATTGTTATTGCAATTTAATACCCTCTCTGTAATAGTAACAGCCAGGGTATGTAGAGATAGGGGTGAAAGAACAGACAAAATTCATGTTCATACAAATTGTTCAAATTTTCTGCATTCCTTTGGAAAACAAGTTCTTAAGTTATATTCCATGTGTTTGGTAAATTTAAGGTAAAAACAAATATTTCAAAATTGCTTGCTGAAATTTTACCCAGCATTCTGTTAAAAGCATTAATAATAATAATTATCCTTCTATAAGAAGCCGGCCTCGGTGGCTCAGTTGGCTGTGCGTCCAACTGAAGATCAGGTTGCAGGTTTGACCACTGCCAGGTCGGCAACATTCTTTTGTGGAGATTGATCATGAAATACTTTCTACAGTTATTCTCTCCGATTGATCATGAAATACTTTCTACAGTTATTCTCTCCCTTCTACTGATTCAAGAAGGGCAGTTGTCACTTGGGCGACATAACCCCATAGCCTTGCAGTTTAAGATTTAAATAAAGGGAGCAAATTCTTTCCTTAAATACAATGTAAGAGTAAAGTCAACTGTTGTTAAGCAAGAACCTGCAGGAAAGCTTGACCCTAGTCCTGCTGAATAAATTAAGATGCCATGCCCACTTCTAATTTTCAGCCAATCAGATTGCTTTATCCAGGTTGTTGATACAACTTCACATACTTAATGGCAAACAGTGCAAATCCAAATCAGTTGGCTTCTTCAGAAGCCAACTGATCTGGAGCTACACTGTTTGCAAAGGCAGGGTATATCTGGGTTCAGCAGGACTAGGGTTAAGACAGGTGTGTACTTCATACAGGTAAATTTGCTTTTCTTTACCTGTAACAGGATCTGATGGCCTTTTAAGACAGGTGATTGCTTAAATAGGTGGCTTTTAATACAGGTTTGACTGTAGTCTCCTTTTGAGAACGGAAGCATATACTTTCAAATTAGAGTGATCTCCTTCGGAGGTTTCTTTATTGTCCTAGTAGAATTAATGTCATTTGTTTGGGTATTATAGAGGGATAATGCATCTTTTCTTGTATCCCATCTCAATTCATTGTGAGTTACGCTGCATTTGATTTGCATTTTCTTCTGATGTCTAGCTCTGATAGGATCTACATGTAACTATCTTGAGAAAACCTCCTTATGGCGTACACAATCTGAGGAAGTACTGTCATCTTGGGCATCGGTTACATATATTGTGAGGTAGCTGCAAATTCTTAACCCATTATTGACTGTATAGACTAGCTCCCCCACACTATATATTGGAGGAGTCCAACTTTAATTTTAGGTATGATAGGCTAACCCATTTTAGACTTTATGGACTCCCCCACACTATAAATTGGAGGAGTCTAATTTCAACTTTAGGTATGTCAAGCTATGATATTTAGATATTCCTAGAGAAAAATGCATGGCTAAACTTTTTGCAAACAGTGGCGACCCAGATCAGATGCTGCATTCTGCGGCATCTGATCTGACCGTCTGCACTATTTGCTAGACTACATGCACAATGGGTTACAATGCTAAACAAAGTTTGTAGCAGACGACATTCTAACTTTTTTTCATCGAAAATAAGTCTTGAGATTTTGATTCACATGAAATGTCTAGTCTTATTTTTTATGAAAAATGATAATAATAATGAAAAATATTTAAAAGTGTCATCTGCTAATATCTTTTTTCATCAACTGGGATACAGGAAATGGTAATCAAATGATTCAGGATTAATCAAAATCAAAAAAAGCTTCTTTAGTCCTAATATATCGAGTAATTAAAGTATATTATATAGAGTCTATTAGCAGATTGCTTAGACCCAGATCAGACTGCATGAATGTGCAGGCTTATGCTTGTCGAGTATGTCATAAGGTTGACTTCTATTTGGAGGGGCTCAAATGTAGATTTTCTTAACCCATGTCCTGCTGAATAAATTAAGATGCCACACCCACTTCTAATTTTCAGCCAATCAGATAACTTGATCCAGATTGTTGTCATAAATTTGCATTTGAATGGCAAACAGCGCTGATCCAGATCAGCTGGCTTCTTCAGAAGCCAACTGATCTGGATCTACTCTGTTCGCAAAAGCAGGACATATCCGGGTTCAGCAGGACTAGGGTTATGATAGTCCAAATAGATATACAGTGAAATAAGAATGCTATGAATATTAAACAAGTAAATTTGCAGCAGACTACATTCTCAATTATTTTATTGTTCAGAGAAAATAAGACTTAATATTTTGTGTGAATCATCCACTTAGCAGATGATTCACATGAAAGTCTTAGTAAAATTTAGTCAGAAAAATAAAATAAAATATTAAAAATGTTGTCTGCTGCAGTTAAGGTTTAACTGGCTGTAATTTATGTGTTTAGAAGACTAAGGAAATTAGGTGATAATTCTGGGATAATTTTTCTTAATCATTACAACATATGTTGTGGGTATTCATTAGAAGTGCCTCAGTGAGGCACTTCTTATGAGTACCTATAACATAATTGTTTTTATAGAGAAATAAGTAAAAAATATCCAACATGAATTCCAGCCTGTTAAGTTATCAGCAAATACTCCTTGTGTGGTTAGATAAAGTGACTGGCTCAACATGACCCTAATAGGTTGACTGGGCTGTAAAACAGCTGTGAATATCCTTATTGACCACAATAAATGAGGTGGGTCAGCAGTCTTATGGTGCAGTGTTGCTATAGCTTCAGATAAGAGGAATATCCAGATAAACACTTTTCTTATTTTTCCATGAAAAACATATGTTGTGGGTACTGATTAGAAGTGCCTCATCGAGGCACTTCTAATGAGTACCCACAACATGTTTTATTTAGAAATAAAAACAATATAAATAGTTATTGAGTATCTTTAAATGTCATCAGGTTTTATAGTTCACTGGAAATGTCAGTAACCTTTTACATGTAACCTTTCACATTCCAGATGACCTTTTTTTTCAATGAAAAATATAACATCCTGTGATAACCCTAGGTATTGAGACAGGTGGACAGATCTTAGCAGACAGGTAGACGAAGATCAGATACCACAGATCAGGTCTGCACTGTTTGCCACAAATCTATTTTTTTTTAACAAAAAAAAGTGCCTGAGAATCTAAAGACTTTATTTCCCCCCCTCAGAGAATGGGCTTTGACATTTCATACAATTTGCTTGAACTGTCAACACCTATTTTCTGAGAAAAAATAAGAATAATACAGTGGACTCTCAAGGGACCAGAATTTTCAGTTGAGATAACAGTAGTTTGAGTTAACAGGAGTTGAAATGGAAAGAACTTAAAGCAAAACTGAACCAACATTATCCAAAACTTAGTTTGACTTAAAGGCTCCATATATTCCTCAAAAATAGACATTTTATTATCCAAGAAAGGTTTAATAAATTGATATATAGTATTAATACAATCACAAGACAAAATATTTAGACGTAAACGTCTAAGTACCGGCGCAAATTTTGTTCATGTTTACATAGAGATATGGGATAAGGGTATACTAAAGTTTAATAAATTTTCAATGTAACAGGTAAAATCGAATAACAATGTGATTCTTTAACTTTCACTGCCACAGGCGATGATAATAGGCTTTTGCAAACAGCATAGTTCCAGATGATATGAGCCGTCTCATCTTGATCTACGCTGTTTGACATTCAGTCTTTCAACTTTACGTATAAATTTCTTTTCAAGCGATAGTTTGTTAAAAAAGAAAAGCAGACGACATTTTAGCAGACGACTGAAATTTGGCACCGAAAGAATCAATGTTTGCTTTTATTAAGCGTTATGCAATTTCTTGATTGAAATGAAAATGAAATAGACATTAATCTGCTTATAACACAGTTTGTTTTAAGGTTTTTTATATTTGCTGGGATTGTCACAAACCAACGTCCCGGCAAATATAAAACGTCCTTAATGAACTAATCAAATAGTCTTCTATATGTAAAAATCCAAAGCTATATTAAGAGACCGGTGCAATTCCCGTGCTGGTCAATAAAATTTGGCACCTGACAGCCTGTAAAATTTCAGTTAGTCTCTGGTTCTTGAAATGAAATGATTTTTTTTATCATGTCTCTGAATTAATATTGCCAAAATTAATTCAGAGATACGTACTATAGAAATCATTTCATTTTTGACCTAGTTCAAAAATGAGAGACTAACTGAAATTTTACAAGCTGTCAAATGCCACATTTTATGATCATATTCATACCATACATATATCAATTTATTAAACCTTTCTTTGATAAAGCTGTATATTTTTTAGGAATATGGCGCCTTTAAGCAGTATTTTGAGTTATCAGTGTTTGAGATATTGAGCGAACTTTTAAACTGTTGATCGCCAGTTGAAATTTTTACCCAACATGCTAAACATTAACAAAGTCGTACTTTTGGTGCAATAAAAAATCAAATGCTGTATTATGGGAGTTATGTATAAAATGTGAAAGTATGTTATTATAATTATGGGCATATTGTCAACTTGTATTAACCCTTCTCTTGATAAACACAACATGCCCTGTCTTAGCAAACAGTGTAGATCCAGATCAGTTGGCTTCTGAAGAAGCCAACTGATCTGGATCTGCACTGTTTGTCATTAAATATGTGAATGTATCAAAAACCTGGATCAAGTAATCTGATTGGCTGGAAATTAGAAGTGGGCATGGCATCTTAAGTTAGTCAGCATGACAAGGGTTAAATTTGGATTATGTTTAAGTTGGTTTGTCTGCTTGCCAATTAAGAAAGTACAAACTGTAACTGAAGATTTATTATTTTTTTAACTCTTTCCCAGTGCTAGTGGCGACTTTTGACGTCTGCTGATAACCTTTGCAAACAGTTTGGACCCAGATCAGGCCCGACAAAATGTCAGGCCAGATCTGGATCCAAATTATTTGACACTCTGATGGTATTACTGAAAGATTTTTTTGAAAACCTTAATTTTTAAAAAAAAAAAATCCACTGATGACAAAAAAAGCATGCAAAATTACCCAGCATGCAAAGAGTTAAGAGGAATAGACACACTTTGCTGCCATTTTGTAAAGGGAGGCAACTTTTGCATTCAGGAAGCTGTTTCCCTAGTGATGAAACTCAACAATTTAGGGCTACTTTTATTTAAAGGAAAGAATTTGCTTCCAGAGGGACCGATTTGCAAATTTGTTCCTTTAAAGGCTCCATATTCCTCAAAAATAGACATTTTATTATCCAAGAAAGGTTTGATAAATTCATATATGGTATTAACACAATCATAAAATGTGGCACCTGACACCCTGTAAAATTTCAGTTAGTCTGTCGTTCTTGAAATGAAACAATTTTTTATTGTATCTCTGAATTAATGTTGCCAACATTAATTCAGAGATATGATAAAAAATCATTTCATTTTTGATCCATTTCAAAAATGAGAGACTAACTGAAATTTTACAGGCTGTCAGATGCCACATTTTATGATCGTATTAATATTACTGGGTACACATGTATATCAATTTATTAAACATTTCCTGGATAAAAAATGTCTATTTTTGAGGCATATGGAGCCTTTAAGAGCAACCTCCATCAAAAAGGAGGCAAATATTTTCATGGCAGAGTTATTTCCCTTGGAGGTACATCATTCATCTTAAAGGCTTATGTTGCTATTCATACAAAGAGAAATAAAAGGATAATACAAAAGAGTATCTGATCAAGTGGATGATTCAGATTAAATGCCATGACTTATTTTCTATAAAAAATAAAAAAAGAAAAAATCTAGAATGTCGTCTGATGCAGTTGTGATTGCCGCTTTAAGGGTTGAAAAACTGTCAATATATTTTTTTTATCAGCTGGGATACCGGAAACGGTAATCAAATGATTCAGAATTAATCAAAACGATAAAAAGATTCATTGATTAATGCTTAGGACCCTGGGTAAAATTTTCAGCAGAAGACATTTTGAAATATTTTTCTTATTTTTCCCCAGAAAATAGGATGACATTTCATGCAAATTATCTCCTCAAGAGATAATTTACATGAAATGTCAATCCTGTTTTCTGGGAAACATAAGAAAAATATCACCAGCTTGTCATCTGCTGAATAATTAGCCCAGAGATTGGTAAAGGTTGATGTGATCGAATTATTACAAATCCAACATTCTGCAATCTGTACAGAGACAGGGGAGTGTCAATATTAACTCTAAAAGCACCATGCAGAATTTTCGTAGATGATAATCCAATTTTTTTTTTCAGAGGAAATAAGGATTTAATGTTGGAATATTAGGGTCAATAGGGTATTGCTTCTCATCTGCTTCTTTTGTCCAGAGAGTGCTTTAACACTTTACATGCTGGGTAATTTTGCATGCTTTTTTGTTGTCTGTGGATTTTTTTTTTAAATTAACTTTTTCAAAAAAATCCTTCAGGAATACCATCAGAGTGTCAGACAGTTTGGATCCAGATCAGGCCCGACGTTTTGTCAGGCCTGATCTGGGTCCAAACTGTTTGCAAAGGTTATCAGCAGACTACAAAAGTCGCCACAAGCTGGGAAAGAGTTAAGCTAATTTTAAACTTTAGAGGGCAAAGCAAAACTGCATGCAGCAGACGGCCTTCTAATTTTTTTTTATTATTATTTTTAAGGGATACTAAGACTTAGCTGATAGCATTTCATTGAATCCCTGCAGAAGATTCACATGAAATGTCAAGCCTTACTTATTCTGAAAAAAAAATATAATTGTCATCTGCTGCAGTTTTGATTAGAGCCTTGATAAAGTACTGCCATTTACAGCTGCAGAGGTGACGTTCTATGTTTCTTTCTTCAGTGAAAGATTTGACATTTCATGTGAATGGTCTGCTAGGCAGACAATTCAAATGAAATGTCATCTTATTTTTTCCGAAAAATAAAAAGAAACATTGTAGATTGTCATCTGCTGCTTGAAGAATAATTAATAACTTTTTTGCATACTGGGTAATTTTGGATGCTTTTTTGTTGTCTGTGCATTTTTTTTAAGTTAACTTTTTTTCGAAAAAAAAAAAAAATTCTCGAATACCATCAGAGATCAAACAGTTTGGATCCAGATCAGGCTTGACAAAACGTCGGGCCTGATCTGGGTCCAAACTGTTTGCAAAGGTTATCAGCAGACAACAAAATTCGCCACAAGCCTGCAAGGAGTTAATGAAAATCATCTAGTCTGGAGACCTGGCATGTTTTTACCCAAACATTTGGCCACTGAAGTCTGTTCTTTCAATTTGAATCAAGCTTTTGTCACAACAACATTTGGCCACTGAAATCTGAATTTTTGTTTTATTTTTTTACAGAGAAAGTAAGTCAACATTTCATGTAAAATGTGTGCTTGGCAGATGATTCACATGAAATGTTGACATTTTCTTTGAAAATTAAAAAAAGAGAAAACATTTATAAATGTCATCTGCTGCTATTATGATTGGCACTTTAAGGGTTAATTGACAATTTAGCACCTGCTGTATTCATTTCCTGATATGGCTAGACAATTTTTTTTCCATCAAAAATTATTGATGCTTTTCTTTTATTTCTCCATAGCTGTAAATAATGTGTTGTTTGTTCAACCAAAAAATATTGATATTTTTCGTATTTCTCCACACTAAATAAAGTGAGTCTCACACTGTGAGGTTACTCATTTGAAGTTCTGTTCCTCTCTTTGGCTGCACAATCAGGATTCAAATTAGAACTTAACCCTGGTCCTGCTGAACCCAGATATACACTGCCTTTGTAAACAGTGTAGATCCAGATCAGTTGGCTTCTGAAGCCAACTGATCTGGATCTGCACTGTTTGTTATTAAGTACAGTTGACTCTCGTTATCTCGAACTTCATGGGACCTGATAAAAATGTTCAAGTTATCAGTAGTTCAAGACAACCAAATTGTGACGTCATAGGTATGACGACTGTTCGCCTCTGTTCGCCAAAACGTGCTTGAAAGGCACATGTATATGGCAATTTAAATAATTTACGCGTACTTCAGTTTACATTGTTACTGTTTGTTTTAGGAGATGCAATGGTTCTCTTGGAATAATACCATCAATAAATGTTAATAATAATAAATTTCAAACGTCTCTTGTTGTCTTTTAATACTCCTGCAAATTTGGATTTCCATATGAGCTATAAATAAATTACTGGTTTCCGGGTTGTGTTAGCTATACATAATGAACTGGTTTGGATTAGCTCCCTTCGCATGGATGACTCGATAAAGAGTTGACTGGTTTCCGCTTTCGCATAAAACGCTTACAATGTTAAGCGGTAGCTGTAATCTAGTTTGGATCATCTCCCCTAGCATAAACGAACCATCTCAGCGCGGCAAACTGTAGATCCTGCAGAAAAGCATGTTATGAACCGTCTCATCTGGACCTACACTATTTGTACGGGGTATCCGTACCAGTCTACAGGGTCAGAAGGGTTAACATCGGTACCCACGTGTGATTCGTCTATTTGAGGCCGTACACGACAACTCCTGTTAGAAGACTGTGCGACTGTCAAAGACTCGGATCAGCCTGCACGCCCACGAATTTTCCATTACACGCATGAGCCTTATCTGGGCTTACCAAAGAGCACCGCCTGACCAAAGAGTAACAAGCGAAGATTCAGACTTAGCTAGCCTGATCAATACAGGCTGATCTGTCGGAACCTGTCGCGCACTGACTTTTCTTGAAGACGCTATATCATTCAGAGGGACAGTACTCAATAGTGAAGAGCATATCTAAACAATGAATTAAAGAAACTGTTGATTAATCTTCCGTAACACTATTCTGAGCCGCTTTTTATTTTACAAATCAATGACACGAGACGGTGTTGAGCATCGCGTGTCAAACCCGACTAGACACGCACGTGATTTCATAATTACTGATTTTTGACATTGTTTGTGTTGTTTGTAATTACCTGGACAAAGGGAAAAATTAAAATATTGATTGATTTATCAATGGCCTATTATGATTTTCATTAATGAGAGACCGGCGGCGCAGCATCTTACATTTTTTTTCCTTCGTCATGGTCCAAGTTCGAGATACGCGGTAGTAAAAACTGTGAAAAATATATTCAGGGACTGAAAATGATGGACGAGATAGCCGAAGTGTCGACATAAAAGTAGTTCGACATACGCGAAGTTGAAATACAATAAATACATAGGGAAAATAATCGGGACTTAGAAATCAGTTCGACATAAGTGATAGGATCGAGATAAGAGGGGTCGAGATAACGAGAGTCCACTGTATATGAATTTGTATCAACAACCTTGATCAAGTACTCTGATTGGCTGAAAATTAGAACTGGGTGTGGTATCTTAATTTATTCAGCATGGCAAGGGTTAAAGGTTGTATTTTACCTGATGTGGCTCATTTGATCTTTGACCTGGTGAATTTGAATAGCAGCAGATGACATTTTTAAATTAATTTTTTTCACACAGAAAATAGGATTTGGCATTTCAGTCATGATGGTCCAAGGGTCATCCTGGAGCTTTCAGAGAGGGAGAAGTTTTGCAACAATTTCAGGATTTCAGGGAGAAGTTTTGGTCCAAATTTTAGATTTCCCTATACATTCTATACATTTTTACTTCTCCCACAGCTCAAGATAGGGAGGTCAGCCAGCTTAGGGTGACTTTTTCTTCCAAATCGCCCTCTAGGATGACCACTGAGTCATCATAAGTTAACTTCAGATAGTAAAGAAGCCAAGTCTTTTCATGTAAGACAATAAAGACTGGGCAGACAGCCATAGCTGAGATAAAAGGTGGTACTAGGCAAACATTTTTCTCCACAAAAACATATCTTTTGGTACTAATCAGAAATGCCTCAGTATTGTTCTTCTAATGAGAACCCACAACATACTGTATTAGACCTAATTACCACATCGTGCTAAGGTTTTTCAAAATTACTGGGAAAACTTGCGGTTAAATATGTATCCACCTATACTAAAAGTACATTTAAAAAAAGATCAGCAAAGGACTTATCAAAAGATGTTTATGGGATGGTTTGTGTGTGTGTTTTCCAATTTTCGTTATAAAAGCATTTGTTGTAGGTACTCATTTGAATTGCATCGACAAGTCGATGCAATTCAGATGGGTACCCACAACATATGCCTTTATACAGAAGTAGACAAAAATTACACTGGCTGTAATCTGAAGACTATGGAATTGCTTGACTGTGCGCTTATAGGAGTATGTGCAGTAATTAGGTTGAATACTGTATGTTTTTGTGGAGAAACAAGAAAAATATCTACTTTCTGGTTGAAAAAATCTAATCTGGAACTATGGATATGTTTCCGTGCAAAGCTACAAAAATTATCTTTCAGAATTGGCCAGATCACATGCTGGAGACGGAACCCAGATATTCCCTCGCCTTTGCAAACAGTGGAGATCCAGATCAGTAAAGTAAAAGATCCAGATCAGTAAAGTTGGCTTCTTCAGAAGCCAACTAATCTGGATCTGCACTGTTTATCATGAAGTATTTGAATTTGTATCGACAACCTGGATCAAGTAATCTGATCGGCTGAAAATTAGAAGTGGGTGTGGTATCTCAATTTTTTCAGCACGACAAGGGTTAACAGTAATGAGGGTCTGTGCTGTTTGCCACTCTTCCAGCCAGTTTAAGACATTGGCCCAATATTATAATCCTCTGTTGAAGGCTTGTATGGCCAATAATTTGTCATATACCCGAAATATATAGCGACTCCTATATCATTTTGTATATGATGCTATATGTTGGGGGTATAAAAATTAGGAAAAACAAAGTTTATCCACTTTTTGGGTCGATTGTTTATCATCGAACCCTAGTACATTTGTACATGTATATGAACAAAAATTTCCTTAAGTTGATTATCATTGACCAATGTAATCAAACCTTGTGTTAGATGAAATCAGGTAACGGTTACTTATAGCCTTGCTATTCTTGTTGCTGTGACATTAGAGTGCTGTTGATAGAGGTTTATCTGTAAAACCAGGACTGGGACATTAGGGACATTGGCAAACAGTGCAGACCCAGATCAGATGCCCACAATGCGGCATCTTATCTGGGTCTGCACTGCTTGCTAACATTACGGGAAGTTAAGGGTTAAAGGAAACAGCCTCCCAGTTCTGGACCAATTTTCCCAGCCTAGACAGACACAGTTGACCCACCAGGGGGTGGTCGGGTGTGGCAAAGGTGTCGTGTATCTTACGTGACTGGGGCGTCCAGCTAATACGGGCTTACAGTTTGGCAAGGCAGTCTGTCTTTACAGCAGGTAAGGGTTGAGGGGAATATTTTTATTTCTTCTGTTTCTTCATTTTCATTCATTTTCATTTCTCCCCTGTCCCTCTCTTTCATCTTCTCTACTATCTCTCTATCTCTCTTCTCCCTTTCTCTGGGAGACTACACAAAATGACCCACAAGAGTTGATGTGTCATTAAACCCCAACACAATCAATCAATTGACCCACCAGTGATACAAAAAGCAGTGGGAACCCTGATATCAGCAGATAGTTAAGACGGGATGGTTCAAGTGTAGGTTTCAGCCGAAGACACTTGGAAGAGTGATAATTTTTATCCAAGTGGTTTGGGCAAACTGATGGTATCGCCATGGCATCCAGCAGTTATATGATAACAGTTTCCCAAACTTAAAGCGAATGGAATCATTTCTTTGAAGCTCTGCCATTTTTACAAGGGAGATAACTGTTGTGACTTCCTGTTTGCTGTTTCCACAAACCAAGCCCATATGAAAAGGGGTCTACTCTAAAAGGAAAGAATTTGCTCCCCTTGGGGAGCAAATTCTTTCCTTTTAGAGTAAACACCTTTTCAGAAGGGAGGCAGAAACAGGTTTAACAGAGTTACACCCCTTGAAAGTGTTTCCATTCACCTTAACCATGGAGTGTTCTATACTGGGAAATAAGGCTTGACATTAAATGAATTAATACATGTTGTCTCCTAAGCCGATATCCACATTAAATATGTTAAGCCATACAATATTTTCTTGGAACGAAAAAAAGAAAAATATCACGTCTTTTGTTGTCTGCTTAACATTTTTGCCAGTCTTTAGAAAGGTTTAGTTTTGATTGGCGTCTGCATCAATATAAATGCACTGAGTGATGAAACTGGTTTTGGCTGTTATTTTTTATTAACAGAGCTTTGGAAGTTTCAGTCAAAGGGACAAAGAAATAATCAAAGCACTTTGAGCAGGAAGTAGTATAAATTGATCAAAATGCATGGCAAAAAGAGTTTAATGAATATTTTAGCAGCAAAGTTCAGATTAATTATAGCCAGTATTATCAGATGAGTCTGGTCAGTGTCTCACAGGAACCGTTAAGGAGGAGTATCAAATTCAACTCGTAAAACACCAAGCGAAATTTGTAGCAGACGACATTCAGAATGCTTTTGGAGAGAAAAAAAAATCGGACATTTTTATGTGAATTGTCTGGTAAAATCAAAATTTTGTTTGCTACAGTTGTGAAGGGTTAATGTTAATTCTGGGATAATTTTCTTTTCTTCTCTATAAAAACATTTGTTGTGGGTACCTTAAGAAAAATATCAGTCAGTTTTTACTGTCCCAAATTCTGAAGAGGTTGCGTATCTCTATAGCATATTGTAATTGATGACTGTATTAAAAATTCGAAAATAATGTTTGAAGTATGTGTATGTATGCCTCTTATTATTTTTTTTTACATAAATATTTATATAAGCATAGTCATTTAGTTATGGAATGTGACTAACCCATAAAATGCTGAATTTGTATATTAGCAGACTACATTGAAAATATATTTTCTTCAGTTTTCCCTCAAAGTTAGACTTGCTACTCCATGTGAACCATCTTCTTCAAAGACAAATTATCATGAAATATCAAGAATTTTTTTCAAGAAAAAATAAGAAAAATTTTGGTCCTTAGTCCTTGCTGAACTTTGACTCAGACTGCTAAAGCTTAACCCTTGTCCTGCTGAACCCAGATATACCTACCTTTGCAAACAGTGTAGATCCAGATCAGTTGGCTTCTAAAGAAGGGTTAATCATATCTACAGATAAGAGGGGTATCCAAACTAATATTTTTCTTATTTTTCCATGAAAATATACATTATTGGCATTCATTAGAATTGCCTCACTAATGGATACTCACAACATATGTTTTCGTGGAGCAATAAGAAAAATGCAAAACTGGATATGCCTCTAATTATCTGTAGCTATGGAGCATATTGCTAAAGAATACCATATTCGATTTAATTACAGCACTATGCGCTTAGGTTTTTCAAAATTACAAGGAAAACTTGTGATAAAATATGTATCCACCTACACTAAGGGTACACTTAAAAATAGGTCAGCGATATTTTTTTTTTTTTTTTCTCATTTTCTTTATGAAAGCATATGTTGTGGGTACTCATTTGAATTGCATTGACAAGTCGATGCAATTTAAATGGGTACCCACAACATATGCCTGTATGAAGAAGTAGAAAAAAAGTACACAGAATGTAACCTGAAGACTATGGAATTGCTTGACTATGCACTTATAGGGGTATTGCGGTAGTAAGGAAGGGGGCCCACTGATGTGGATGTTGCCCCTGTACCTGCACGTTAATCAAATATCCGATTATAATGATGATAAGGTCGAATATGGGAATGTGGGCTGCAGCATGCGACAAGCCTCTTTGGGCAGATGCAGACGGCAAAGTCCCAGATCAGGCTTGGCAGCTGCACAGTCTGATCAGGACATTCATTGTTCGCTAATAGAATCACTGGCTACTGCAGAACATAACAAAGTATTACATAAATAACTACAGATGGAGGGGTTATCCACATAATATTTTTCTTATTTCTTAACGAAAACATATGTTGTGGGTACTCATTAGAAGCGCCTTGGCGAGGCGCTTCTAATGGGTACCCACAACATATGTTTTTATTGAGAAATAAGAAAGATATCAGAATTTTTTGGATGAAAAAAGTGCCTTATCTGTTGCTGTGAAGTATAGCAAAGTTCCTGATCAGACTGATTATCTCCGCTGGATGGTCTTGATCTTCAACTGCTTGTTTTTACCCAAACGTAGACACCTTTTCTCATCAGACTTATTAAGGATAATTTTCTGGGATAATTTTTCTTATTTCTCCATAAAAACATACATTGTGGGTACTCATTAGAAGCGCCTCACCAGGCACTTCTAATGAGTACCCACAACATATGTTTTTATGGAGAAATAAGAAAAATTATTTCAGAATTATCACCTGATATTCCTCCTTAACAAGTTCTCTGTTTTCTCATGTCGCGACTCATACATAAGTGTCTGAAGTTGTCTCATTGAACGAATTTAAAAGCAAACCTGTTGGGTTTGGTATTAACTATGTAAACTTTGTGAATACTTCCGAAATAACATCATAATGGTTTTGTTCATTGAAAGTTGACAGTTTTGATATTCTGATGATTGCTCTCTTTTATAGCAATCACAAACCATGTAAGCTGTAACTGGTCAAAAGGTACGTTACCTCATAAGCGAAATACTAAGATATTTGAATTGGTTTCGAGTTTAACCCATTGTAGTCTGGAGACCCCTGAAAGGGTGATTGGCAAACAGTGTTGCCCAGATCAGACGTTGCAGAATGCGGCATCTGATCAGGGTCTCCACTGTTTGCAAATAAATTAGCCATTTTTCTCTAGGAATATCTGAATCTAATAGCCTGACATATCAAATTGAAAATGGACTCCTCCAATATGTTATGTGTTGTTGTGGGGTGGGGGCGGGCGGAGTCTATTCAGTATGAAATGGATTAACACTATTGTCATGTGAAGCCTGTATGTTACCATAATTTTTCTGGGAAGGCCTCAGGCCTCTAAGCGGGTAACCAGTACTTGTGCACATTCTTTCACCAGAAGCTGACAGCTACCCTTTTTGAATCAGAGGAAAGAAGAGAATGATCTTAAAAGATATTTCATGACCTCTCTCCATGAAAGAACTTTGCAGGACGCAGCGGGTATCAAAACTGTGGCCTTCTGATTACCAGTCGGACGGGCATCAGACTGAACCACCGAGGCTGACTCAAATACTGGGAAATACTGAGACTTCAGTCAATCTCTACATTTATGCAATCAGCACATTGCATATGGTACCATCTCCATATAAACATAAGTTTTGAACTTTTGGGTACTCATTAACCCTTGCCATGCTGAATAAATTAAGATGTCAGAGCACTTGATCCAGAATGTGGATAAATTCACATACTGAATGGCAAACAGTTCAGATCCAGATCAGTTAGGTTTTTAGAAGCCAACTGATCTGGATCTACACTGTTTTCAAATGCAGGGTATATCCGTGGTCAGGAGGACCAGGGTTAAATTTAGTGCCATGCCAAGGGCCTTCTAGTGAGAAATCAAAACTTGTTTTTGTGGGGAACTCAGAAATACATGTAAATATAAATACTTCTTCATTTTTAACGCACCTGCTTGTAGCAGGGTGCGATATAGGCGTCCGATTTTCCGTCCGTCTGTCAGTCCGTCCGTCCGTCCGTCTGTCAACATTTATGTCGACGTTCGACATTTATGTCAAAGTTAGTATTCTAATCAACTACAAGACTAAACAACCATCAAACCCTGCATGAAACATCTCCCTGACCTCCTGACTTTGCGACATAGGTGTCCGCTTTTCAGTATGTCTGTCTATTCGTCCGTCCGTCTGTCAACATTTATGTCGAACTTCGACATTTATGTCAAAGTTAGTATTTTAATCAACTACAAGACTAAACAACCATCAAACCTTGCATGAAACATCTCCCTGACCTCCTGACTGCGACATAGGTGCCCACTTTTCCATTCGTCTGTCTGTTAGTCCGTCCGTCTGTCCGTCTGTTAACAGTTCTGTTATGTCGAAGTTCGACATTTATGTCAAAGTTTGTATTCTAATCAACTACAGAACTAAACAACCATCAAACCTTGTACGAAACATCTCCCTGACCTCCCGACTTTGAGACATAGGTGCCCGCTTTTCCATTCGTCTGTCCGTTCATCCGTCCGTCTGTCTGTTAACAGTTCTGTTATGTCGAAGTTCGACATTTACGTCGAAGTTAGTATTCTAATCAACTACAATTCTACAACAACCATCATACCTTGCATGACACATCTCCCTGACCTCCTGACTTGGCAGGTATGTTGACCCAGTGACCTTGACCTATATTTTGCGCTCCATTGACTTTGACACAATTTACGTTGACGTTCCAGATCTTCTCAACTATAAGGCGTACAACTACCAAACCTTGCATAGTGCTTCTCCTAGATGTACTGACTTGGCAGGTACCTTGACCCGGTGACCTTGACCTATATTTTGCGCTCCAGTGACTTTGACATATTTTGCGTCGATGTTCGATATCTCCTCAACTATAAGGCCTACAACCATCAAACCTTGCAAAAGTGCTTCTTCTCAATGTACTGACTTAGCAGATACCTTGACCTGGTGACCTTGACCTATATTTTGGCTGCAGTGACTTTGACATAATTTACGTCAATGTTCCAGATCTCCTCAAGTGTAAGACCACCAGCCACCAAACCTTGCATAGTGCTTCTCTCTGCAGGTATCTTGACCTGGTGACCTTGACCTATATTTTGCGCTTCAGTGCCTTTTACACATTTTACGTCAACGTTCAATATCTCCTCAACTGTAAGGCCTACAACCATCAAACCTTGCATAGTGCTTCTCCTCAATGTACGGACTCCGCAGGTACCTTCACTGGGTGACCTTGACCTATATTTCGCGCTCCATTGTCTTTTACACCTTTTACCTCACCCTTCCATATGTCCTCAACTGTAAGGCCTTCAACCACCAAACCTTATATAGCACTTCTTCTCGATGTACTGACTTGGCAGGTACCTTGACCTGGTGACCTTGACCTATATTGTACACTCCAGTGACTTTGACACATTTTATGTTGATGTTCGGTATCTCCTCAAATATAAGACCTACAACCACTAAACCTTGCATAGTGCTTCACCTCATTGCACTGGCTTGGCAGGTACCTTGACCCAGTGACCTTGACCTATATTTGACACATTTTACGTTGATGTTTGATAACTCCTCAACTATAAGGCCTACAACCACCATACCTTGCATTGTGCTTTTCCTTGATGTACTGAATTAGCAGGTACCTTGACCCATGACCTTGACCTATATTTCATGCTCCAGTGACTTTTACACATTTTACGTCAACGTTCCATTATCATTGGGCTGTATGATACGAAAAGTCAGTGCTGAAGATATAGCCATTAGAGGGAATGTGACTGGCCTGGAAAGTATGTGCCCCACTTGGCACTTTGTCTACATTTTTTTCAACCCAGTTTTCCAAGTAAGCACTGCTAAGAATGAAATAAACTTATTTAATAACCACGTTCTGATTGTGGCTCCTGTGACTTTTGCACCAGCAGGTGCGATGACGCCTTCTGCGGATTTCTTGTTTTTTTCTTATTGAAAAAACTGTCTTAGGTGGGGTTGTGACAGAGGGTTTGGATGGTATTTACTGATATGAGAGAAAAATGGTCAGTTTTTATCGCACCTGCTTGTAGCAGGGTGCGATATAGGCGTCCGATTTTCCGTCCGTCTGTCCGTCCGTCCGTCCGTCTGTCAACATTTATGTCGACGTTCGACATTTATGTCAAAGTTAGTATTCTAATCAACTACAAGACTAAACAACCATCAAACCTTGCATGAAACATCTCCCTGACCTCCTGACTTTGCAACATAGGCGTCAGCTTTTCTGTATGTCTGTCCATTCGTCCGTCTGTCTGTCAACATTTATGTCGAAGTTCGACATTTATGTCAAAGTTAGTATTTTAATCAACTACAAGACTAAACAACCATCAAACCTTGCATGAAACATCTCCCTGACCTCCCGACTTTGCGACATAGGTGCCCACTTTTCCATTCGTCTGTCTGTTCGTCTGTCCGTCTCTTAACAGTTCTGTTATGTGGAAGTTCGACATTTATATCAAAGTTAGTATTCTAATCAACTACAAGACTAAACAACCATCAAACCTTGTATGAAATATCTCCCTGACCTCCTGACTTTGCGACATAGGTGCCCGCTTTTCCATTCGTCTGTCCGTTCGTCCGTCCGTCTGTCTCTTAACAGTTCTGTTATGTCGAAGTTCGACATTTACGTCAGTTAGTATTCTGATCAACTACAATTCTACAACAACCATCATACCTTGCATGACACATCTCCCTGACCTCCTGTCTTGGCAGATATGTTGACCCAGTGACCTTGACCTATATTTTGCGCTCCATTGACTTTGACACAATTTACGTTGACGTTCCAGATCTTCTCAACTATAAGGTGTACAACTACCAAACCTTGCATAGTGCTTCTCCTAGATGTACAGACTTGGCAGGTACCTTGACCCGGTGACCTTGACCTATATTTTGTGCTCCAGTGACTTTGACATATTTTGCGTCGACGTTCGATATCCTCAACTATAAGGCCTACAACCATCAAACCTTGCAAAATGCTTCTCCTCAGTGTACTGACTTAGCAGATACCTTGACCTGGTGACCTTGACCTATATTTTGGCTGCAGTAACTTTGACATAATTTACGTCAACGTTCCAGATCTCCTCAAGTTTAAGACCTCTAGCCACCAAACCTTGCATAGTGCTTCTCCTATATGTACTGACTTGGCAGGTATCTTGGCCTGGTGACCTTGACCTATATTTTGCGCTCCAGTGCCTTTTATACATTTTACGTTAACGTTCAATATCTCCTCAACTATAAGGCCTACAACCATCAAACCTTGCATAGTGCTTCTCCTCAATGTACGAACTCTGCAGGTACTTGACTGGGTGACCTTGACCTATATTTCACGCTCCATTGACTTCTACACTTTTTACCTCACCCTTCCATATGTCCTCAACTGTAAGGCCTTCAACCACCAAACCTTATATAGCACTTCTTCTCGATGTACTGACTCGACAGGTACCTTGACATGGTGACTTTGATCTATATTGTGCACTCCAGTGACTTTGACACATTTTATATTGATGTTCGGTATCTCCTCAAATATAAGACCTACAACCACTAAACCTTGCATAGTGCTTCACCTCATTGCACTGGCTTGGCAGGTACCTTGACCCAGTGACCTTGACCTATATTTGACACATTTTACGTTGATGTTTGATAACTCCTCAACTATAAGGCCTACAACCACCATACCTTGCATTGTGCTTCTCCTTGATGTACTGAATTAGCAGGTACCTAGACCCATGACCTTGACCTATATTTCATGCTCCAGTGACTTTTACACATTTTACGTCAACGTTCCATTATCATTGGGCTGTATGATACGAAAAGTCAGTGCTGAAGATATAGCCATTAGAGGGAATGGGACTGGCCTGGAATATATGTGCCCCACTAGGCACTTTGTCTACATTTTTTTCAACCCACTTTTCCAAAGAAGCACTGCTAAGAATGAAATAAACTTATTTAATAACCACATTCTGATTGTGGCTCCTGTGACTTTTGCGCCAGCAGGTGCGATGACGCCTTCCGCGGAATTCTTGTTATAATGATAAGAAAAAAAAAATGGCTAAACCATTACTGACTGGAGAAAAATTAGACACTGAAATTCACTGCACACACGTCCTGGCCAAGCTTGTGGCTCATATGACATCGCAGAGGCCCAGACAGAAGAGTATCCAGCAATTTGTTTTCTAATTTCTTCATGAAAACATAATTACTGTATTCGATCTAATTACCACACATACCCCTATAAGCGCACAGTCAAGCAATTCCGTACTCTTCGGATTACAGCTAGCGTACTGTTTGGCTACTTTTTTATAAAGGCATATATAAAGGCATATGCTGTGGGTACCCATTTGAATTGCATCGACTTGTCGATGCAATTCAAATGAGTACCCACAACATATGCTTTTATAAAGAAATTCAGAAAAAAATGGCATAAACATTATCTAATAAGTTCTTTGCTGATCTTTTTTAAGTGTACCTTTTAGTAGGCAGATACATATTTTACCACAAGTGTTTTCCTGTAATTTTGAAAAACCTAAGCACACAGTGCTGTAATTAGGTCGAATACGGTATGTTGTGGGTACTCATTAGAAGCACTTGGGCTTCTAATGAGTTCCACAACATGTGTTTTCATGGAGAATCAGGCACTCCTAATAAATACCTATAACATGTTTTTGTGGAGAAATACGAAAAATGAGGCACTCGTAATAAGTTCCCACAACATATGTTTTCGTGGAGAAATATGAGGCACTCATAATAAGTTCCCCACACAGTATGTTTTCGTGGAGATATAAGAAAAGTACATTTGATTCTTGTTATCTCAAATACTTGTCATCCAAACTACTGCTTGAGTCAAACTACATGTAAATAATCAAAAGTACTGATTTAGTTTTCAATATATGTTCCTTACATTTCAATTTTTTTTATGAATATATCTCAGACTTCTGTTGCCTTAACACGATAGTTTAGTCACTTTTATTACTTCCTACTGGTTTCATGTTGACCACCTCTCAGTACTTTTTGGTCCTGGTGAGGGGTATCTAATTATAGCACTGCTTATTAGCAATTTCTTGTTTAGGATAATGAGCATAGATTGTATCATCCCTTTTTTTTTTTTTTTTTTTTTGTTGAAAAACCTATCTTGTCAGGAATTATGACATCCTTTGTTGAAAGGTGTTCTAGGTCTTAGTTAACCCTTCTCTTGCTGATTACGACATGCCCTGTCTTAGCAAACAGTGTAGAGCCAGATCAGTTGAAGAAGCCAGCTGATCTGAATCTGCACTGTTTGTCATTAAATATGTGAATTTCTATCAAAACTCGGATCAAGTAATCTGATTGGCTGGAAATTAGAAGTGGGCATGGCATCTTAATTTATTCAGCATGATAAGGGTTAAGATATTGGTGTGTTCTTTTTTCATAAGGCTGATTTTCATCTGTCACATCACATGTGAAGGTTTCTGGGTGCAAGCGGTTATTTCACAGTGAGCGGCTTGAGTCAGTGTCAAATGAGTCGTTGATTTTCTTGATTTTTCGGCTGATATGGTATCTGATAAGGTGAAAAATATAATACTGAATACAACATTGAAACATTCTGTAAGTGCGGTCATTATCTCTTAAAAACCTAACCCATTTTCAGCGAAAGGACTCTTCTACCACAGTCTTTTGACCCGTCTTTTTCCAGTTGCAGGGTGTCTGGTTAGTTTTTACGATTCTGTATTTTATAGAAATTCCTTTATTTAATGCAGTGTGTAGATCCTGATCAGAAAAATTGCATTCTGAGGCATCTGATCTGGGTCTGCACTGTTTGCCAATTATCCTTTTGGTCAAAGTCTGTTTTCTAGGAAAAATAAGAGTATTTCAAAATGTCTCTGCTGAAATTTTTACCCAGCATGCTAAGTATTAATCAAAATCCTGACATTTTTATTTTTCAGCAAATTGCTGATTTAGTGACAGTTCAATAATAATGATAGTGTTTAACTCTTAACCCTAGTCCTGCTGAGCGACGATATACTGTGCCTTTGCAAACAGTGTAGATCCAGATCATTTGGCTTCTGAAGAAGCCAACTGATCTGGATCTACACTGTTTGCCATTCAGTATTTGAATTTGTATCAACAATCTGTAAACTGATTTGCTGAAAATTAGAAGTGGGCGTGACATCTTAATTTATTCAGGATGACAAGGGTGAAGCATCAGTCACAACTGCAGTAGAGGACATTTTTTTTTCTTTAGATTTTTCAGTGAAAATAAATCTTTACTCTTATATGTCAAGATTTATTTTCTCTCTAAAAAAAAAAAAATAAAATAAAATAAAATAAAAAAAATAAAAATTTTAGAATGTCTTCTGCTACAAATTTTGCTTGGTGCTTATAAAGGGTTAACTGACTCTTCACATTTATCCATTTTGGTCTGAAGACCCCAAAAAAAAGTATCTGGCAAACAGTGCAGACCCAGATCAGATGCCACATTGGCAAACAGTGCAGACCCAGATCAGAAGCTACAGAATGTGGCATCTGATCAGGGTCTCCACTGTTTGCAAACAGTTTAGCCATTTTTCTCTAGGAATATCTAAATCACATATGGCCTGACATACCCAAAATTGAAATTTGACTCTTCCAATATATATTGTGTGTGGGGAGTCTATACTGTCTTAAATGGGTTACTGGTTAACTGACATTCCAGTGTGCTATTTCTTACGCCTCATTAACAGTGGCTAATACATTGTAGACTTTATCAATATCATAATCTCAGATATTTTATTTGGTATTATAAAGAACTTGAGGCCACACTGAAGATTTATGTGAATATCGTTATTTTTCATACCTTGGCTTGCAAAGATCTTGGCAAGGGAGTATTTTACATGTATTTGTTATATTATTACTCTCTCCAAAGCTCCCCTCCTCCTTCCCACCCTGCCCCCTCCTACACACATACAAACTATGTTTGTGGGGGTATACTGTTTTCACATTGTCTGTTTGAGACTGTCTGTTCGTAAAATTTTCCTTTTGTGGATGGGGGTGGGTATGGGTCTGGGCAAGGTATATTTAATAAGCCATGTTTATTGACACTTTTTTTTTTCTTTTTTCTCCACCAGAACAAATACTGTTGGTAGTATGCATTCAAAATGTTAAACTTAAATAAGAATTGTTATCAAGCAAATATTTTTCTTTTTCTCCTCAAAAACATGTTGTGGGTACTCATTAGAAATGCCATCCATTTCTGCATGATAAAGGTTTTAACAGGTTGTTTTTTTTATCTGTAGCTCCACAGATTATTATTATGAAACTGTTTTTATACCATATTTACCTTAAATATTGGCACAGGTAGGCCTGAGCAAACTGTACACCCAGGTCAGACACCACAGAATGTGATGTCTCAGGTTCCACACTGTTTGCCACTAAACCAGCAGTATTTAGACACCTGAACAGGTAGTAAAATGGACCTGTACAAATTTTAGGACAAGTATGGTAAGGAGTTAAGGTGTCCTCATACTTAGGTTAAATTGGGTACTTTTGTCTGGGGGGGATTGGAAACTGTCTGCAAATTTAATATAAATTATTTGAGACATAAAACTGAAAAACCTGATTCGGTATGGACCCAAGTTATGTAAAAAAGTACTCTCTGGCTGCCTTTGCAAAGAAATTTCAGGGGCATATTGTTTAGAAAATATTTCATAATTACCACATTTACCCTAAGCAGAGGATTTGTAAACTCATTGTAGACAGAATGAACTCGGTCCACACTATATATTGGAAGATTCTAATTTTAATTTTTGATATATCAAGCTATGTGACTGAGATATTCCTAGAGCAAATTGGTTGAACTATCTGCCAACAGTGGAGACCCTGATCAGATGAAGTGTTCTGCAGTATCTGATTTGGGTCTGCACTATTTGCCAATTACCTTTTTAGGACTGTCTCCAGACTACAATGGGTTAAGGAGAAATGTTTGGTGATAATTTTGGGATAATTTTTCTTATTTCTCTGTGATAATGTGAGGTGCTTCTAATGAGTACTCTCCCACACCATATGTTTTTATGAAGATATTGAGAAAAAATATCCCAAAATCATCATCAAATACTCCACACAATTCCTCTGTCTATGGGTCCCTTACAGAGTTATTTTGGTTGAAAATATTCCATAATTTAATAGTTTAAATATCTTATACAGTAAAATGTCCTTAATACTCAACATAATTGCTCGCGATCATTTACCTTAGTAGATGATTCAAACTTGTTTTTGAGTCCCTACGAAATTTCCATTTTTCTCTAGGAATGTAAATCTCACAGCCAGATGTACCTGAAATTGAAATTGGACTCTTCCAATATATAGTGTGGGAGAGTCTATTTAGTATACAATGGGTTATGGGTTAACTTTGGCACAGGTCCAGATTAGAGGGGTATGAAGTAAAATATTTTTCTTACTGTATTTGCTCTAAATATTTGAACGCCTAAACTCAATGTCATATCTGAAATTGAAACAAGATCATTTTACTACCTGTTGGTATGTATAACATGTTGCAGGATGAGTTGCAAACAGTGTAGACCCTGATCAGATGCTGCATTCTGCAGCATCTGATCAGGGTTTACACTGTTTGCTCAGGCCTGCCTGACCCAATACTGAATTAAGGTTATTGCGGTTTTTCTTTATGAAAATATCTGTTGTGGCTACACTATAAAATGACCTCAATGGGATAATTCCAATGACCTCAATGGGATAATTCTTATGAAAACAACAATATCATTGAGCTGTGACATCAGAAAATATACCTTTGGACATGTGTGGGCCCAGCAAACGTCTACACTGTTTGCTCAAATTACAGGAAGTTAAGGGTTAAATGAAACTATCGTAAGTCCCTGTTCAGGACTATTTGCTCACTGCCTACTGCACCAGTGCTGTCAGTGCTTTGATTAGCTTTGTCCATTCAAATGGGCTGTAAACATGAAGTTCCAGAATAAGAGCTGGTTAAAATCCACAAAATATTTTCTATTTCTTCTCAAAAACATAATTATGTTGTGGGTAGTCAGATGTGCCACACCGATTTTTCTACAGAAACATATGTTTTAGGTACTTGTTAGAAACACCCCTGTGAGGTGCTTCTAATGAGTAACAACAACATATTTTCATAGAGAAATGATAGAATTACCTGCATTTTTCGGTTGAAAAAAAAAAAGCCTTTTCTAGATCTATGGAGCCACAGTAAATGAAAAGACACGTCTTTGAACATGTGGGTGCATAACAACAGATAAGGCTTTTTTTTTTTCATCCGAAAAATTCTGATATCTTTCTTATTTCTCGACGAAAAGATATGTTATGGGTATTCATTAGAAGCACCCCGGTGAGGTGCTTCTAATGAGTACCCACAACATGTGTTTTTGTCGAGAAATAAGAAAAATATTATGTAGATACCCCTTTTATCTGTAGCTATGGTGGGTGGACAGACTCAGATCACCACAATCCCAGGGTGGTAGCTCTTTGTTGGTGAATTCTACAATATATAGGCATAGGTCTAGTTAAGGGAGGGTATCCGGTAAATATTTTTCTTATTTCTCCACGAAAATATATATTGTGAGTACTCATTAGAAGCGCCTCGCTGAGGTGCTTCTAATGAGTACCCACAACATATGTTTTCATGGGGAAGTAAGAAAAATATCATATAATTTTTTTTTGAAATGCTAAGCATGCTGGGTGAAATTTTCAGCAGGTTTTTTTTTTTTTCACAAAAAACAGGATTTGACATTTCATGCAAATTGTCTCCAATGGAAATATTTTGCATGAAATGTCAAATTTTGTTTTCTGGAAAAAAAATGAAACAAATATCACCCAATTTGTCGTCTGCTGAATTAGCCTGGAGAGTTGTTAAAGGTAAATAAAAGAAAAAAAAAAGGTTAAAAAAAAGATATTGGACTTAAGGTTAAATAAAAGATATTGGACTTGTTTAACTTTTAGGATAGGTATGTTAAAAAAGTTCAGGTGTCTAAATGAGGATAATCATGTTACTGATATAAGTGTACTATTAAAGTAAATGGGTAACCCAGTATCCTACATCACCATAAACATAATACTGTATAAAAACCTAAATTTCAGACATTCTAACATCTGAAGAAATGCATTTAAAAGCTTAATAGCATTCTGGGTAAAATTTTCAGCAGACGACATATTGAAATTCTTATTTTTTTCCCCAGAAAATAGGTTTTGGCATTTAAATCCTGTTTTCTGGAAAAATAAGAAAAATATCATCAATTTGTCAGTTGCTGAATTTGCCCCAGAGAGTGGTAAAGGCAAACCTAAAATACCAAGCAGAATTGTAGCCATTTGAGTAGACCCATATAAAGCTGCCATTCAGTCACTGTTTTTTAGAAAAAAATGTTTGGTAACCTTTTCGGCTTATTCAAATTTTAGGGACAGTTTGGGATGAGGCTTCATAGCGCAGTTGGTAGTGCATCTTACTGCTAATTAAGATATCATTAAGGGGTCACAAGTTCAAATCCCAGCTCATGAAATGTTTTCGTTCTCCCCTTCCACTGATTCAAGAAGGGTAGTTTTCAGTTACTGGCAATTCTAATGCACTCATGTATGTAACACGATGTCTGATTGGATAACGTAAAAAATTTGCGACGGTATATTCTGCGATATACTGTCGCAAATCCGACGTCATCACGTAACGTCGCTTCTCATTGGCTGGCATTTGGTTTTACGCAGCTCAAAGCACTTGTCTTTTTGTGCAAATAGTACATTTTTTCAATAGAAAAAATGAATAAATGCATTAGAATGGGGATAACTGCATCAATTTTGTCATTTGGGAAGGAAAATCGGCGGTTTTACGGTCGCAAATTACGTTTTACGGCTCCGCTGACGCGTCGCCGTAAAACGAAATTTCCGACCGTTAAACCGCCGATTTACCTCCCCAAATGACAAATTTGAATGCAGTTATCCCCTAAAAGTATGTGCACAATGTACTGGTTAACCAGTTACAGGAATTATATTGCCTGTTCAGATAAAAGTGCGAGTAGGTTAAATGACTGGCTTGACAGGAACTTAAGTGTATTGACTGGGCCGTAAAATTCCAAATCACCTGCAAATTAAAATGAAACAATGTGGTAACTGCCAAATATACAGCATGTGTTTTCTTGGAGAAATGAGAAAAAAAAAATTTATCTTGCTGTGCCCCAACAATCTAGAAGTAAGACAGGCAGATAAAAAATAATATTGTTTAAAAGTGGTAAAAATTCAGTTGAACTTCAGTGGCTCAAACATCTTTGGGACAATGGTTTGTTCTGGACATGGATAGTTTGAGCCACTGAGGGTTAATCAGTTAATTAGTCAGGAGGAAAATGGGGATAATTTTAGGATGTCTTTTCAGTATTCTATAAAATAATGGTATATTGAGTGTACTCATTAGAATCACCTTAATGAGTACACAGGACATACATTATTGTGATAAAATATGAAAAAAAAAAAATCCTGAATATATCCCTAAAATGAGCTATCGGAAGAATTTCCTGGGGACTTGAAACCAAGTTTGAATGCATGCAGCCTCGGTAAAGGAGTCATCCATGTTCGAGCATGGAACGCCTTTACTGCCTCCTGGTGACTTCCTTCTTGCTACTGTGTCAATTCTTCGTTATATCTTGTGCTTTCATCATTATATCGTGTGCTTTAACAATTATATTGGATGCAGTTGATATTATGTTATGTATACATACCGTTATATCATAGGCAAACGTCATTGTATCCTGGGCTTTGATCATTATATTGGATGCAGTTGATATTATGTTATGTATACATACCATTATATCATAGGCAAACGTCATTGTATCCTGTGCTTTGATCATTATATTGGATGCAGTTGATATTATGCTATGTATACGTACCATTATATCATAGGCAAACGTCATTGTATCCTGTGATTTGATAATTAAATTGGATGCAGTTGATATTATATGGATACGTACCATTATATCATAGGCAAACGTCATTGTATCCTGTACTTTGATCATTATATTGGATGCAGTTGATATTATGTTATGCATACATACCATTATATCATAGGCAAACGTCATTTTATCCTGTGATTTGATCATTATATTGGATGCAGTTGATATTATATTACGTATACAAACCATTATATCATAGGCAAACGTCATTGTATCCTGGGCTTTGATCATTATATTGGTTGCAGTTGATATTATGTTATGTATACATACCATTATATCATAGGCAAACATCATTGTATCCTGTGATTTGATCATTATATTGGATGCAGTTGATATTATGTTATGTATACAAACCATTATATCATAGGCAAATTTCATTGTATCCTGTGGATTGATCATTATATTGGAGGCAGTTGATATTATGTTATGTATACATACCATTATATCATAGGCAAACGTCATTGTATCCTGTGCTTTGATCATTATATTGGATGCAGTTGATATTATGCTATGTATACGTACCATTATATCATAGGCAAACGTCATTGTATCCTGTGCTTTGATCATTATATTGGTTGCAGTTGATATTATGTTATGCATACATACCATTATATCATAGGCAAACGTCATTGTATCCTGTGATTTGATCATTATATTGGATGCAGTTGATATTATGTTATGCATACATACCATTATATCATAGGCAAACGTCATTGTATCCTGTGATTTGATCATTATATTGGATGCAGTTGATATTATGTTATGCATACATACCATTATATCATAGGCAAACGTCATTGTATCCTGTGATTTGATCATTATATTGGATGCAGTTGATATTATATTACGTATACAAACCATTATATCATAGGCAAACTTCATTGTATCCTGGGCTTTGATCATTATATTGGATGCAGTTGATATTATAGTACGTATACAAACCATTATATCATAGGCAAAGGTCATTTTATCCTGTGTTTTCATCATTATATTGGATGCAGTTGATAGTATGTTGTGTACTATAGTATTCTGGCATGGGCAAACGTTTTTGCATCCTGTGATGTCATCATTATGTTGGGTGTACTTGACATTATTTTATGGAAAAACATCACTGTATCCTATGATTCCATCATTATTTTGGACGCTGTCAATATTAAATTATGGATACCTACCAGTCTTTCATGGACAATACCAATGTATTCTGTTATTTTATCATTATATCAAACGTACATATTGTTATATCATGCACAAGCTTCACTGTTCTGTGTGATTTCAAAATTATATCATGTGCTTTCATCATTTATTTGACATTTAATAACTTGTTAATTATTCATATCTTTATATCATGGACAAACAGCATCGTATCCAGTGATTTCATCATGATATTGGGCAAACGTAATATTATGCTATGCATCCATACCATTATATCGAGCGCAGACATTATATTCTGCTATTCTGTTCTGTTCTGTTGCATTCATATGACGGTTCGGTATGCCTGTCGCGTCTTATATCGTGTGTAAGCTACATTCTATTCTACCACTTTGACGTTTTATCATAGGCGGACATTTCATGCGAGCAATTTTAACCTGTAACACCGGCAGTTTGACAAAATATGGCGGGCAAACTTGAAAGAGCACTTGGCTCAATGGGTTTGAGTGCAATTTATTATAAATTTAGAGACGAAAAACTTGAGCCAAGTCAAGTACTGAACCTCTTTGATAAGGAGCTAACCAGATTAGGTGTTGTGACGCTGGGCGATAGACTACGATTAAAAGCATTGCTTCAAGAACCGGCAGACCAAAGACGTATAAAATTACAAGATTCGCAACTAAACGAAATCCCGCAATATCTCGTGCGTCCCTGTGTTAAGAGTCCTACGGTCGCGAGAGCCGCGCGAGACTTTCGTTACCAAGACAACACAGGTACGCTATCGCCGGTATCACTCGAAAGAGCGAACAACCACGACCGTAATTCTTGATTGTTTTCCCTCACAGCATTAATAAACATTACCTTTTTTTTTCTTGATTGTTTTCTCTCACAGCATAAATAAACATAATCTTTCTTTTTTTTTTTTTTTTACAAGGCGTCATTCATATTATTTAATTGATAAAAAGGAGAAATGAATTTGTAAGCGTCGGCGATTTTTTCAAGAGGCGAAAGACATCGAAGATTCACAGCTGCCGGTAAAATCTGTCAGGTGTTTTCATTTCGATTATTTTCTGTCCCGATCAGCATCAGAATCTCAATGATACTTGATTTTTTTTAATTTATTCATTCGGGGTTTTACGTTTCTTTCAAGATTATTTCACTTATATCGAGGTGACCGTTAATCAGATGCGGGTCTGACAGTGTTTTTGGAGTTACAAAACTGGCAATGCCCTACAACTGTGTTCCATAACAAATAATGGGTAGGGTGAATGAAATAAACATTTTCACCTGTTCTATGATGATTTAAGACCTGAAATGCTGGCCAACACAGGATAAGATATAATTTTAACTAATAATAATAATATCTGACATAAAAATCAGAAAACTGAAAAGTTTTATGTGTTACAAAATGGGCAATGCCCCGTCAACTATTCCATAACAAACAATGGGAGGGCGTTTGGAATAAACATATAAACTCATAAATATTACATATTTTAGGATGATACAGGGCTTGAAATGCGGGCCAACACAGGTTCAGGTATAACTGTAACTAACAGTAATAATATCTGACAGAAAATTTAGAAAACTGAAATGTTTTTTGCGTTACAAAATGGGTAATGCCTTGGCAACAACCAGTGGTTCCAGTGCATATAACGGGTGGGGGTATATGAAATACAACACACGTTTAATGCATGGTTTGGCCGATTTAGCACTTTAAAATGCTGGCCAACACAGGATCAGATATAATTTTAACTAAAAATTATAGTGTCAGACAGAAAACGCAGAAAACTGAAATGTTTTTCGTGCTACAAAAGGGCAATGATTTGGAAAACTCGCATCAGTCTTTCATCACTCAATGTGTACAGCACTGTTCAACGACGGTCTTCTTTCTCAGTTGGTTCGGCAGATGTGCAAAAATAACTGGGTAGTTAGTAAACTTGAGACATTCAAGGACCTATTTCGTTCCCTTAAATTCGCTACATAAAGTAAGAAGTTATATAAAACTTACTTGAAATCTGCTAAAAATTCATGCTTCAGTCTACATGATGAAACCCGTTTTTGTTGGTAAAACGATGTTGTTTTGACTAATTCATGACATAAACGGACACAGTTGATTAAATAAAATCTATTGAAGGCAACAGTTTTTAACAGTAACGATCATACGATAGTATTTCATCAACAAATATTTCTTGGCGAAGAAAAAAACAAGATGGCGGCAAGTGACGCTATCGGTTCTCGAACGTCTCTCGCGGTTTCTCGGGGTATCACGAGGTGTGTTGGTTCTTTCTATTACGCGGAGAACAAGTTGCAAATCCTTGTATTATTTACGTCCTTGGGCAGACCAAGAAGCCAATGTTCGCGACCGTACAGCGACAGGTAATTGTACTCTTTGACCTTTTTTACGCTTTGAGTAGTTCTTCAGGTGATACTGTTACAGGTAAAGTTGCTAAAATTGTCTTTGTTCCTGTTGTAGGTCAGACCAGGGACATTGGGGTCAGTGGCGGATCCAGGATCTTTGGTTTCCAAGGCCAGGGTGTTCGACTTTGATGAGGGGATTCATTTCGATCATTTTTCTTAAATTTTCCTGAAATTCTCCATGAAAATGTGCCCCCGACCTCCCTCTGGATCCGTCGCTGCCATTGAACTGGCATTTTCACAAATCCAATTTTTTTTCCTGGGGGATGGGTGGCGGGGGGAGAGGTGGGGGGTGGGGGGGAGGGTGGGCGGGTAACATGTGCCACACCACAAACCTGCCCGGAATAATTTTTCTTATAGCCTGAAATGTACCAACCTCATGAAAATATTAGGCAATTTCATAGGCCTAGATAAGAGTGGGTATCAGGTTTATATTTTTCTTAATTCTCCACGAAAACATATGTTGTGGGTACTCATTAGAAGTGCCTCGGCAAGGCGCTTCTAATGAGTACCCACAACATATGTTTTCGTGGAACAATAAGAAAAATATCACTACTTTTGGAGTGAAAAAAAACGCCTTAACTAGAGCTATGCAATTTTGAGTTGTTTTTGTTTTTGTTGTATTAAATGCAGTGTTGGATACCAAAATGGAAGTGAGATAACTCTTTCTGGAAACTTTTCTATCTGATTGTAAAAGGGTCTGTTCTTAAAGGGAGAATTTGCAAAGTCTCCCCATTAAGAAAAGTTCCATACCTACAGCCCGGATAAATGTTTTCAAAGAAATGGTCGCCCTGCTGTTCGTGGGTAAAAGCAAGAGCACATGAATATTCATGACTGAAAATAAAAAAAAGAAAAGAAAAAGAAATAAAAAAAACAAATGGTATAATCCTATCAATTTTATCTAGTGTATACCTTTTCCAGCATGCCAGGATCATATGAAGGGCTCAAACCAGACAGTGGCAAATTTGAAATTAAACATTCCTCTCTCGTTAAGTCTTAAGCACAACTGTAAATGTATTCAATCCTGTCTGAATCATTGTTTAGTTTTTATTCTTCATCTTTTACTTTCAGTTTTTGTCTGTTTTTATTTATTTATTTACTTATTTATTTATCTTTCTTTCAGATGTGGTCATGGCATCCCATGGTGGAGATGAAACCAAGACAATCAGCTGTATGTCAAAGTTCCTGAAATATGCGCCAGAAAGGGCTGGTGGAGGTGGAAGAAAAGAAAAGAACTGAATCTGATATTAAATGTATATATATTGTACGCAGTATATGAAGAAAGAAAATATTGAATTGAGTTTTGGAGTTTGCTGTTTTCAATAATAAATAGTGTGCAACATCAAGATCAATACCCCTGTAAATTGGTTCAACATAGTTTTCTTTTTTTATGGGAGAAATACATATGCAGCTAAAATTCAAAATAGAGATGCTCTTGTCAGAGACAAGAGCCTTCTCAGGAGAACTTATGGTCGTGTATTGCATTTTGCATTGTCTGTCTGTCCATTTGTCCTAAGTAGTTTTGGCAAGTGGCCTATAAGAAGAGCTCTTCTTATATGCCACTTGGTTTTGGTCATAGCTGATGAACAACTTGCTGTAGCATTTAGCATACCCTTTCTGAAATAATAGAAAAAAAGCCCAGAAACAATTTTGTTATAAGATTCCACAAAAAAAAAGTTTTAGTTAGGATAGTAAAAGTATTCTAGGGGCCAAAGTATTCCTAATACATGCTTGACTATTGCATTTAATAGTTCTTGTTTTCTCAACATCCGTCTAATTACTAGATATCGTTCTCAACTGAATCAGTTAGGCATATGAATTTTGTATTATGATTGGGATTGAAGGTTGAATGGAGATAATATGATGTTGATTCAACGTCAGACAATCAACGTTGAATCAATGTAAAAGCCTGACGTTGAATCAACGTCAGATAATCAGCGTTGATTCAACGTCGTCATTTCAACGTCCACCCAATTTTCAAATCCAACTATATTTCAACGTATTACAATGACGTTTGCCTATGATATAATGGTTGGTATACGTAATATAATATCAACTGCAACCAATATAATGATCAAAGCACAGGATACAATGACGTTTGCCTATGATATAATGGTTTATATACGTAATATAATATCAACTGCATCCAATATAATGATCAAATCACAGGATACAATGAAGTTTGCCTATGATATAATGGTTTGTATGCATAACATAATATCAACTGCATCCAATATAATGATCAATCCACAGGATACAATGACGTTTGCCTATGATATAATGGTATGTATGCATAACATAATATCAACTGCATCCAATATAATGATCAATCCACAGGATACAATTACGTTTGCCTATGATATAATGGTATGTATACATAGCATAATATCAATTGTATCCAATATAATGATCAAAGCACAGGATACAATGACGTTTGCCTATGATATAATGGTATGTATGCATAACATAATATCAACTGCATCCAATATAATGATCAAATCACAGGATACAATGACTTTTGCCTATGATATAATGGTATGTATACATAGCATAATATCAACTGCATCCAATATAATGATCAAAGCACAGGATACAATGAAGTTTGCCTATGATATAATGGTATGTATACATAACATAATATCAACTGCATCCAATATAATGATCAATCCACAGGATACAATGACATTTGCCTATGATATAATGGTATGTATACATAACATAATATCAATTGCATCCAATATAATGATCAAAGCACAGGATACAATGACGTTTGCCTAGGATATAATGGTATATATACATAACATAATATCAACTGCATCCAATATAATGATCACAGCACAGGATACAATGGTATTTGCCTATGATATAATGGTTTGTATACGTAATATAATATCAACTGCATCAAATATAATGATCAAATCACAGGATACAATGACATTTGCCTATGATATAATTATACGTATACATAACATAATATCAACTGCATCCAATATAATTGTTAAAGCACAGGATATAATGATGAAAGCACAAGATATAACGAAGAGTTGACACAATAGCAAGAAGGCAGTCACCAGGAGGCAGTAAAGGCGTTCCATATTCGAGTTATTAACCCACTGTATTCTGGAGACCCCTAAATGGGTAATTGGCAAACAGTGCAGACCCAGATCAGACGCTGCAGAACATAGCCTAAAATTGTTCATAGTTGCTAAAATTGTAATTGGACTCTTCCAATAATATGGTGTGGGAGATTCTATTCAGTATACAATGGGTTGAAGTTTTACTATAGCAGGTAGATAATATTAAGAAATATTATGTTTTTGTATAGAAATAAAGGAGATATTTGGAGCAAATGGTCAGTATTATCCATTTTAAAGATTAATGAATACCATATTTGACATAAGTATTCGTACACTGTAACTTCTTACATAGGTCTAGATAAGGGAGGGTATCCGGTAAATATTTTCTTATTTCTCCACAAAAACATATGTTGTGGGTATTCATTAGAAGCGCCTTGGCAAGGCGCTTCTAATGGGTACCCACAACATATGTTTTCATGGAGAAATAAGAAAAATATCAATACTTTTGGATTGAAAAAAGCACCTTAACTAGTACTATGTTCTAACCATACTTCTAGGGTTGAGCGCAAGACTATGGTAACTCAAAACATATTTCTGAAACCCTTGTTTAGGGGCAATTTGGACCCCTTTGTAAACAATGCAAATTTAGGTGCCATTGCTCATACGAGCAATGGCACCTAAATTTTCATTGTTTACAGAAAGAAATGTTGTAATCTTCATAATGCCTTCATGGTGAGGAGATTAGGTTTGGGGAAAAACAACCATCTGACTTATGCCAGTCTTGCGCTCAACCCTCGACTTGTTCTTAAACTTGACCGTGTCTGTTAAACTCTATGTTGATTTGTTTAAAAGTCTGATGGAGGATTGCAAACAGTGCAGACCTTGATCAGATGTTGCATTCTGCAGCATCTGATCTGGGTCTACACTGTTTGCTAGAGCCTGTCAGACCATTCACTGTTCGGATATTTAGTGTAAATGCAGTACCGATATATATTATTGCTGACAATCAGATTAGTGTAATGACAAAATATTTCAATTCTTTATAATCTGCTTAGTATATCTTGGTGTGAAGTCAGGAAACCTTCAAGACAAAGTTCTCCAAATCCTATTACCATATTTTTCCCTCGTAATTATGGAATTGTTTGCCGAAGGCATAATAGGTTAGGTTTCCTCACATAAGTAGTTTATTGATTTTCAGCTGAAGAGCACTCGGCAAGGAGATACCTTTTAAGGACAGCAGAAACTAACATCTTCCGTAGCGTATTAATGGTTAGCACATCCGTTTTATGGGTAGAAGGTCATAGGTTTGATACATTTTTCTCAAACTTTTTTGCATTTTTTCTTTTTTACCAGTTTTATTATATATAATCATACTAGCCATCAAAGTTGATATATATATATTTTTTTTTATTCCATTCCAACATTTGAATTATTCATTGTAATCTGAACTGCATCATACCTTACCATCTGCTTAAGTATGAAAATAATTCAGATCTCTTCCAGCAAGAAAAATAGGGTCTGGTACTATCGGCAGCTGCCCTTTTTAGCTCGCCTGTATGAAAGTAGGGTAGAGCTGTAGCAATCACCGTCGACATTGGCGTCAGTATTGGTGTTGGCGTTTGTTTAACCCTTCTCTTGCTGTACACGACATGCCTTGTCTTAGCAAACAGTGTAGATCCAGATCAGTTGGCTTCTAATCTGGATCTGCACTGTTTGTCATTGAATATGTGAATTTTTATCAAAAACAAGGATCAAGTAATCTGATCGGCTGGAAATTAGAAGTGGGCATGGCATCTTAATTTATTCAGCTTGAGAAGGGTTATGGTTAAATTTTTAAAAGGCTATATCTCCTGAACCTCTGTATGGCTAACGCCATTATGCCCTCATGTTAGATGCTGGTCTGAAGTTTATGCTGTATCATCTCGACCCACATGAAAAATTAGAAAACAATTATGTTAAAATTATTTGGTTAAAGTTTTTAGAGGCAAAGTGCGATTCAGGGGAGCTACGCTGTCCTGCGACAGCTGTAATTAAAGACATTTCTTGTTTTCCACAAACATATTTTCTTGGGGAAATATCTTCTTTTGTAATACATTTTTCTCATCAAACTATCTGTACAGTACAATTAGTATATAAAGTGTTGCATTTTAGCCTTGTGCTCAATCTAACTTGATGGCCTCTTGACATATGAATTGGTAACTGTTTTACCAGAGAATAACAATCGCCTATTATGCAATTTGTCAAGTATACTATTAAGTGAATCATTATATTTTTGTATGAGAGGGTGGGAAATGGACTAGCTTAAGTTTTAGGACAAGTATGGTTAAGAGTTAAAGTGTATGAATATTTGAGGGAAATACGGTATGTCTGGGAATAATTCTGATATATGTACTGCTTTAAGCTCTAGATAAGAGTGAGTAGCGGCTAAATAGTTTTCTTATTTCTCCACAAAAACATATGTTGTAGGTACTCATTATAAGCGCCCTAGCCAGGCCCTTCTTATGAGTACCCACAACATACGTTTTCCTGGAGAAATAAGTGAAATATGAATATATTTTGGTTGGAAAAAAAAAAAGTGCCTTAGGCCAGAGAAAATTTATTATTAGATTCTCATCCCCACCCGCCCCTAAAAATTCTGACCCAAAAAAAAAAAAATTGAGGTGGAAAACTTTTTCTGAGGCAACTGGACTTTTGCTGAAAACAGACTTTATATCACTTTTAAGAACTGCAAATGAATTATGAAAGAGTATTAAAACAAGATTTTCTTCTTTTTGTACATGGTAGTTAGTTATCTTGTTTTGCTATGATTGACATCTTCACTGTATGGCTCAGGAATAAAAAATAAAAAAATAAAATTCACCCACCCACTTCATTTTTTTTTTTCTAAAATCTGGATGAGAATCTATGGTAATAACTAATTTTCTCTGGCCTTATCTAGAGCAAAGGTACTTGAGTAGTTAAAAGGATTGAATGTCAGCAACATGTGAGATAGTGCACTGTCTGACATGTGCACTCAGCAATGCATACTCCAGATAAGGCGCTTTTTTCAACTGAAAATGATAGATGATTTTCATATTTGCGCCAGAAGCATATGTTGAGGGTAGTATTAATAATTTTCTTATTTCTTGCCAAAAGCATACATTGATGGTACTCATTAGAAGCACCTCAGCAGTGGGTACTCATTAGAAGTGCCTCACTGAGGCACTTTTAACCCTTGTCCTGCTGAATCCGGATATACCCTACCTTTGCAAACAGTGTAGATCCAGATCAGTTGGCTTCTGAAGAAGCTAACTGATCTGGATCTGCACTGTTTGCCATTAAGTGTGTGAATTTATAGCAAAAAGCTGGATCAAGTAATCTGATTGGCTGAAAATTAGAAATAGGTGTGGCATCTTTATTCAGCAGGACAATGGTTAATGAGTACCCACAACATATTTTTTTGTTGAGAAATAAGAAAACTGTTATGCGGTATAATACTGATCTTTATAGATAATTATCAGACTGCCCATCCAGGCAGTATCATCAGTTCCTTACCCTTGTCTGGCTGAATTAATTAAGATGCCACACCCATTTCTAATGTTCAGCCAATCAGACCAGACTTTTGATATAAATTCACATAATGGCTGCTCAGACAGTGCAGATCTAGATCAGTTGGCTTCTTCAGAAGCCAACAGATCTGGATCTACACTGTTTGCAAAGGCATGACCAGGATTAAAACAAGGGTTAAAACAAGCTTGGATCCATTGCTATCCATGGAAAGCACTCAATCAGCAAAGACTCAGATAGCTGTACTGATCTGTCTTGGATGTGTGTATGGTCAAATCTGTCTTAAGCCACATGTATTAAGCTTCGCTAGGTCTAGATGAGAGTGGGTATCAGGTAAATATTTTTCTTATTTCTCCACGAAAACATATGTTAAGGTTACTCATTTGAAGCGCCTTACTGAGGCCCATATATTGTGTACCCACGACATTTTTTCATGGAGAAATAAGAAAAATATCAATACTTTTGTATTGAAAAAAGCTATGATTATTTTAGATCCCATGAAAGGTAACAAAGTGGAAATTACCCGTTTTAACCCTTGTCCTGCTGAATAAATTAAGATGCCATGCCCATTTCCAATTTTCAGCTAATCAGATTACTTGATCCAGGCTGTTGATACAAATTCAAATACTAAATGGCAAACAATGCAGCTCCAGATCAGTTGGCTTCTTCAGAAGCCAACTGATCTGGATCTACACTGTTTGCAAGGCAGGGCTTCTCTGGGTTCAGCAGGACAAGGGTTAAGCAAGCACATTTTGGCTTTCTCAAATTGTTGGGAACATAAGCAATTGAGCGTGCACTTTTTACATGGACTGTATGTTTGATAGTATATGTACTATTGATCTGGAAAAATCAAGGCCCCTTTGATCTGGCTTTTTGAAATTTAACAGTTTTAATCAATAAGGTTTGCTAGGGTAAAAAAGACTCATTAAGGTAAAAATTATGGCATTAATTATAAAAAATTTTGGTGGAAGAAAACAACAAATAAAAATATCTTCTCAATGCAGGTTTTATTTTGAACTTCTTTAAGATCTGTTGTGATACATATGTGTTCCCATCTTTGATCCAATGAATCAGCCTCCATTGTCTGCTTATATCCAGGGTTGTCATGTTAAATTGTAATAATTTATTGTGAGATTTTGCCAAGTTTTGAGATATATGAAAAAGATCAAAATGTTACATTTCGACATCAAAGCGATCATGATAACAATCTAACCAGTTCAGAGGTGTTGTTTAGTTATCTTAGGAAATTAATCCTTGTATGCATTGCTACAGATAAGAGGGGGGACCACATAATATGTTTCTGATTTTCTCAACGAAAACATATGTTGTGGGTACTCTTTAGAAGTGCCTTGCTGAGGCGCTTCTAATGAGTACCCACAACAGATGTTTTCATCGAGAAATAAGAAAACTGTCAACACTGGTTGAAAAAAGCACTTTTTCTGGAGCTTGTATTATATGGATATAACAAAATTTAGCAGACGTAAAATAGTTAACAATATTTTTTCTTAGAAAATAGGGCTTGACATACCATGTGACTTGCCTCCTAAGGACATGAAATAACATGCCCTACCTGCGAAGAAAAAAGCAGGAATTTAAATTATCAGCAGACAGCATTTTAAAATATCGTCTGCTCGTATTTACATTCAGCAGACAGCAGATTAACGCTGATGAGACTACAAAGATAACATGTCAGTTAAGTAATTAGTGTGCAGGTGTTTGTTTGTTAGACATTTGACAAATGAGTTTCAACTCTATGAGAAAAGCAACCTTCATTGCACAAGTCACCTTAGGAGTTGAATTATCGAAAATTGATCGAAGCTTGTAGGCATGCAAATGATAAATGAGCTGTAATGTGGGTAAAGGTACCTTCTGACATGTACGCTCAGCTAAGACTCAAATCAACCTGTGCATCCACGCAGTCTGATCAGAGTCTTCATTGTCCTCATGTAGAAACTTTGCATGCTTGGATATCTAAAATGCTCTTTGAAGATTCTGATTGGACTGCATGAATGCACAGGCTGATTGGAATCTTAATCCTTGTCCTGCTGAACCTGGATATACCCTGTCTTTGCAGACAGTGTAGATCCAGATCAGTTGGCTTCTGAAGAAGCCAACTGATCTGGATCTGCAATGTTTGCCATTAAGTATGTGAATCTTTTTCAACAATCTGGATTAAGTAATTTGATGGGCTGAAAATTAAAAATGGGTGTGGCTTCTTAATTCATTCAGCAGGACAAGGGTTAACTGGGGTCACATGTCTATGTTTTCTGATGCTGCGATCAAAGACCTGCCTCCCCAACACAGATTTTATATACAGTCAATACTTCTGTTTCTTCACTTTCATTCATTTTCCTTTCTCCCCTGTCCCTGTCTTTGACGTCTCCTCTGCTATCTCTTCTATCTCTCTTCTCCCTTTCTCTGGGAGACGACACAAAATGACCCACAAGGGTTGACATGTCGTTAAACTCCAACAGAAACAAACAATTACTAAATGCCCAAGGAGACAGACCACCCAACATAGTCCAGAAGTGTTGTCTGAATTTTAAGGTCTCTGCAAAGATTTGAAAATGCCCTCTTCATCATCTAGGTATGTGTATTGTAAATTGAATGAGTTTTGGGCATTAATTTTGGGATAATTTTTTTTCCACATAAGAACTAGTGTGGTTTGTCATTAGTAATGCCTATTTCACTACTTTGTGAGTTGTCTGAAAGTGCCAAGCAAAATTTGTAGCAGACGTCAATCTGTTTTTTTGTTTTTTTTTCAAGGAAATAAATTTTCACATTTCATCTGAATCATTTGCCTGGCAGATGATTAACATGAAATGTCAAGACTTATTTTCTATGAAAAAAAAAAAAAAAATCTTTCAAAATGTCTGTTCTGCTGCATTTGTGATTGGCAGTTTAAGGCTTAACACTTAGCACTCTGGGTAAAATTTTCTGCATATTACATACTGAAATATTCTTCTTATTTTTCCCAGAAAACAGGATTTGACATTTCATACAAATTGTCTCCACAGGAGACAATTTGCATGAAATGTCAAATCTTGTTTTCTGGGAAATATGAGAAAAACATCATCAGTTTGTCATCTGCTGAATTAGCCAAGAGAGTGGTAAAGGTATATGTGCTGGATGATTGGCAATAATTATGTAGACCCAAGAGAACTTGTTAGGATTACCCCTGCAAAAAATTTAATAGAAAAAGTCATGTATTTTTCAAGAATTAAGTTCTTGAACTGTACTTGAAGTGTTCATGAAGTGTTCACAAACATTTCAAGCTCGCAGTTTAAGAAATGTTCAATTAGACAAATTTTAGGAATAATTTGTTCCTAAATTGTGCTTGAAAAAAAGTTCTAGAAAAGTTAAAGAACTAAAAAACAAGAACAGTTCATAAGCTGCAAATGAACTAAAGAATGCCTGTTCTTGACCTGTTCTGGAACTCAAGAACTCCTATTCTTCAACAGGTCATAAACTATTCTTGTCTTGAACTACTCTTGCACTGTTCTAGAACCAATCTCACAGTTCTTAAACAATTATTCAAGAAAAGTGCAGAAACTTTTAAGGATCGATTCAAGAACTGCTCTAGAAAATTTATGGAACAGAAAAGGGTGATAAGGGATATTTTCCCTCTCTTCCCGTGACAAGAGTTATCTGTCAGTGTTCTTGAATTCAAACAAATTTAAGATCACCCAATCCCTATGCCCGGCCATCTTGGCCGTCATGTAATTTCTCAACAAAAACATAGGTTGTGAGTGCTCATTAGAAGCGCTTCATCAAGGCACTTCTGAGTACCCACAACATAATTATGCTCTGTTGAGAAATAAGAAACTGTCAATATTTTTCGGTTGATGAAAAGCTTCTTATCTGGAGCTATGATTTGACAATAATACTGTTGACTGGCTATCTCAAACTTGCTTTAATATATCTCGAATAACCGCTTATCTCGAAGTGAAAATCTGGTCCCTGCCTAAACATGAAAATCTAACAGCAGGTAAAAATATTGTGGAAAAGAGGAGAAATTTCTCCTAAGGAGCAGTTTCTCCTCTTTTCCTTAATATTTTCAATATATCTCTAACTTCAAGAGTCCAATTCATATATATTTATTAAATGTGGTTAATCAAATTATTTTTTCCTGAACTCTGCAAATCTGATATGTCGAGGTATGGATATCTCGAAGTATTTTAGAGAGTCCCTTGGAATTTGAGATAATGAGAGTCGACTGTACATGTAATTCTGGGATAATTTTCTTCAATGTATGTTGTTGAAGACCCACACTATATGTATTTTTGGAGAAATTAAAAAAATATCCTAGAATCATACTCCTCCTTTACCATAGGCTGAATGAACTCCCCCACATTATATATTGAAGATTCTAATTTTGATTTTAGGTATGTCAAGCTGTATAATTTAAATATTCTGAGAGAAAAATGGTTGAACTATTTGCAAACAGCAGAGACCCAGATCAGATGCCACATTCTGCAGCGTCTGATCTGGGTCTGCACTGTTTGCCATTTACCCTTTTAGGGATCACCAGACTACAATGGATTAACAGGTCCTTTGTAGATACTGATCAAACTGCTTCATTATTTGGTCAGTGTCTGCACTGCTAGTTCTTTAATTTCTTTAATTTCACTTCTTATGTGTAGCATAAATGGTGGATATACTGAAAGCCCTCTTTTCCCATGAAGTTAAGTATGTATTTGCTGTGTTGCTCCTGCAAGCATTGATTTTGATGAATACTGAATAGGTACAATGGTCCAGATAAGGTACTTTTTTCAAACTGAAAACTTCTCAGTACTGATATTTTTCTAATATTTTCACAGAAACAAATGTTGTTGTACTCATTAGAAGTGCCCATCTGAGGTGCTTGTAATGAGTACTCACAACATATGCTTTCTTGGAGAAATAAAAAAAAGTTTTTACCTGATATTCCCTCTTAATTCGAGCTAAGTATAATGCTTTTACCTGCTTTAATGATAACCCTTAAAACTCCGACAAAGGCAATTAGCAGCACTGATGATGGTCTAAAGTTTTTTATACCACCATACCCGCACCCCCCCCCCCCACACACTCTGCAAACTTGTTTGTGGAGGTGGAGGGGGGGAGGGCGGGTGTTTAAAAGTTTGCCGGGGTGGGGGGTATACTGTTTTCACATTGTCCGTTCGTGTGTCTGTCCGCGACGTGAAAACGCAGCGATGAATATTCATCAATTTCTGCAGGCACATTGATATCAATAAGGTGTACCTACATAAGAGACAGTAAGGGCTAGGGGTCAATTCTCTTGGAGTTACTGCCCTTTGTAAAAAATTTTCTTAATGCAGTAAAAGGTTTGTGTGCACTCTATCTCTTTAACGAATAGCTGGAATTTGACCAAACTAGCACAGATACATCATCAGGATGAGGGGAAGAAGTGATTAGATTTTGGTGACCTTGACCTTATTTTCAAGGTTACTACATTATAAATACTCACTTTTGTCCGTGTATCCATTTGCGATACTGGTTTTTTCCTAATATCTTGAAAACCCAGCAATGGATAGTCATCAGTTTCTACAGATACATTGATATTAATAAGGTGTACCTACATAAGAGAAAGTAATGGCTGGGGGCTTATTCTCTTGGAGTTATTGCCATTTGTAAATTTTTTTCTTAATGCAGTAAATAGTTTGTGTGTGCACTGTCTCTTTAACCAATGGCTGGAATTTGACCAAACTAGCACAGATACATCATCAGGATGGGGGAAAGAAGTGATTAGATTTTGGTGACCTTGACCTTATTTTCAAGGTCATTACATTATAAATGCTCAAAAAGTGAGCCTTGTTAATGCAGTAAAAAGTTTGTGTGCACACTATCTCTTTAACCGATGGCTGGTATTTGACCAAACTAGCACAGGTACATCATAAGGATGGGGGAAAGAATTGATTAGATTTTGGTGACCTTGACCTTATTTTCAAGGTCACTACATTATAAATACGCAACAAGTGAGCCTTGTTAATGCAGTAAAAAGTTTGTGTGCACATTATCTCTTTAACCAATAGCTGGACTAGCACAGATACATCCTTAGGATAGGGGAAAACATTGATTGGATTTTGGTGGCCTTGACCTTATTTTCAAGGACACTACACTATAAATACTCAAAAAGTGAGCCTTGTGTGCACTCTATTTCATGAATCAATAGATGGAAGTTGACCGAATTAGCACAGCTATGTCATGGGGATTGGGGAAAGAAGTGATTAGATTTCAGTGACCTTTATTTTGTTTTCAAGGTCACACTGGCACTTTGAAACACAAATTTTCATAGAAAAAAGCTTTTATGCACACTATATCTTGAACCAATGGCTGGAATTTTAACAAACTAGCACAGATACATTGTTAGGACATGGAAAAGAAGTGATTAGATTTTTATGACCTTGACCTCATTTTCAAGGTCACTACATTATAAATGCTCCAAAAGTGAGCCTTGTAAAATGTTTGTGTGCACACTATCTCTTTAACCAATGGCTGAAATTTGACCAAACTAGCACAGGTACATCATCTGGATGGGGGAAAAAAGTGATTGGATTTTGGTAACCTTCACCTTATTTTTAATGTCACTACATTATAAATAATCAGTAAGAGAGACTTGTGTGCACTCTATCTCATGCATCAATAGATGGAATTGGACCAAACTAGCAGAGATATATAATTGGGATTGGGGAAAGAAGTGATTAGATTTTAGAGACCTTTGTCTCATTTTCAAGGTCACACCAGCAGAGAAAAGCTTGTGTGCACACTATATCTTGTATTATGGCTGGAATTTTAACAAATTAGCACAGATACATCAATAGGACATGGGAAAGTAGTGATTAGATTTTTGTGACCTTGACCTCATTTTCAAGGTCACTACATTATAAAGACTCTAAAAATGACCCTTGTGTGCACGCTATCTCATGAAGCATTAGATGGAATTTGTTCAAGGTAGCACAGATACGTCATTGGGATGAGGGAAAGAAGTGATTAGATTTTCGTGATCTGGACCTCTGACACTTTGAAACTCAAATTTTGATAGAAAAAAGCTATGTGACACATTAATATCAATAAAGTGTACCTACATAAGAGAAAGTAAGGGCTAGGGGCTTATTCTCTTGGAGTTATTGCCTTTTGTAAAATTTCTTAATACGGTAAAATGTTTGTGTGCAGACTAAAGATTGTGTGCAGACTATCTCTTTAACCAATGGCTGGAATTTGACCAAACTAGCACAGATACATCATCAGGATGGGGGAAAGAAGTTATTAGATTTGGTGACCTTGACCTTATTTTCAAGGTCACTACATTATAAATACTCAGAAAGTGCACCTTGTGTGCACTCTATCTTTTTTCCTGCATATCTTGATTAGTATTACATGTATTAGGAATCTTAGCATATTTTGCATAAATGTTCAAATTCATGAGATGCTGCTGCTACAGAAAAAGAAGGGTCAGGGGATCAATACTGTTATAGTTATTCCCCTTTGTATTTTTTAATGCCCCAAACACTTTTGTTTTTCCTGTTGCATCTTGCTTAATAATTTTAGGAATCTTGTTTTATTAGAGTTTGGTGACCTTCACTTTATTTTCAAGGTCACGCCGGCACTTTGAAACTTAAATTTTGATAGAAAAAAGTTTTATGCTATATGCAAGAGGTATCGAATAAGCGCTGCTTATTGACAATTTCCATTTTTTTTTTTTTTCAGGGAAAATAAGACTGACATTTCATGTGAATCATCTATGACAAACTCAAGTTTGTTTTTTTTTTTGTTTTGTTTTTTTTAGTTTTTTTTTTTTTTTTTTCAGAGAAAATAAGACTGACATTTCATGTTAATCATTCTCATGAAATGTCAAGTCTTATTTACTCAGAAAAATACAAAAAAAAAAAAAAAAAGCAAAAAAACAAACAAACTTTTAGAATGTTGTCTTGGCAACAAAATTTTGCTAAACTGATTTGTTTCAATGTTGCTGTTTCACTGCTTAAACTAAGTTTTAACCCTTGTCCTGCTGAATAAATTAAGATGCCACGCCCATTTCTAATTGTCAGCCAATCAGATTACTTGATCCAGGTTGTTGATTTGATACATTTTTTAGGTTTTCTGCCATTTTTAGATGGGAGACAACTTCTGTTACTTCCTTTTTGCACCCCTGCTTCTTCTGAAAAGGTGTTCATTCAGAGTAAATGCTTCCCTTGTACATACACCACAACCTCTTTATAACACTATTGTTGGGGTCCATAGCATAAAACATATAAGTTAAACAACTGTGTTATATCCAAACAAAAATGTATAGATTATATTGAAAAATGACCATTTATGGTCATTTTTCAATATAGTCTATACATTTTTGGGATCCATCTTTGAACCGTGTTATATCTAAAACCATGTTATAACGAACTGTGTTATAAAGAGGTTGAAGTGTATTAGGCACTTTTCAGAATGGAGGAAAAAACAATTTGACAGAGTTACCTGTCTGAAAAGGTATCAGTGGTGGGCAAGATGGCCAAGTGGATAGTGTCTGGACTCGCAAGCGGAAGGTCGTGGTTCACACCTGGCCTACTCGGGTTGAGAAAGTTTTCAGAACAATAGTACACCTAGGTCATACTCGGAGTGCCCTGGATTGAGTATAAATTGGACAGGATGCCCGCACTTGGTGTCAGACAGCAGCACCAAGGGTGCATGGGTGATCCATGAAAGCAAGGCTGTACAATCACATGCATTTGTAACATGTTAGCCACTGCCTGCATGTCCCTTAACTTCCTGTAATTTAAGCAAACAGTGCAGACTCTGATCAGACACCACATTCTGTGGCATCTGATATGGGTCGGCACTGTTTGTCGATAACCCAAATGTCCCAGTCCAGGTTTTACAGCAAACCTTCTATCAATAGCACTCTGATGTCACAGCGACAAGAATATTTTATGTGGTTTGATTACGTAGGTAAAAAATTATCACAAAAATTATTAAAGAAATTTTGGCGTTTGTATACCATAATGGCTTGATTGTACACAATCGACCCAATAAACTGCCAGATATGTGGCAGAGGGTGTCATAGGCCAGATCAGTTAAACTGCTCTTGTATAATGAAAGTTTTTCTTGACATAGAAAGAAAATTTATTGATATTCAAGGCCTAGTATGAATATTTTTGAAAGACAAACTAAATATTAGACTTGATATTAGATTGAATTATAAAGCGTAGCTACTGACATATTCTAGTCATGTGTGTGAGGTATATAAGAATTTTACAGTGTTACGATTGGGTAATCAGTTGTTCACACCTAATTGCTTGCAGACAATATTTAGGTCATCACAGTAGCTGGTGACAATATCTGATATGTCAACGGTTAGAGGTCTGTTATATAGATGAGACTCTTCATAAAAAACAGTGAATATTTTTCATATTTCTCTATGAAAGGGTACATTGTGGGTACTCATTAGAAGTGCCTCGGCGAGGTGCTTCTGATGGGTACCCACAACATATGTTTTTGTGCAGAAATAAGAAAAATGTTTGTCTGGTTATTTCATTTATCTTGGGCTATGCTATTACATTTAAGGTTTGTATTGTACAGACACCTGTTGAACAATTCAATGCCAGCCAATATTATTTTTATGCAGGTTAGGCTGGAAAATTATCAAGGCATAAAACAGCTTGTGTGTTTACCCAATGTTAACCCTTGTCATGCTGAATTAATTAAGATGCCATGCCCACTTCTAATTGTCAGCCAATCAGGTTGCTTGATTCAGGTTTTTGATACAAATCCATATACTAATTGACAAACAGTGCAGATCCAGAAGCCAACTGATCTGGATCTACACTGTTTGCAAAGGCAGGGCTTATCCGGATTTAGCAGGACCAGGGTTAATGCTTGACATGCTGGGTAAAAAATCCGTCCTTTAAAATAGTGATGTCTTGGTGGGCGGGTGGGCATTGAGCGGGCGGGCAGGCGTCCAGTGTCTTCCGAGGTTTACCTTTTGTTTAACCTTTTTTCAAAGTTTTATGTTACCTTTATTCTTCAGTGGATTGCTTCCATATTTGGTAGGGATGAAGAGGAGGACCTATAGGTGTGTCACATGCAAGAGAGACAACTCTCACTTTTTTCACTATGTACATATCTCCCCTGACATCCGAGGTTTACCTTTTGGTTAACCTTTTTTCAAAATTATATGTCACCTTTATTCTTCATTGGATTGCTTTCATATTTGGTAGGGGTGAAGAGGAGGACCAGTAGGCATGTGGTGTGCAAGAGCGACAACTCTCACTTTCTCCGTTATGTACTTATCTCCCTTGACATTTGAGGTTTACCTTGTGGTTAACCTTTTTTTGAAGTTATATGTTACCTTTATTCTTCAATGGATTGCTTTCATATTTAGTAGAGATAAAGAGGAGGACCAGTAGGCATGTAGGATGCAAGAGAGGCAACTCTCACTTTCTTCATTATGTATTTATCTCCCCTGAAGTTGAAATCTTGTGCAGGCCATAATTCACATACTGTTTGAGATAATTTGATAATGTTTGGTAGGTATATATATCAGGTCCAGTAGAAGGGTTGCATGCAGGAAGGACAACTCTTGCTTTATGTACTTATCTCCCCTGAAACCAAAATCTTGTGCAGGCCATAACTCCCATACTGTTTGAGATAATTTGATATTTGGTAGGGACATATATCAGGTCAAGTAAGAGTGTCTGTCACATGCAAGAAGGACAACATCTTTTTTCAAGTTATCTCCCCTGAATGAATGTCTAAGCCAAATTCTTGTGCACTTCATAACTTCATAATGGTTTGAAATATTTTGATACTATTTGGTAGAGGCATAGATAAAGACCAGTAGGCATATTGCGTGCAAGAGTGACTTTCTTTGCTATGTACTTATCACCCCTGGCCAAAAGCTTGTGCAGCTAAAATTGATTTTTGGACAGGTTTTTCAAAAATCTGTCCTTTAAAATAGCGATGCCATGGCCGGTGGGCATTGGGTCTCCCAAGGTTTACCTTTTCGTTGACCATTTGAAAAACCCATCCACAATGTCGTTAGGCATTTTTCTTGTTAATTTTTACCTTCTCTGAAAATAAGCTTTGACATTTCGTGAAAGTTGTCTCCTTATATTAGTAAAAATGTTTTAAAAATTTTGTCTGCTTTTATGTATTATGAGTCAGCAAGTTAAAGTTTAAACTTTCAGCTGGGGAACTTTTCTAATGTGCTTGCAAAAAGTTAGGCTCTGCCTCTAAAGTTTTAGTGGGCAGTTAAAAGAAAAGAAAGGTTTCGTAAATTATTTCATAGATTTTTGTTTCATTTATTTAGAATATAGGCAAACCCTTCCTTTCCCCACCCCTGCCAATTCACCCATTTGTTCAGTAAAAAGTGGGAGCCAGTCAGACAATTATGTGGAAAGTCATTTGACGACTGATGAGACTGATTTGAAAGAAAACTTTGAAAAAAATAGAAAAGATATTACTTGTTTGTTGTCTACAAATTTTGCTCAACATTATATTAACCCTTAAACTGCCAATCACAACAGTTGTCATCTGCTTTGTCACCTGCTTGTGATTTTAAAAATCATTTCTGCAAACAGTGTGGATCCAGATCAGACTGCTCCTTTAGGAGCAGTCTGATCTGGGCCCACACTGTTTGCCTGTATGTAAAAATAGGTTTGAAAAGTTTGCAAGAATATTCAGCAAACGACATAAACAGACAACATTTTCAGATTCTGATTTTCTTGGCATTTTAAGGGTTAAATGTTTAAATAAGTGTGGATTTTGTTTCCATTCTCGTTCTGATAAATCTTTTCCATATTAGGAAATGTTTAGATAAATATGGGGATAACAAGTGAGTGTTATCATTTGAAGTGAGAAAAAGTCTTTTAATATGATGTAATATTAGATAACAAACCATAAAATAAAAACCAACCTTATCATCACCAAGGAAAAGAAAATCACAGATTGGTGATATTTTTCTTATTTTTCCCAGAAAAAGCAGGTTTGACAACACATGCAAACTGACCCTATTTTCTTAGAAAAATTAGAAAACTGTTTCCAGCATGTCTATTTTTCTGGGAAAGTAAGTCTTGCCACATTTTAAGTGAATTCTCTGCCAATGATTCACGTGAAATGTCAAGACTTATTTTGTCTGAAATGTAAGAATGAAAAATTACGATGAGTACTTTAAGGGCTTAAAGAAAAACTGTAGCAAATGACATTCTGATTTTTTTATTATTATTTTTCGGAGAAAATAAGGCTTGACATTTCATGTGAATAGGAGATGATTCACATAAAATATCAAGCCTTATTTTCTCAGAACATGTTAAAAAATATCAAAATGCCATCTGCTGCAGTTGTGATTATATAGTACACTAATCCTGGTCCTGGTGAACCCAGATATGCCCTGCCTTTCTAAACAGTGTAGACCCAGATCAGTTGGCATCTGAAGAAGCCAACTGATCTGGATCTTAGCTGTTTGCCATTCAGAACCCTGTATGTGAATTTGTATCAACAGCCTGGATCAAGTAATCTGATTGGCTGAAAGTTAAAAGTGGGCATGACATCTTAATTCATTCAGCATGGCAAGGGTTAAGCATTAACTGGGTGACATATACCTTAGGTACTTTATCTGAATGACCTTTAGTCTAGACAAAACATGGACTCTATTAGTGATACTAATATTTGCCAAAACACCTCAGAGAAGATATCTGATATGGTGAGATCAGAGTGACTAGGCCGACTTGTCACCCTTAATAGGAAATGTCAGATCAAAATTTGTTAAGATCAACAGCTACTGAAATTAGTTTAAAAAAATGTCAAGTAGATGTTCTGATGTTTTAATAATGGTTGTCATTTTGGGAAGATGCTTGCTTTAAATATTTAACCTTCACCACACTCTGGGCTAATTCAGCAGATGGCAAATTGATGTGGTATTTTTCTTATTTTTCCCATAAAACAAGATTTGACATTTCATGCCAATCATCTCCATATTATCAAACAATGAATTAATTTGCAAGAAATGTCAAATCCTGTTTCCTGAGAAAAATAAAAAAAGAATTATCAGTTTGTTGTCTGCTGCATGAAATGTCAAATCCTGTTTTCTGGGAAAAATAAGAAAATTCTCATCAATATGTTGTTTTTTACCTAGATCACTAAGATCTAGAGTTAACCCTTAAAATGCCAAGAAATCTGCATCTGTTTATGTCGTGTACTGAATATTCTTGCAAACTTTTCAAACCTATTTTTGCATACAGGCAAACAGTGTGGACCCTGATCAGACTGCTCCTAAAAGGAGTAGTCTGATCTGACTGCAGTCTGATCTGGATCCACACTGTTTGCAAAAACGACTTTTAAAATCACAAGCAGATGACAACGCAGATGACAGTTGTTGTGATTGGCAGTTTAAGGGTTAAAAATGTCAAGTGGATGTTTTGATGTTTTAATAATTAGCTGTCTGATTTGTCTGACTTGCTGTTATATTTAAAGTTGCCTTGATGAATCAAGATGCCACACCCACTTCTTATTTTCAGCAAATCAGATTACTTGATCCAGGTTGTTGATACAAATTCAAATACCGAATCTGCGGTTTAGTCTGGGAAGATTTCTTTTATCTTCTAATGCTTTAATAGCCTTGACCATTCTCTGGACAAATTCAGCAGACATCAATTGATATTTTTCTTACTTTTCCCAGAAAACATGATTTGACATTTAATGCAAACTGTTTCTTGGAAAAATGAAAATATTTCTGTATGTTTGCTGAAAATTTTATCCAGCTTGATAATGGCATTCATTAAAAGGCACATTTTTACTGAGCACGGGTCATACAGAAAAATTAACGCCATAAATCTTACCAAATAATAAAGTGGCTCAGTAAATAATGGGTTAAGTAGGAAGGGTACAAATCTACCTGCCCACATTGATTTTAACCCTTAATGTGACAATCACAATTGCAGCAGACGACATTTAAATTATTTTTTTATTTTTCATAGAAAATAAGTCTTTATATTTTGTGTGAATTGTCTGCCAAGCATATGATTCTCATGAAATGACAAGACTTACTTTCTTTGAAAAATGAAACCAAAAAAAAAAAAAAATTATGTTGTCTGCTACAAATGGTGCTTGTATGGAGCTTTAAGAGTTAATTTAGTGCTTTAATTTGCAAAATGGGTAAAAATTTTACACATATAACCTTTTAAAAATATTTTTCTTATTTTTCCTTGAAAGTAGTTTGACATTCCCTGCAGATTGTCTCCTGAGGAGACAATTTGCATGAAATATCAAATTCTTTTTGATAAAAAAAGAACAAACAACCAAAAACACAAACACACACACAAAAAACAACAACAAAAAGCAACAAAACCTCCCCCAGCCCCCCTCCCCCCAAAAAAAAAACAAAACAAAAAAAAAACAAAAAAAAACATAAATACATCTGTATTTCTCCATGAAATCATACATTGTGGGCATGAAATCATACATTGATGATAATTCTGGGATAATTTACTACAGTTCTCCATAAAAACATATGTTGTGAGTACATGTAGTCATGAGCATCTCAGTGAGACACTTATAATGAGTACCCATATTATGTTTTTCCCAAGTTATATATTTATGGAGAAATAAGAAAAATATTAGTCCTTTTCAGATGGAAAAAAAAATGTACCTTGTCTGGAGCTGTGACAATGTGTACCTGCCCACTTAACCTCCTGGTGATAAGTATCAACTACCCTATCATTATATTGGGGCCACCTAAACAATAAGCAACCCTATCTGAAATGAACAACAAAGGAGATTTATTTCAACTTGTGCATCTGAGCTGTCTGATCAGAATTTTCATTGTTTGCTTACACATTTATTGAATGTTGTGGAGTTTATTGGATGGACAGGGAAAACTTGGTAAGTTTGTGTGGCTCGGCAGAGCCTCGTCTGCAGTATCAATATCTTCATATGTAACACAAGAGCCTTTGTTGGCTTAGCAGGGAACATTTTTGTTTATGTCAATATATCAAGTGATGGATGACAAAGTGACCGCCTTGTTAATCCTTCTCCTGCTGAATAAATTAAGATGCTATACCCACTTCCAGTTTTCAGCCAATCAGATTGCTTGATCCAGATTATTGATATAAAATCTCATACTTGATGGCAAACAGTGCAGATCCAGATCAGTTGGCTTCTTCAGCCCCAACTGATCTGGATCTACACTGTTTGCAAAGGGAGGGTATATCCAGGTTCAGCAGGACTAGGGTTAACCAAACACTCTTGGTTGGAATTAAATTACTTAACCTACAAGTCAGTACTTTGGAATTTACAGAATGTTACCCTGGATTGCTGCAAATGAACTGAATAAACTGTAGTACAAAAATGTAAGATAAAAGTCCAGGAAGTGCCACAATCACAAGATGCAGCCTTCTCAGACTCCAAGAGGAAGAGAAGACAGACAAAGCCAAACGAGCACAAATCAAACAAACGTACGAAAAGCACTAAGATTAGCTCTCTCGTCCCCAAGCGAGGTAATCGCAATGCTAAAAGGACTGAAAACCACAAGAACAAGACTTAAAACAAATCGCCTCGTAGAATGAACCACAAAGCAACATAGGGTATAAAAGACTAACACCGGGACCACCGCCTTAGAATGGTCAGTAGAATAAACCACCGATGAGGGTCAGGGGTGGGGGAGGGGGTGGGGAGGGGTTTAAAGTACTTTTACAGCTAGCCAACTTCACCCTGGGTCCTGATGCTACTCTTAATAAAGAAATACATAAAAATTTGGTTCACATAAAGGCTCCCTAAACACAGTCAATGCATCAAAGCGAAAACATAAAAATCAAATTAATCACTCTGATAAACAATTTTGTCAGCTCTTCATATCCAAATTTTTGGGGGCAGTACCCGCTTCTTCAGGGGTAACATGGAAATTTAACAAAACTCTCTTTCTTCAAAAGCTGTGCAGTGCTTACAGATTTATTGGATGTGTATTACATTCTGTAAGCACTGACCAGATCTGGATCTGCACTGTTTGTCATTAATGCCCCGTTTATATGCATAAGTTTGCCCCTAGGGGCAAATTTACCCCTAGGGGCAAATATACCCCTAGGGGTAAACTTGTCATGTGAACGCATTTGCCCCTAGGGGCAAAATTTACCCACGTGGGTAAATTGCCCCAGCTCAAGGGTAGGGGCAAATATATTTGCCCCTAGGGGTATTTTACCCCTAGGGGTATATTTCGTCATGTAAACGCAATGTTTAATTTACCCATAGGGGTAAAGTTTGTAAATGTGTTTGGAATGCCTCAAAATACATGTATACAATGTTTATTTTGCATAAATTTTATTTGTTTATTTACTTGATGTCTGCAAATATACTTGTACCTTCTCAGTCACAAATTTATGTTTGCAAGTTGTGGTCAGAAGTGAGTTATTTGACAAGAATACTATTATGCTAGTAGCGGTTAGGATACTGATTCAAGGCAAATATGATTTATAGTTATTATGGTGCTGATCAAGTAGCACACTTTTGTGCTGATCTATAATTAAATAGTTAATGTCATCAAGAAAGTTTTCGCAGTATTTTAACCAATTTGATGACTAAAATTAATTCTCATTTCTTAACGCTTATCGTTCCCATTTCTTAATGCTTATAGCTGAGGTAAAATTATTAGCAGACTACAACTTGAAATATTTCCTTATTATTCCCAGAAAATAGGCTTTGACATTTCAAGAAAATGGTGCCATTACTTTATTTTCTGAGGAAAAAAACCCCCAAAAAAACCCACAGAAATACTACCAATTTGGCATCTGTTAATTTCGCCCAGAGAACCAGAGTGGTAAAGGTTGATGACTAAACAAAAATTTCCAGGGGATATAAAAATGGTACCAGATCAGACTGTTTATCTGTTCAACAATCTCCGCACAGTCTGATTACGGTCTAAGGTACTCACACACATGACATTTCAACAGTTTAATATGTGACAATCACTTAAGTATAGCCATCTGCAAACACACTAAATACTAGCAAAGGGGTTGCAATGATCATGGACAGTCATTACGGATGAACAATTAGTTTATCTTTATATGTAGAATCCCATCGGTAAATAGGAAATACCCTGACCAGACTGTGTAGATCTATGTCACCAGAACTGAGTTCCCTGGTATTCCCAGTTTCAGGTCCTATGCCAAAATTCAACATTTTCATACAGTCTAACCTGAATTATAAAAAGCGATGTCAAATAATTAATTTTTATGTATTATTATTATCACTTTTCTTGATTATTACCAGTTAGTTCCATTGATTAATGCTTGTTCCATGGCTGGGTCACATAGCTGATGTGTGGAAAAAAAATAAGTACCATCTGCTTACACATCTGGTCATAATCAGGGTCTATACTGTGACAAAGGCTACAGGACACCTTCGCCTCACTGAAACCACCCCTCCCCACCGTCCCCCCATCAATACATGTCAGTATGGTGGCATAATTGCTTTGTTTACAACAGAATATTATAGATCCTGCCCAAACTTTGGTGGGGCTATACTGTCTTGCTCCTGTGGAATATTAGCTAAACATTTTGGAATATAGCAGCAAAATCGGGAACATTATATTACTGACCACCAAATAATACTTTTTTTCACCAAAAACTTTCTTTCCCTACTTCTTGTATCTGAAGCTTGATAATGCAGATTAATGCAAAGCACCTGGGTAAAATGTTCACCAGATGACATTTTGAAATATTTTTGTTATTTTTCTCAGGATACAGGATTTGATATCTTATGCAGATTGTCATCAATGGAGACAATTTGCATGAAATGTCAAATCAAGATCTCTGGAAAAATAAGAAAAATAACATCAATTTGTCATCTGCTAAATATTCTCAGGTGAAAGAAACAATGCTGCTATTATAGATAAGCTTTTAAATAAAAAGAAAACTATCATTTGCCCCTTCTTCCTAAAACACATATAAACGCAACCATTTACCCATAGGGGTATTTAACAAGGTGGGGCAAATATTTACCCATAGGGGTAAATTTACCCCTAGGGGTAAACTTTATGCATATAAACGGGGCTTAAGACTGTGAATTTGCATCAACAGCCTGAATCAAATAATATGATCAGCTGATAATTAGAAGTGGATGTTGTATCTTAATTTATTCAGCACGACAAGGGTTAATATGACCCCACCCCCCCCCCACCCCCCCCCCACACACACACACACACACACACACTCTTTGTGATCAATAACTTAACTATTATATTGATGGACTGTGATGTAGAAAGGGGAGAATTAGATGGGAAGATATAAATACACTAAAATCTCTTTATAACATGGTTCGTAGATATAGCACGGTTCAAAGATGGATCCTAAAGCTGTATAGATTATATTGAAAAATGACCATAAATGGTAATTTTTCAATATAATCTATACATTTTTGTTTGGATATAACACGGTTGTTTAACACGGTTTATGCTATGGACCCCAACAATAGTGTTATAAAGAGGTTGTGGTGTAATATTGATGGAAAGAAGAAAGAGTGAGAATTAAAGCAGGTAGGGAGATAGATTGTATTGATGGATAGGTAGAAAGGGAATAGAGATAGATTATATTGATGGCCAGGTAGGAAAGGGGAGACTTCAACTGGTAAGTTGATAGATTGCATTGATGTAGAATTGGACAATTAGGGAAATGGAGTCATTAAATGGGAGGCAGAGTGAAATTTGTAAACTTAAGAATTAGAAAAAATGGTTGCATGCCGTTGCTGCTTTGAAGATGGCTGATAGCAGGGTCCTGATAGCAGAGGTAATAGTAACAAGATACATTACAGGCAGAAAATAATTTACGACTGAATGGTGGCAGATCAAACTTTCTGAAATTGCTATATTCAATGTGCATTGTTAGTCTGACTTGTTAGTTTACTGGTTAAATGGCCCAAAAGAAGTGATTGTTCCATAATGGTTAGAAAGAGGACAATTTTGATTGATGATATACTATTATCTGGCAATAATGTCATAGCTCTGGATAAGATGTTCCTTTTTTCAGCCAAAATATGTTAACCCTTAAAGTGCAAAACAAAATTGTAGCAGATTACATTATTTTTCAGAGAAAATAAGACTTCCTGTGAAGCTAGCAGATAATTTACATGAAATGTCAAGCTTTATTTTCTCAGACAAATACAAAAAAAAAAATATCAAAATGTTGTGTGCTGCAATTGTGATGAACATGCTAAAGGTTATTTCTTCTGAATGATAAAAAAAACAAAAAAACAATAAAAAATAAAAATAAAAAAATACTTTAAGGATTTACATGTAATTTTTTGTTTCTTCTCCATGAAAACATATGATGTGTAGTCAGTAGAATTGTCTTAGTTTGGCAAGCTAATGAATGACTATTACTGGCAGTATCTGTTTTTATGGAGAAATACAAATAAATATTATCTATAGACTGTTACCTCTGTACCGGCACAATGGCTCAGTGGTAGAGCGTCCGCTTTGTGACGAGGAGGTTGCGGGTTCTATCCCCGGCCGGGTCATACCAAAGACTTTAAAAATGGTACTAGCTGCTCTTTCGCTTGGCGCTCAGCATTAAGAAAGTAGAGCTAGGAATCGGAACTGGTCAGCTCAGTGTCAGTATAATGTGACTGGGTGGAATATCATGTCAAAGTGTCTGTGGCATGATATTTCAGTGAGGCAGCACTCTAAAAGTGAGTATTTAGCTCCCTGTCACATCCAGACACAGTCGCTATATGACTGAGAGATTGTTGAAAGCGACGTTAAGCCCAAATCAAACAAACAAACTGTTACCTCTGTTACCAGAGCTGTTAACTCTATTATCTGTTACCTCTGTTACCACAGCTCTTAACTCTTTCCCCGCTAGTGGCGATTTTTGTTGTCTGCTGATAACATTTGCAAACAGTTAGGACCTAGATCAGGCCTGACAAAATGTTGGGCCTGATCTGGATCCAAACTGTTTGACACTCTGATGGTATTCCTGAAAGATTTTTTTGAAAAAATTAATTTTTAAAAAAAATCCACAGACGACAAAAAAGCATGCAAAATTACCCAACATGCAAAGAATTAATTATATAAGCACTCACAATACACAAAATAACAATACAACGAATTGCTGATATTTTTCTTATTTTCCCCAGAAACGAGATTTGACATTTCATTCAAATTGTCTCTTAAGGAGACTATTTGCATGAAATATGAAGTCTATTTTTTTCTGGGTAAATTAAGAAAAAAAAGTTTAACCTTTAAATTGCTAATCAGGACTGCAGCATACGGCATTTTGATTTTGTGTGTGTGTGTGTGTGTGTGTGTGTGTATTTTCTCTGGTGAATCATCTGCTGAGCAGACAATTCACATGAAATGCCAAGTTTTGTTTTCTCTGAAAAAAAGTTAGAATATCATCTGCTACAATTCGGCTTAGCACTTTAAGTGTTTAAATGTTGTCTGCTACTATTTAAGTTCTGCAAGTTAAAGGTTAATGTTGTGGGAAGAGAGTGACACTGGACTATTTTTCCTTGCGTAATAGATTTATAATAACACATGATACATATTAATGACTTTGAGTTCTCCTTTTTCTCACAGGATTTTATTACGTTGTCAAATTTTTATGTAAATTTTTTTTACCAAATTTGCTGAAAGAATGCAACGAAAAGGACAAGTGGTGCAAAAAAGAAGATATTTGAGGTGCCAATTTTTTGCAAGGTTGCTTTCATATGTCCGCGCCAAGCAAAAAACAAAGGCCTTTGAACATGCACAAATGTACGGATTCACATCATCCTGCACATGCATAAATTTGCTCTCCGTTGAAACCTTATAATCCAATGATTCTGTTTGCGGACAGAGAAGGCCCAGATCAGACTGCGCGGATGCGCAGGCTGATCTGGGCCTTCTCTGTCTGCATTTGCTCCAAAAATACCTTTTTGCATGACATGCTCATATAAAAAGTGTTGAATAAAAAGGTTTGTGACATTGTACATTATGAGATTTACACCTGTAGCTTATGAGAAAACTTTGTTTCTTTGATGGCGAAATTTGACACTTTCGGTATAAATTTTGACACTTCAGAAGCATCCACATGGTTGAATAGTTAGGGCTCCTGACTTCGGTTTGTAGGTCCCAGGTTTGAATCCTGCTAGAGGTGGAATTCAACTCAAGACTATACGGTACTTGATTGCAGAAAACCTTTCTGTACTGTCCCTTCCTCATCTCAATATGACTTAAATAATGTTGAAAGAGACGTAAAACACCTGAAGTCATCATCATCATTGACACTTTTCAGAAATATCAGAAGTTTTTATAACATTTTTACTGATTATGTCCCCCAACCTAAGGGGAGGGGTCTATAATAATAATATTGATTTTGATGTGGATGATCCGTTGGTGTCGGTGTTGGCGTTGGCATGACACTTGCTTGTCTGCTCAATAACTTGTGAAACAGAGTGGTAGTATTCTTACCAAATTTTCATGGATATATAGTTGGGACATAACAAAGAACTGATTAGATTTTGGTGACATTCACCTAATTTTCAATGTCACAGCAGTTTTTGTTCTTCTGTTGTGGAAAGAATAAGTGTGATGTAATCCTTTAACAATTCCAGGAAGATCCTCCCCAACCATATTGATATATCATTTGACGGGGAGAATAAATGGATTACTGAATAGAAACTGAAAAAAATCCCAAAAAAAACAAAAACAATTCCAAATACAGTAGAGTTGTCTGTGAAAAAAAAAAACAACAAAAAACAAGCAAACAAAAAAAAGACAATATATGAAGAAGTTATTTGTGAAAAACTTGGTCTCAGAGAAGTATGTCTTTTGTCTGTGCCCAAAGTAACGCAGTATTTCGATGAGGCACTTCTAACGAGTACCCACAACAAAGTTTTTCATGGAGAAATAAGAAGAATATCACCGAATAAGTTTCTAATCTGGAGATAAAAGTAGCGGCTATCCCACGGTAACCTAGTTTCACGAAAAGCTTAGCTTGCACAATGTCAATATTACGCAGAGTATTAAAACCATTGAGATGTAAACTTGCAATCCGTTAATGCCTAGCACATAAAACGATGAATATTTAAAGAGTGAAATGATAAGGTAAGACATATTAAAGTATGGTTTACAGAGTACACCTGTATTATACACCTTTTACTGCCGTAGTTTTGCTAAATATTGGGACACCTTATGTCCTTAATGTATTTGTCCGAAAAAAATTGAACAAGCCCATTGGACTTGTAACCTGTTGATGTGTAAAAACTGCTGTGTGAGTAGACTGGCTCCAGTCTGCAGTGACTTTTTTTCCCTGTAATCCTGTTTTATAATCCACTGAAATAAAACCAAAATATATCATGACTATAAAGGCTGGTCACTTAGTGACCAGCCTTTACAGTCATGATATTATTTTGGTTTTAATATCATGACTACAAAGGCTGGTCACTAGCTGGTCACTAGTGACCAGCCTTTATAGTCATGATATTATTTTGGTTTTATTTTAATATATCATGACTACAAAGGCTGGTCACCTTTATAGTCATGATATTATTTTGGTTTTAGTTTAGTGGACTACCAAACAGGATTATAAGAAAAAAAATATTTAGTCATTGGAGACTGGAGCCAGTCTACTGGGTGAGTGGCAAACAGCATAGCTCCAGGCACTTTCACTTTTCTGTTTTTTTCAACCAAAAGGTATTGATATTTTTTCTCATATAAACATATATTGTGGATACTCATTAGAAGTGCCTCTGTTAGGCTGTGAGCTAGGGGCTTCTAATGCATACCCACAACATATATATTTTTGTGGAGAAAATATATAGTAGTATTTACCTGATACCTCCTCTTATCTAGAGCTGAGAAATGGGGTAGATCCAGATCAGATGCTGCCTTCTGTTTGCATTCTGTACTAAGGGAAAATACGGTAATCTGATTCATTCAGTACAAGAGCCAATACATCACAAAATGTACTTATCGCATCATGTGGACAGCCATGACCCATATCAGCCTGTGCGTCTGTGTGTCTGGTCAGGGCCTTCAGTTTCTGCGAACAGAATCATTAGATTCCGTAGAATGTCGCACCTAACAGTAAAGACTCTGATCAAACTGCATGGATCCACAAGTTGATCTGGGCCATTGCTGTTCACAAATGATATGGTGACCTTCTTTTATGTTCAGCACAAAAATCTTTTAAAGTATATCACTACCTGTGCAATTCCAGCAGATGACAAATTAATGATATTTTTTCTTATTTTATTTTCCAGAAAATAGGCTTGACATTTCATGCAAATTGTCTCCAAAGGAGACAGGAGACAATTTGCATGAAATATCAAAGCCTATTTTACTGGTAAAAAAATAAGAAAAATATTTCAAAATGTTGTCTGCTGAAATTTTTACCCAGCATGCCAAGCCCTAATATTTTGGCAAACACTTCCGAACAGTTTACAAATAACTTTATCCTTATGTAAATTGTTGTTAATGGTGTATTTGCAGACATAATCATTTATTTGGTCATTAATTGTATTTTATTAGATGATTTTGGCAACTGTTTAGAAGGTCTTAAGATATATTGGTATGGACTGTTAACACTTAACCATGCTATGGGCAAATTCAGCCGACAACAAATTGATGATATTTTTCTTATTTTTCCTTGAAAATAGGATCTGACATTTCATGCAAATTGTTGCCCAATTTGCATGAAATGTCAAAACCTATTTTCTGGAAAAAATAAGAAAACTATTTCAAAATGTCATCTACTGTATTTTTTACCCAGCATGCAAAGTGTTAATATTGGGGAGTTTTCAGTTTCATTACTGTATTTACCTAAAGTATTCCAACAAATAGGCTTGATGTATGGAGCCGGGCTCCATTATAAGGGCAGTCTGCAGTGCATCTATCTCACTGCACATCTGGGGGTGGTTGGGTGAGGCAAAGGTGTCGTGTATCTTGCGTCATCGGGGTGTCGAACTGATATTGGCTTACAGTTTGGCAAGGCTTGCTATCCTTGAAGCAGGTAAGAGTAGTTATTTCTTCTGTTTCTTCACTTTAATTCATTATTACTCTTTCTCTTTCTCCTTCCCTTTCATCTCCTGTACTATCTCTTCTTCTTCTCCTTTTCTCTGGGAGACAACACAAAATGACTCGATCACAAGGGTTGACATTTCGTTAAACTCCAACACAATAAACTCACTGCACATCCAGGGGTTGCAAGTTCCAATCCCAGCTCGGCCATATAACTTGTGGAGGATGGTCATGAAAACATTGTCAGTTACTGATGAAAGTCTGTACACAATACTGTTACCGCTTAGAGGACTATGCCTGCCCAGGAAAAAGTGTGATTAGGTAAACTGACCGGCTCGACATGTTGACTGGGACATAAGCTCCAACTATCTTGAAAAAAAAAATTTATGTTTTTTTTTCAAAAATTGATTCACAGGTAAGCTGGAAGCAGACAGGATCGAGTTTACCCATAACGCTGTACAAGCAGATCTAATGAATTTTGTTTGCTAGCTATATTAGTTGCTTTTAGATAGGAACCTCACATGACAGCTTTCTGCAAGCCTGTTAATACATATAGTTATGAGAAAAAAAACAACAAAAAACAAAACAAAAAAACAGAAACTGAAATTTTAAAACCTTGCAGAAAAAATTATAGTTCCTAAAAGTAAGATAAAAAACAAAAACCAAAAAAAAACCAAACAAAAACGTGACCTACTGTAGGAAGGATGCCAGGAGAAAGAATGGTTAATCTTACTGTTAAATAGGTTTTGTATATGTGCTATATGTAATTTACAGTTAAATAAAGTTACCAACAACAAAAAAAAAGCAACAAAAAAACTCCACTTAAAAGAAAAGATATAGTACTGGATTTACCCAAATATTCGATGAGATAGTCCTGATGTATCCAATTTTGTAGAGAAATGGAAATACAAAAGTACCATTTGAAATGTCAAGACTTGTTTTCTCTGAAAGAAAAAAAAAATAAAAAAATAAAATAAACTTGTCATCTGCTGCAGTTGCGATTGGCACTTTAAGGGTTAACTCTTGCAGAATAAATTTAGATATCACGCCCACTTCTTATTGTCAGCCAATCAGATTCCTTGATTCAGATTGTTGATATAAATTTACATACTTAATGACAAACAGTGTAGATCTTGATCATTTGGCTTTTTCAGAGCCCAGCTGATCTGGATCTACACTGTTTGCAAAGGTAGGGTATATCCGGGTTCAGCAGAACAAGGGTTAATATTGGGGGGCTTTCAATTTGATTACCCAAAGTATTCAAACAGATAGGGAAGCATCCAGGTGGCCAAGTTGTTAACACTCCTGACTTCGTCATGCATTCATGATTTGGATCCTGTTGCAGGCAGAATTTAACTCGATCATGATTGTATGACACTTCATTGCACAGAGCCTTTCATTATCACCCTTCCATCATCTTGACATGAGTTAAATAATGTTGAAAGGGACGTAAAACACCAAATTATCGAACAGATAAGCCTGATGCATGGTTTTGAGAGAAACGGAAATAGAAAATATCATTTCTTTTTGCTTGATAAAGAATGCCTATGTAATCAAGAGCTATGTATGTTTCTATATAATACTTTTAAAGTACCGTAAAAATTCTAATAGATGCCCATGCTCTAATAAACGCCCAGCCCCTGTTTCTGACCCCAAAAGTGACCAATTTTTGGATGATTTTCGAAAAATTTGGAGCCTCTTTTAAACGCCCACGGTGGCCATTGAGAAGAAAACCGATCCTTCCTTATAATTATGATATGTGACTGAATCTGTTGTTAAATCACAGAACGAACAAATCCTTTTTGAGTCTGCTAGCGACAGCTAGCAGGCTCTATGCAATCGCATGGGGTTTTTTACTACGTCACAAGCGGATTTTCATCACCGCTATATTCATACGCGCACTACTTCTTAATCAGACGCAATGCGGCACTATTACGGCGAACTGAATGTGAAGCAGGGGATTTTTTTTATAGCTTTTCTATTTCGCTAACATAACTGTAACTGAAATCGATTTAGATAGTGCAATTTGAAACATAGACTTCAAAATTCGGTGTAGTAATACACGCGCTACTTTTGTCAATCACCCCACGCCATCTTTGATGTTGTGCTTAGCAACGGAAGCTGAATGAAAAGAAAGTATCAGAATCTACTTATTCGATATTGAATATAGCAAGACATCAGGCATTTAATTCATTCCTCCTACATGAAATTACTTTATTCACACCTCAGTGACACGGAGTTGTCTGACGACTACTGGCCCATTTATACTTTCTGACCCTTCTTTTGTGGACATCGGAAAATCTCTTGAAAACAGAAAAGGGTAGGCATAGCTGGTCGGGCTAATCTGTTGATGCTTAGGTGAAGCACTATCAAATGACAATCAGTTATTAAAGCTAATCAGGATTGAACATAGCCATTTCAAATTTATATAATCTGCTCGTCTTCATAATAAGTTGATAAAGATAAATTTATAAAATTGCACCAGAATAATCGTGGAGCTACATCAGGTGTTGAATATGTATGAACTGGAGCATATCTAGACTTGAACTTTGATAATTCTAGAAATTGGAAATTGCTGCTGGAGATACACTCATTTGGAATAATCAGGTGGTAAACTTCATTGGAAAATAAAGAGGTTCATTACTCCAATCACTGCATTGGCTTATATATGCAGATAATAAAATGGATTTTTTTTTGTGAAGAAAGAAACAAAACAGAAGAGAAATAATTGTATTTAGTTTTTCAGTACATGGTTAAGATTATTTATGTATATCTGTTTTACACAGATGCCTCAGTAAAGACCCATTCTTATTTATACATTAAAAGAAGTAGAATGCATTTCCATCTGACTGATTTTGAGAAATTAAATTGATAGTGAAAGCATGTAGTACAAAGTGTTCATGTTGGTTGTTTTTCAAGGAATAGTAAATTTTCACACAAAGCCATGTCTCTGAATGTAAATTTAATATTGGATGAAGCCACTGGTTGTAAGAAAGTGTGAAAATATGGATATAGAGCAAAATCCAGGTCCATCAAATCATATAAATCTAATTATGTAATTAAGTTAATGCCTTTTTTCGCGACACCGCCTTCTGAACAATTCAGAGTAACTACAGTTGCTATACTGGATGTACATTACTCTGTGGTGGTTCTGAATCTCTTTTAACTACACTTTTATTTAACTTTAACATGCGTAAAGTAACGTTATTATTTACCTGTATTATCAGTTAGATAACACACTTTTTGAATAAAAATTACTGGCATGTTTCTTATTTTTCTTAAGGAATATATGTTGTGGATATTCATTAAAAGAGCCCTACCAATGAATGACCTTCTAATAAGTTCCAACATGTTTTTGTGTTGAAATTATAATGAACTAGAACATGTGTTTGAACAACACTATGACCCCAACTATATGGTTTCCCTTAAACATGCATTGTCCATAATACTGAAACACTAAAAATGGCTAACTTCAAAAGTAAGAATAGGATGGCCGAAACATTCCCATACAGAACTAGTATTTTTACCGCTGGGCGGCGAATAAATTCCAACCACAGTTTCATCTGTCATCATAATGAGAGTAAAGCAAAATGCAATTGGCTATCAGTCAAGCGTCATCCAATCAAAATCGCACTCTGAAAATGTCACTTTGTAGACCGGATTAAAGAATGTAACGAACACAAATAAGCGAATCTGAATAGAAGCGTTCATCATATCGATACTCCATCATGTGTATCGATACATGAAGCGTATCGGGATGCACCAGTGCATCGATGAATCGTCCCACCACTAGGCGTAACTCAGCTAATATTTGGTGGACTGTAACCTCAAAACAATACGCCCTTCTCTACATCTTGGTCTAACTATAGCATAAATGAAGTTTCAGCTTGATCGGATATAAATTGTAGGAGGAGTTAACCAGAAACTAGAAGTTTAAAGAAATTTTCAATGGGGCTTAACTCTGCTAATATTTAGTGGACTGTAACCTTGAAACAATATGTGCTGCTCCACATCATGGTCTAGCTATAAATGAAGTTTCAGCTTGATCGGATGTAAATTGTAGGAGGAGTTAGCCGGAAACAAAAAGTTTAATGAAATTTTAAAAGGGACATAACTCTGCTAATATTTGGTGGACTGTGACCTAGAAACAATATGCACTGCCCCCACATCTTGGTCTAACTATAAATGAAGTTTCAGCTTGATCAGATGTAAATTGTAGGAGCAGTTATCCGGAAACGAAAAGTTTAAAGGAATTTTCAAAGGGCTATAACTCTGCTGATATTAAGTGGACTGTAACCTCAAAACAATATGCACTGTTCCACATCATGGTCTAACTATAAATGAAGTTTCAGCTTGATCAGATGTAAAGTGTAGGAGTTAACCAGAAACGAAATGTTTTCTGAAATTTTCGAAGGGGCATAGCTCTGCTAATAATTGGTGGTCTGTAGCCCAAAAACAATATGTGCTGCTTCACATCATGGTCTAGCTATATACCAAGTTTCATTTTAATCGGATGTAAACTGTAGGAGGCGTTAGCCGGAAACGAAAAAGTTTTCTGACGGACGTCATACCCCGTAAAATAATATGTCCCGTTTTTCAAACAGGTGTATAATAATTCAAAAAAGTATAAATGCAAGAGTTATGGTTCTTGCGCGCTGCATGTTGTCTAATGCTGATTGATATTTACATGACCTTTCTTGAAGATATCTTGAACAGGTTTCAAGTTACAGAGCGGACACGATTTTGTGACGCATAAAGTTCCAAGTGAAATAACTCAAAAAGTATAAATGCAAGACGTATGGTTCTTGTGCTCTGCATGTAAGATAATGTTGATTGATATTTATATGAAGTTATGTGGAGACAGCTTGAACCATTTTCAAGTTACAGAGTGGACAAGATTTTGTGACAGACGCCCGAGGGAAAAAACAATACACATCTCCCTACCCTAAAGGGAGGAGACATAAATATCAGAATCCTAGCTCAAGCGGGAGGGGGTATATTGCTTTTGGTGCAGATCTTATCAGCACTGGCGTCCCCATCCAAGGGTGTGTGTGGGGGGAGGGGGGGGGGAATATTTAGAACAGAATAGATTCAAAAACAGGCATAACTAGCATGCTAGGTCCAATGGGGGAAAAAAAAAAAAGCAAGAGGACCATGATGGTCCTATATCGCTCACCTGAGCAAACAGCTTTGCATACTTACTGTTGAAGTTTCAGCCAAGTTTACTGCTCTAAAATTTTTGTATAAATTTTATAACCCTGCACCCCAGTGGCCATGTTTTTTTCATCCATCATGATGGCTTGAACTGAATAGTGAAAGAGGATCACCAAAGGAACAATTCTGCTGTTATATTGAAATTGGTCCAGTGGTTTCTGACAAATAGATTTTTAAAATGTCTTATATAGATATATAGGGAAATTAAGCCCCACCCCCTAACGGCCATGTTTTTTGACAAATCATGACAGCTTGAACAAACTTGGTAGAGGGTCACCAAAGGAAAAATCCTGCCAAGTTAGATTGAAATCGGTTCAGTGGTTTCTGACAAGAAGATTTTTAAAGTTTTCTATTTAGATATATAGGGAAAATAAGCCCCAGCCCTAGCAACCATGTTTTTTGACGAATCATGATTGCTTGAACAATCTTGATAGGGGGTCACCAAAGCAACATTCCTGGCAAGTAATATTAAAATCAGTCAGGTGGTTTCTGACAAGATGAATTTTAAAGTTTTCTATACAGATATATACGGAAAATAAGTCCCGCCCCATGAAGGCCATGTTTTTTGACGTATCATGAGGGCACAATCTTAGTAGAAGGTCACCAAAGCACATTCCTGTCAAGTTACATTGAACTCAATCCAATGGTTTCTTACGAGAAGATTTTTAAAAATTTTTATATAGGGAAAATATGCTCCGCCCCCTAGCCGCCATGTTTTTTGATGAATCATAACGGCTTGAACAATCTTGGTAGAGGGTCACCAAAGAAACATTCCTGCCAAGTTATATTGAAATCGGTCCATTGGTTTCTGAGAAGAAGATTTTTAAACTTTTCTATATAGATATATTTGGAAAATAAGCCCCTCCCAGTGGCGGCCATTGTTTTTTGACGAATCATGATAACTTGAACAATCTTGGTAGAGGGTCAACAAGGAAAGATTTCTACCAAGTTATAATGAAATCGGTCCAGTGGTTTCTGACAAGAAGATTTTTAAAGTTTTCTATAGAGATATATAGGGAAAATAAGCCCCACCCCCTGGCAGAATTTTTTTTAGACGAATCATGACTGCTTGAACAATCTTGGTAGCAGGTCACCAAAGCAACATTCCTGCCAAGCTATATTGAAATTGGTCCATTGGTTTCTGACAAGAAGATTTTTAAACTTTTCTATATAGATATATAGGGAAATTAAGCCTCCCTCCCCACCCACCACCCGGCGGCAATGTTTTTTTGACAAATCATGATAACTTAAACAATCTTGGTTAAGGGTCAAAAGGAAAGATTTCTGCCAAGTATTAATGAAATCGGTCCAGTGGTTTCTGACAAGAAGATTTTTAAAGTTTTCTATATATATAGGGAAAATAAGCCCCGCCCCCTAGCTGCTATGTTTTTTGACAAATCATGACGGCTTGGACAATCTTGGTAGAGGATCACCAAGGAAACATTTTTGCCTAGTTATATAGAAATCGGTCCAGTGCTTTCTAACATGAAGATTTTTAAAGTTTTCTATATAGATATATAGGGAAACAAGAGGCCCACGGGCCACGGCTCACTCACCTGAGTCACTGCAGACATGCAGATGTTATGCAACATTTTTCCAATCCTATCATCACAACTAATGAAAAGATCATCATTTGAGCAGTTCTTAGTTTTGAAGAAGAATATATGGGCCTGACAGTCAATGGAGCATGATCATTTGAATAAACCATCAATCACATTTCAACAGTAGGATCAATGTGAAATTTGGTGGAAATTGGCTAAGTGGATTCTGAAGAATCATGATTTTATACATGTAAACAGCACAGTGGCAGAGAAATATAATAAATATAAACAAGATGATGGCCATCTAAGATTTCCAATCAGAACAATTTTAACTACTGTTGATCTACAATTCACTTGAATACTTTCAATATAAATGTATATGGCCCATACAAATGCATGGGGAAGCAAATTTGACCTTGGAGGTAAAAAGGTCAAACGTCAACATAGAACCATCATTTTAGCAATTTTGGTAGCTCTCCTGTCCCCCATAATTTGTGCAAAGATAAGGGCCCAGGGCTTATTTGGTTATGGAGAAGAAGATTTGTAAAAAATTTTTTACCATTATATGGGCATGGCAGCCATTTTGATCAATGGACCATGCCCATTTTAGCAATCTTTCATTCTCCTGCCCAAGGAGGCTCTGCATGAAATTTGAGCAACACTGGCCCGGAGGCTTCAGAGGAAAAGTCATTTGAAATTATCAACATTTTTTCCATACAAATGTATGGGGCCCATACAAATGCATACAGAAGCAAACTTGACCTCGCCGTAAAAAGGTTAAATGTCAATGTATGACAATTATTTTAGCAACCTTGGTAGACCGCCCATTCCCGATGATATATGCAAACATTCAGCCACATGCCATCCTCGATTTTGGAGAATAACATTTTTAAATGTTTTTTTCCCATATAAATGCATAGGGAAGCAAACGACCTTGCCGTAAAAAGATCAAATTTTAGCAACTTTGGTAGACCCTCCGTCCCCGATGAATTATGCAAAGATTCAGCCCCAAAGCATCCTCAGTTCTGGAGAAGAAGATTTTTAAATGTTTTTACCATATATGGGCATGGCGGCCATCTTGGTTAATGAACTGCGACCATTTTAGCAATCTTTTGTTCCCCCAACCTAAGGAGGCTCAATATGAAATTTGAGCAAATTTGGCCCAGAGGCTCCAGAGGAGATGTTATTTGAAATTCTGAACATTTTTCCCATATAAATGCATAAGGAAGCAAAATTGACCTTACCGCAAAAAGGTCAAATGTCAATGTACAACCATTATTTTAGCAACTTTGGTAGCCTTCCCATTCCCGATGATATGTGCAAAGATTCAGCCACAAGGCATGCTCGGTTTTGGAGAAGAAGATTTTTAAAGGTTTTTCCCATACAAAAGCATAGGGAAGCAAACTTGACCTTGCCGTAAAAAGGTCAAATGCCAACGTACGACAAATCTTATAACAACTTTGGTAGACCTCTTGTCCCTGATGATTCTTGCAAAGATTCAGCCCCAAGGCATCCTCGGTTATGGAGAAGATTTTTAAAGGTTTTTACCATATATGTGCATGGAGGCCATCTTGGGTCAACGGACCATGACCATTTTAGCAATCTTTCGTTCCCCCACCCTAAGGAGGCTCCACATGAAATCTGAGCAAAATTGGCTCAGCGGCTTCAGAGGAGAAGTCATTTGAAAATGTTAATGGACGGAGGAAAAGTGATCACTATAGCTCATCCTGAGCAGAGGTCAGGTGAGTTAAAAAAAAAAAAAGTCCCACCCCCCTGGCGGCCATGGTTTTTGACGTATCATGACGGCTTGAACAATCTTGGTAGAAAGTTACAAAAGAAACATTCCTGCCGTGTTATATTGAAATCGGTCCAGTGGTTTCTGACAAGAAGATTTTTAAACTTTTCTGTATAGATATATAGGGAAAATAAGCCCCGCCCTCTGGTGGCCATGTTTTTTGAGGAATCCAAATGGTTTGAACAATCTTGGTAGAGGATTACTAAAGGAACGTTTCTGTACAATTATATTGAAATCGGCCCAGTGTTTCTGACAAGAAGCTTTTAAAAGTTTTCCATATAGATATATACATGTAGGAAAAATAAGCTCCGCCCCCTGGCAGCCATGTTTTTTGACGAATCCAGATGGCTTGAACAATCTTGGTACAGGATCACCAAACAAACATTCCTGCAAAATTATATTGAAATCGGTCCAGTGGTTTCTGACAAGAAGATTTTTAAAGTTTTCTATATAGATATAAAGGGAAAATAAGCCCCGCCCCCTGGCGGCCATGTTTTTTGACGAATCCAAATGGCTTGAACAATCTTGGTAGAGGATCATCAAAGTAACACTCTTGCAAAATTATATTGAAATTGGTCATACTTTACTGGATGTATTTGGCCAGACAGTCCCGAGCAAACATTGTAAACCCCCATGAGATGCTACAAAATGCGGTGTCACATCAGGGGCTAAACTGTTTGCCACCCATTGAGCTATTTTAGACAAAACATTTGGTAGTAAATTGTACTTGTTAGCTCACCTGAGCGCAAAGTGCTCATGGTGAACTATTGTGGTCAGTCAATGTCCGTCGTCCGTCATGCGACGTCAACAATTGATTTAAAAGCCTACTCCTACACCCCTGGGCAAATTGACTCGATACTTGGTAGGAAGCATCGGGGTGACTTGTACATCAAATATAGCTAAAATCATGCCGATCGGAAATCCAAGATCGCCGCCATGGCCGCCATCTTGAAAATCTGTTTTTCGCTTCTTCTCCTGAACCGAAAGGCCAATTGACTCCAAACTTTCTTGGAAGCACTGGGGTGACTTGTAGATCAAAAATAGTTAAAATCTTGCCAATCGAAAATCCAAGATGGCCGCCATGGCAGCCATCTTAAATCTATTTTTAGCTTCTTCTCCTGAACCGAAAGGCCAATTGACTCCAAACTTGCTAGGAAGCATCGGGGTGACTTGCAGATCAAAACTAGCTAAAATCGTGTTGATCAGAAATCCAAGATGACCACCATCTTGAAAATCTATTTTTCGCTTCTTCTCCTGAACGGAAAGGCCAATTGACTCCAAACTTGCTAAGAAGCATCAGGGTGACTTGTAGATCAAAAATAGCTAAAATCATGCTGGTCGGAAATCCAAGATGGCCGCCATGGCAGCCATCTTGAAAATCTATTTTTCGCTTCTTCTCCTGAACCGAAAGGCCAATTGACTCCAAACTTGCTAGGAAGCATAGGGGTGACTTATAGATCAAAAGACGCTAAAATCATTCCAAACGGAAATCCAAGATGGCCACCATGGTGGCCATTTTGAAAATCTATTTTTCGCTTCTTCTCCTGAGCCGAAAGGCCAACTGACTCCAAACTTGGTAGGAAGCATCAGGGTGACTTGTAGATCAAAAATAGCTAAAACCATGCTGATCGGAAGTCCAAGAGGGCCACCCTGGTGGCCATCTTGAAAATCTTTTTTTCGCTTCTTCTCCTAAACCCAAAAGCTAGTTGACTTGAAACTTGGACTTATAGATTAAAAATGGCTAAAATCGTTCTGATTGGAAATCCAAGATGGCTGCCATGGTGGCCATTTTGAAAATGTAGATTTTTCACTTCTTCTCCTGAATCAAAAGGCTTATTGGCTTTAAACTAGGTAGGAAGCATCAGGGTGACCTGTAGATCAAAAATAGATAAAATCATCCCTATCAGAAATCCAAGATGGCCGCTATGACAGCCATCTTTAAAATCTATTTTTCGCTTCTTCTCCTGAATTGAAAGGCCATTTGACTCGAAACTTGGTAGGAAGCATTTAGGTGACTTGTAGATCTAAAATAGCCTAAATTGTTTGGATAGGAAATCCAAGATAGCTGTCATGGCGGCCATCTTGAAACTCTTTTCCTTTCACTTATTTTCCTGAACCAAAGGGCCAGTTAATTTGAAAATTGGTAGGAAGCATCAGGATGACATGTTGATATAAAAATAGCTAAAATCCTTCCGATTGGAAATCCAAGATGGCGGCCATCTTGAAAATCTATTTTTCTTTACTTCTTCTGAACTGAAAGACCATTTATTGACTCGAAACTTGGTAGGAAGCATCAGGGTGACTTGTAGATCAAAAAACGCTCAAATGATTGCGATAAGAAATCTCAAATTGCGGCTATGGTGGCCATCTTGAAAATCTGTTTTGAACTTTTTCCCCTGAACCGAAAGGGCAATTGACTTAAAGTTCATTGGAAGTATCGAAGTGACTTGTAGATCAACAGTAGCTAAAAGTCATTCTGATTGGAAATCCAAGATGGCTACCATCTTGTTTATGTTTATTATATTTCCCTGCCACTGTGCTGTTTACATGTATAAAATCATGATTCTTCAGAAACCACTTAGGCAATAGCAACCAAATTTCACATTGATCCTACTGTTGAAATGTGATTGAGAGTTTGTTCAAATGATCACGCTCCATTGACTGTCTTGCCATATATAATATTCATCTTAAAAATTAAGAACTGCTTAAAGGATGATCTTTTCATTAGTTGCGATGACAGGATTGGAAAAATGTTACATAACATCTGCATATCTGCACTCACAATGCTACTCAGGTGAGTGGCCCGTGGGCCTCTTGTTCAATTTTAAATAAAGTATGGTAAGGAGTTGAGGTGAGTAACCGACCCAGAAATCAAATTTCGGGTAAGGTGTTCACATGCTGTGTTTAAAGGAGTGTAGATATTGATGTAGTGTATGTACAAGAATCTCAGACATGTGACAGACTATTGAAGTGATATATGAGCCTCTTCATGGGATAAAAATCTTATGCCATATGCGAACAACAAAGATACGTGGTTTTTGCTATGCGCAGTCTGATCAGCACCGTTGTTGTTGGCTGTCTAGACAGTAAACAACCTATCAAAACTTTCAAGACTAGCTAATTTGGCACAATGGCCGAGTTAGCCAGTCTACGGCTGAGTAAGCAGGTCTGAGTCTTATTTGGTCGAAAACCTCGAAGACAGGTTTTTCATGTTGTTGCTTATATATTATCTGTACTTTGACAAAGTGCAGGGAGACTTTGTAGCGGCATCACACAGTGCTAAACACAAGCTACAATTGGATTAATTAACGCATAATTTTACTGCAAGCATATTTTATTTTCGGGCTTCAGAAGGGGGAAAATAGGACCTTATGCACATACTCCTTTCAACTTCTTAAACCTCATTGAAATATATTTATATCGGAAAGATTATTAAATCCAGAAAATCGGAGCTAAATTTTGCAGTAAGGAGGGTGTACATGCCAAAAAATTGTTATGCCATGAATTATACGATTTTTGCTTAAAGGATCTGTTTTAAGGTCTTTGTGAACATGTCGCTTTGCGACAAATGTCTTATATTGAATTAATTTTCTCCGTAACACATTATCCAAGTTGATAAAATAATATATAGAGGCTGTTGCATTATGTGAGGGATTTTTACAGATCCCTCATTTATTATTCGGAACTAGCGAAACTATTTGGAACTAGCCAAATCAGTGGAGAACTTCACATTCATCACAAGGGCAGATAACCTAAGGCGAAGGACAAAGTCTTTGGTGTGATATTTCAAGGAAGGCTAGTACTCTGTATCAGCCAATAAAGTCCAAATTTTGATCAGCCACTTATTTGGAAATTGTTATGAAGCATAACTTTACCTGGTTCTAGCCAAATGACTGTATCTGATCAGTTGTGCCAGCTTTAGTGTTCAGACAACAAAATTCACTTGCCTACACCTATATGCTTATGTGTGTGCAGAGTTGGAGCATGGGCATGTCACTATGACTTTGAGGATTCAAAATGTTCTTGGTATTTTTGCAGCTAATAAAAATTGTCCAGATAATTGAGGAGTGTGGGTAAAAAATATTTCAGTCATTATAAATAAAGATAAAGAGCCTTAAATAAAAGGTTGCATATAAGAATTTAAGAAATAGACAACATAAGCTGTGTAGAGCTTTTAATGCTTATAAGTTCTTTCAACAGCTAGCCCTACTGGGATGTCCAACAGAACCATGATCAAAATCAAGATTTGTGATCTAGTTTGCTAAGTTTTTACTATACATATGTGTACAGTATAATAATTACTGTATTTTTTAAGTCTAGTCCCATATAATTCACATCTTAGAATTTTTTGCTGTTATTATTTAGCCCGGTTTCATGTATTTTCACGTTACTAATGGTAAAACATTTCATCATAACTACTTACAGAGACAAATGCTGAAAATAATTCTGAAGTCATCTAAATTATTATCTGAGCATTTATTTTATGTACAAATAATGCAGTTCTTTGGATTTGATTTGTGAAAGCATTTGTGTAAACAAGCCAACCATGTTGCCGCCATTTTGAACCAAAAGCCATGTAACTTTGCGTTAATTAAATTTTTGGCAGAAAATCATCATGTAATTGTAATGTGATTTTTGCAAATTTTGGCCATTTTCAAAATAAAGTACGGATACCGTATTAATCCGCCTATAAGACGATTTGTTTATAAGACGGGGGCTGTTTTTTGGCCCTTCTCAGGCAGGATTTTGCTTTTAATTAATTATAAGATGGGTTAAAAAAGTCGCCTGTCGGAGACATTCCCTGCCACTCAGAAATTCCTAAAGTACATGAAGACATCGGCGATGATTGGTCAGATTTGTAAGTGAATTTATAACAGAGCAGGAATTAAAAAAAACTCCCAACACCACTTACAAGCATGCATACCGTATTTAACTGTGTATAACACGCACCTTATTTACCCAGAAAACGTTTATAAAAATCCGATGTGTATTATTTATAGGAACACCAAAATCGGAACAGAAATCACCAAGATAATCGGTCGCGAAAACTCATGACATTCACGATCGCCCGTTAAAAATGCGAAATAGAATGATTGCTATAAGATATTCATGATTTTTTTATACCTATCTCGCCCATACCAGGGTTCTGGCAGCTCAAAACAAGCAACTCGATCTGATTTGTAGTAATTTGATATCCTTTTCATGTCTATGCTTTTTTTGTTTACGCTTTTTTATTTTGCTGATCATGTGATCTCTTCAAAGGGAAACTACTCAAACAGGCATATGCATATGAATCTGTATTGATTACCGGACTTTGACAAGACTCAACCGTAACTTGAATAAATCGGCCTGCACAACTGATTTATTGTAGTTCAAAATAGGAAATAAATTTGGTAGAACATAAATATTGGCACGAACGATCATACATTGAAAAAATAAAAAAGTATTTAAGTTTATGCAATAATTAAAATTATTGATAATAAACAAAACCAACTTGGCTTTTGAGGTAGGTAGATCGGTCATTTGCATTTTATCTTTTATTTTCTTAACACCCAGCTAGCATTCTACGTAAATCTACATCGGGCCGTCATCGGCCCGCCAGCTACCCTGACGGGCCGATGACGGCCCGATATAGATTTACGTAGAATGCTGACTGGGCATATGTTTATCTTTTTTTTTTTTTTATTTAAACTTTTCTTCCAACTTACCAAAAAGATTGTTTGAAATAAACAATGTTTATGATAAAGAAAATCAAACTACCAGCATACATCTGTGCACTTAATTGGTTAATTGGCAGTCAGAATGACAACTAGTCGACTTTAGTTGTTATTTGCATTGCCCTGAGGCACTGAGTTGATAATTTCACGTCTCAGTTAAGAAAGTGACACAAAGAAGGTGTTAATTATGAGAACACAAAAGAAATAACTATATTTTTATTATCATAGCGTCTGCAGTGGGGAAGCAAAGAACTGCCTACACTACATCAAGTTGCCTGAGGCCCATGGTAACAGAGCTGCACAACGAAAATTCAGTTAGCATTATCGTAAATTCGGCCTGTTTCTACTCTAAATCTGCCGAGTTCGGCCATTTTCAACTCAATCCTAGTGAAATTTGACACTTAGTATCTGGTAACTTAGTAAATAACGCACAGATAAATTCTTCGTGTTTTACATAGAACATCTCTTTTTTTTATTTCAAAACTATTTAGCAAATATTCAGTGCGTGTTATACACGGGTGCGAGTAATACACAGAAAAATTCGGTACTTCACCTACAAAATTACCTTGCTGCTATTTCTGTCAAGGGACGAAGGTAAACATTATATCCTTCTACCGGTTTCGAAGATCGGCATTTTCCGTGACCACGTGGCACCACCGGACTTTGCCGAAAATACCGATATGGCCAAAGATCTTGATTATAAGATGGGTCTGGATTTTTGGGGGCTTTTTTTTTTTTTTTTTTGGAAAAATCCCCGTCTTATAGGCGGATTAATACGGTACCTTAGATTTGATATTTTCATAGAAAAAATAAGTTAGTCTTAGCTGTAAAAATTGATTTAATAGATATAGGTGTAAATGTCATTAAAGACATTTTTTTCCTTCTTTGGCTAGACCCCCCCTTCATGATCACCCCCAATATACAGTCCTGATAACAGAGCGCACATCAAAGGCTTATCTTATCTTAGTGATAATGAAGCCATTATAAGGATGTTAAGTCTCCCTAGGTGGGGCCCTATAAGGGTTAATTCATGTAATTGAGCAGTATTCAATATGTTACATTAGAACTAAATAAATTCATTTGCAAATTTTACATTTAATTTGTTGATTTGTATTGTATCATTTTATTTATTTATTTTTTATTTTTTATTTTTTTTTTTTTCCAAAATAAAAGTGTTGTTTTTTCTTGCATTGTGAAAAATACAAATAAACTGAAATAGAAATATAAAATAGAAAGTTTTATTTATTTATTTATTTTCTAAAGGAAATAATAACACTGCGCAATTATTCCATAGCTGCCTAAAAACTAAATATTTTAGCTTCAATCAAATTGAATCTGCAAATATTTTGTCTTGAGACTAATTATGAGAGTTCACTAGGAAAGAGGAACAAAGAAATACTAAATAATATTTATTCATGAAAGTAAAACAGCTTCTCTTTTCTTAAATAAATAAATGAATAAATAAATACTATCTATCTTACTAATTTTCTGTATTTGATCAAGAAAAAAAAAGAACAGATAAAGAGGGCATTTGATGATAAAATTAGCATATAGGCATAAATATCTGTATTTCTCCATAAAACATGTTGTGGGTTTTCATTAGAACTGCCTGGGAGAGGCCTGGGAGAGGCAATTCTAATGAATATCAACCAGCTATATTTTATTGAATAAACAGAAAAAAATCATCAAATTATCACCAAATTACCCACCTTATCTGTTTCTCTGTCTTCATCATGAACTTTGCTGATATCAAATCTAATTTCCCCTTATCAGGCCCCTACCTATAAGGGTGGCCAAAGTCACCAAGAATTTCTTATCTTAATCTCCTTATGGTCATTAGCGTGTTATGCAATCCAAAATGTGTCTTTAAGGACTGTTATCACCACGGTCAATATATTTCTTTTCTAAGCGGAAATCACAAAACAACAGTGTATTTCTGAAAACAAACCTACCCACTAAAGCGTGACTTTGTATTTAAAACATCCAGCAGGTAGGTGGCGCTGCCGTTTATTTTCATTGAGAAATCAGTTTAACGCAATATTGAATTTAACGCGAAAATACATGGAGTATATTACTTTTATTCACACAGACTATTTAGGCTGACAAAATTAATCAGATAATTCATTAACTGATCTATAAATTCCACAAAAATGATTATCATTACAGATGTCTTATAATCAATGAGACGCCACATTTTGCGGCATCCCATCTGGGTCTACACTGTTTGCTCAGGCCTATTTGACCAAATACATACAGTAAAGTATAACATGGGAAGAGTCCTGCTCAGACAGACAAGTAAATTGACCAAATCTTTTGTGATAAATAATCAATCACAATGACAGGAGTGATAATTGACCAGATTAGCCAGCCTTAGAGTCTATTTATACATTGTATTTGCTGTATGATGATTCTAGCGAATAAAAAGAAAAGAAAAAAATGCAACAATGTATCCATTTAAAGATACTGCCTCCAGATTTGTGGGACTTTTACCCAACCCGATCACATGATGAACAGGCCCTGCCTAAGGCAACTCTGCCCTGGAGACTATAGGCAGCCCAACTACTTCCCTGGCCCCGATGGGCGGGGGCCGTGGTCTGTGGGTCGTGATTTCTGAATACCCGATAATCAGTGCACGCCGGTAATAGGTACCAAGTTACGCTACACTACCGGTCACAGGAGCTTGACATTGGATAATTTCTACTTATAGGGCCTGTCCTTCGAACCTTCGATTATTTCATAATCGTAGGGACAGGCCTATAAGTAGAAATTAGCAAACGTCAAGCTCCTGTGCTACCGGTTGCCTACATGAAATGCACTTTACGGCATCAGGAATTTTGCTGAAGAACTGAACAAGTATCTGTTGTTGTTTTTCGCGTGCGACACACCATGAATTTCAAAAATGCAGGTAAAAGAAGCTTTCATGTCTGTAGCCTCGCGAAAAATAAACTGTTCGACAGCCGGTAGATTCTAGTAAACAAGCTGGTTGTCATACGACAACACACACAGTTGTCGCAACACCCAGAAGGTCGGAAACCAGACACGATACGTATCGCTGAGCACTTTCATTGGTTGACTGACATCACATGTCTCAGTCGAAACACTCGGTGTTATTCGCTTTAATCATTGCGACTTTTCAGGCCACGGCAAGGGTCCGTACACACAATTCTGTTCTATTCCATACGTGTTATCATTTGACGCCACCGTCGTGGCTGCTTCTTCGCGGCTGCTTCTTCGCAGCCACGAGGCGGTGTCGCTACAAGAAAATGCATCTGTATTATTGCAAGGAAGTATCCATCAAAGAGATGGGATATTTAGTCCTGATTCAAGAGGGCGTCAATGCCTACCATGTTGTTTAGTATTATTGGTGAAAGCTGTACAGAAAAGGATCTGTACCAACAAGTTGAATGTCAACAACATGAATGAAATTCTGTTTGCAGGAGATAAATTATACAAGTATGCAAAAAAGAATGCCAAGACATATCATGACTATTTAGAGCCATGTGATTTGCCATCTTATTTTTCACTTGACAACCAGCATTATCCCTGGAAAGTGGAAAAAAAAAAAAAAAAAAAAAAAAAAATCATTTTCAGGAAATTTAAATATCTTATCCTTAGTGGAGTATCCTTTCCTTGATTTAGAGACAGGACTCGCTATGACTTTCTCATTCAACCCATATGCAGTCTTCATTTGCAACGGCTTTTCTATTGCATTACTGGAACAAGGTGACTGTTTCTACCTTTTTGAGTCACATGCAAGAGCTTCAGATGGAATGCCAAATGTTAATGGCAAAAACATTTTGTTAAAAAAAACAAATATAACTGGCATTTTCCTTACATTTGCGTAGATTGTTTAGTTTTGATAATTCCTTTACTACAACAGCGGTGAGTCAGTTTGATTTGCATTCGATCTGTATATCTCATGTTTGCAGGGAGACCATAAAATGATACCAATGAGCTGGGTTTCAAATTTGTGACATAACTACCTATCCTCCTTTACAAGAATGTATTTCATTTGAGTTGTGTCCATCACAGCCTTATGCTTCCTCCCAGCTTGCTGACAGCTTAAATGAACACGGTTCTGCATTACTTGATTCACCCCTTATATGTGAAGAATTGCAAACCTCCCTGAATAAGAAACTTAAGTTAAGTGACACATCAAAAGATGGTTTGAGCAGTAAGAATTGTAAAAACAAAGAAAGTGCTATAGTCACACAGTTTCACAAGTTGGTGTCTTGTGGTCCCCAGTACATATGTACAAGTTGTTGTCAAACATTTTTCAGACATTCTGATGTTAAATTTGATATTCAGGGTCTAAAGTCCGAGATGAAAAGACTCTGTACATTAGGACATAAAAGTGTGGGGGATAAGGAATGGATCTGTCAACAATGTGCTAATAGTTTGAAGAAAAATAACTTGAACAAATATCTTCCTTTTTGTCAAGCCCGCTTGCGCTGAGCAAGACATAGTCACCATAGCTGCATTTAAGTGTATATTAGTGAGTCCATCCGTATTTGTCCGTCCTAGCTAGAAATTTTGCATGCAGAATCATCTTTCAGTGTAGTTTGAAATTTCTCCAAGACTTGGCCTTGAGGTCAGATTTGTCAAGGACATGCACTTACCAGCAGAATTTAAGAGTTTTTAAAGAAAGTCTTCTATTCAGGAAGTGCAATGCCCAGATGCTTGATATATTCCATAGAGCTCCATCTTATCGTATAGTATTGGTAGCATTGGAATGTCGTCTATCTTCTTTGCATGTATTGTGTAAAATTGCATAGAAGATACACAGCACTCCATTAGTACTTTACAAGCTAGCAGACTCTTAGGACTATCAGTCCTTTGATTTTTTTCTCTTAGTCCAAATAAGTCGTGAGAGCAAGGGATTACTAGCCCTCCACCCAACACAAAAGTTCAGTGGCTTTCCTGATTTACTGAGAGAGTACTTTGTGTCGCTATATTGGCAGTACAAACATACAGCTACTACCTACTTTAGTTTTCTGTTTGTCAACATCGCTAAACAATCGTCATGCCTACCAGAGGTATACATCCTCTTATAAACACCCACCCCCTATTTTTTGTTGGATGATGATTCTAATAAATGCATGGGTATCTATTAGAATTTTTACGGTATAACATTCACATGTGCCTAAGCAGACAATTCTTATGAGATGCCATTTAAGTCTTATTTTCTCTGAAAAATTATTACACGTAATTATAATAAAAAAACGAATGTTGTCTGCTACAGTTTTGTTAGTGCTCTAAGGACGGTTAATAACAACTTGTCTTGGGCCCTGAACACGCCTCCCCTGTGAACTATCACACATGCTAGACACACGAAATTAATGTCCGCTGTCGTGCTGTGGTCTGATACACCCATCTCATACAGTGAAGTGACAGTGACCCAGAGGACTTGTTAAGGAGGAGTATTTGATGATAATTTGGGATAATTTTCTCGAGTTGGCCATAAACACATATGTTGTGGGTACTCATTAGAAGTGCCTCGACGAGGCACTTCTAATGAGTACCCACAACATATGTTTTTACGCAGAAATATGAAAAATTATCCCAGAATTATCATTAGATATTCCGCCTTAACAGGTCCTCTGGAAGTCAGTATTCATTACAGTAATTAGCGTGTTTATTTATATTACATATCATATGTAGCAACTTCCATAATTACTCTAAGTATTTGCCCACCATGAAAACCTTACCCTTTGAGAGGAATTGATACTTTCAGGAGAGGTAACTCTTTCAAAATTGTTTTTAGTAAAGCAAACTGGAGGTCACAGAAGGTGTCTCCCTTGTTGAAAATTGAAAAAAAAAAAAAAAAAAAAAAAGCAAGTGTCTCCAGTTCCCATATGGAGTTGGGGCAAAGTCGGCTGACAAAAAACTGATGATATTTTTCTTACTTATTTTCCAGACAAAAAGGCATAGGAGATCTAGATAAATTGCATAAAATGTGAAACCCTGTTTTTGGTGGGGGGGGGGGGGGTGTGGAAACAAGAAAAAATATTTGAAAATATTGTCTACTGAAAAATTTTACCCAGCATGCTAATGAATAAATATGCATACAAATAATTAGGGTAGTTATGGTAAACTGCTGAATCAGCAAAGGAAAAAAAATTGTCATGACCAGACATAGGCAATTTACAGCAGGGCAAACAAGCAGAAAATCTACTTGATAGGACCTTTAACATGGGGGAATTTTTTATTTCAGCAGACAACAGTTTGAATGTTTTCCTCTCCTTTTTTTATATAAAAAAAATTGTTATAACCAGACATGAGCAATTATTAGCAGGGCAAACAAGCAGAAAATCTACTGAACCCAGATATATCCTGCATTTGCAAACAGTATAGACCCAGATTTGTTCACTTCTGAAAAAGCAAATTGATCTGGATCTGAAATTGTTGAGCCATGCACTCCCATGTCTGCCTAGCAGACAATTCACATGAAATGTCAAGGTATTATTTTCTCTGAAAAAAAAAAACAAAAACAAAAAAAAAAAAAACAACAAAAACAAAAAAAAACAAACAAAAAAAACAAACTAGAATGCACAGTCGATGGCACGCCATCGCAAGTCCCCACACTCTTTGCTAATGTTGCTAATAGCATGATGGATGGGCAGACTTCCTTTTCCACACCCTTACCATGAAGGGAGGTCATTTAGCAAGTTTGCTTAAAGGCCGCCCATTGGTTTAGGAGGAGATAGCGTCATGGACAGATGGACGGACGCTGAATGGACAGATGGAAAAATATGAAGGGAAGTGATGTAGCAAGTTTGGTTGAATTCTGCCCAGTGGTCTAGGAGAAGATAGTGTGACAGACAAATGGATGGAATGGAGGACAGATGCACAGACAAATGCACAGAAAAATAAAGTTGCTCTCGCATACCCTTACCATGAGGGGAAGTGATGTAGCAAGTTTGGTAGAATTCAGCCCAGTGGCTTAGGAGGAGATAGCCTGACGGACAGATGGAAGCATTAACAATACATTTGTATCTGCATTGCTTTTTTAAAAAAGCGTGGGGATAAATATAATGTTGTCTGCTACTTTTCTGCTTAGCTGGTTAATGCTTAGCATACAGGGTAAAAATTTCAGCAGACGACATTTTGAAATATTTTTCTTATTTCTCTCAGAAAATAGGCTTTGTTATTTCAGCAAATTGTCTCCTGAGGAGACAATTTGCATGAAATAACAAAGCCTATTTTCTGGGAAAAAATAAGGAAAATATCTTCAGTTTGTCTTCTGCAGAATTAGCCGAGAGAAAGGTAAAGGTTAAGGGTTAAGAAAGAGCAGACAGGCAGACAGGCATATGAATTTATAATGATTGGTAATTGAAGAACTCCCAAAAGAATAATGAAGGGAGGTAATTGGAAAATCTGATTATGGATAATAGGGTAATTGAAATATAAACTCCAATATTTACCCTAAATATTTTACCCTAAACAATGGGACCCTTTTAGCTCATTACCATGTTTGTCCTAAAATTTGAGAAAAGTCCATTACCCTTTGAGCGCCAATCAAAACATTTGTTGTCTGCTTTGTCTTCTGTCCGTTACTTTTAAAAGTCATTGTTGCAAACAGTGTGGACCCAGATCAGACTACTATAGGAGCAGTCTGACCTGGGTCCACACTGTTTGCCTATATGCAAAAAGCATGCTTGGAAAGTTTGCAAGAAAATGCAGAAGACGACATAAACAGATGACATTTTCAGATGCAGGTTTTCTTGGCATTTTTAAGGGTTAATTACATTATCTGTTGATGTGTCCAAAAAGCTGTTGCTGCAGTGTTACCACTTGTCCAGCAATATTTAAGACACATTAATAGGTGGTAGAATGTACCTCTTAGAAGCATCTGGGCGGCAGAGTGGTTAGCCCTCCTGCCTTCAGACATGAGGTCCCAGGTTCGAATCCAGCTGGAGGCAGAATCTGTATTATCTGGAAAATACCAATTTTGAAACCTGTAAACCTAAGATTTTGAAACTTTAAGCATTAAATGGTGGCTTTCACACAATTAAGAAATACTGAAAATTTGAGCTTGATATCCTAAGTAGTTCCGGAGTTATGGATGTCCAAAAATATGTATAACATATAATAGAATGCTGTAAATGTGCCCAGAGGGATACAAAGATCAATTTTCTATTCCTTTATCATACTGGGTTACTGTATAAAATAATGTATAAAATTGTTATTTTTAATCCAAATTTTGTTATATTTGGCAGAATTGTGCCCGCATAATAGGTCTGTAATAATGTGTTGTTAGATTTGCAATTTGGGGTTTGGTTATAAAAACATAAATATTTTTCTCTAAAATGACCATATTTGGAATTGTCAGATTTTAAACAGCCCTATCTTTCAAACCCAGTTAAATATGTAATTCAAATTTTCAAGATTTTCTAGTCTTATCAATTGCTATCATATGATATAAGATCGAAAGCCCTAATCGCAATGGTTTCATAATTTGCATTTTCGGGAGTAGGCCTATTGAGCTTACGACTGTTAGGCACTTCATTGCACAGAGCCTTTCATTATCACCCTTCCATCATCCCAATATTTCTTAAATAAAGTTGAAAGGGCTGTAAAACACCAACCGTCATCATTTATATACCTTTTCAGATTTTAGGATAAGTATGGTAAGGAGTAATGGTGTCCCAATATTTAGGCTAAATATGGTATCTGAACATTTAGGGTAAATACAGTGCTTTAATTTTATCATAACTGGCTCCAGTCTCCATTGGGTATTTTTTTTTTTTATATAATCTGTTTGATAATCCACTAAAATAAAAACAAAATAATATCATGACTTTAAAGGCTGGTCACTAAAATAAAACCAAAATAACATCATGACTATAAAGGCTGGTCACTAGTGACCAGCCTTTATAGTCATGATATTAGTTTGGTTTTATTTTAGTGGATTATCAGACAGGATTATAAGAAAAAAAAATTAGTCACTGGAGACTGGAGCCAGACTAATTTTGTGAACTAAAACTGGATGTATTAGGGTTAATATTTTGTCACACACTGTTATACTAAGAACTTTTTTAACTGTTAGAGTGCTGAGCAAAATTCTAGCATACAACATTCTAATTTTTATACTATTTTTCAGAGAAAATAAGACTTGACATTTCATGTGAATTGTCTGCTGAAATGTCAAGAATATTCTCTTGAAATGAAAAAAAAATTAGTGTTGTCTGCTGCAGTCGTGATTGGTGCAATAAGGGCTATTGAATTAAAACTGTTTTCTATCTTACAGATATGACTATAAGAAGCTGCTGTACAATGCAACATTCTGCCTTGTCCCCAGGGGACGAAGATTGGGCTCTTTTAGGTAAGTTCTTTACCATAGACGTATACCTTTTTCTGTTCCTATGTTACCATAATAATCTCAAGTATTGGGACAGACAGGCCATAGCGAGCATTTCTAAACAAATTGATGGAAGTTTTATAGGATTTGACATTTCCTGAGGAGATAATGTAAATGAAATTCAAGTCCTGTTTTCAAGCCAGCCTTGGTGGTTCAGTCGGATTTGTGTCCGACTTGTGATCATTCTAGCAACATTCTTTCATCATGAAATATTTTCTATGGTCTCCCTTCCTCTGATTCAAGAAGGGTAGTTGTCAGTTTCTGGCGAAAGAATGCGCACAAATACTGGTTAACCACTTAGTGGACTAAGCCTGCCCAGGAAAAGTGTGGTTAGGTAAACTGACACCGCGCTTGACATGACCCTAATGGGTTGAGTTAGCCTAAAACCTCAACTCAAACAAACAAACAAATCCCCTTTTCTGGGAGAAATAAGAACAATCATTTCAAAATGTCGTCTGCTGAAAGTTTTACCCAGCATGCTAAGCGTTAACCCTTAAACTGCCAATCACAACAATTTTCGTCTGCTTAAAATGTCATCTGCTTGTGATTTTAAAAGTCATTTTTGCAAACAGTGTGGACCAGATCAGACTGCTCCTCTAGGAGCATAGAGGAGCAGTCTGATCAGGGTCCACACTGTTTGCCTGTATGCAAAAATAGGTTTGAAAAAGTTTGCAAGGATATTCAGAGCTTGTGCATTATCGCATCATACGCGCGCACAAACCATGGTATATTGAATGAAACATTCATTTTTTTGACGTAATAAGAACTGAAAACAATTATTTGAAAATGACGTATGTTGATATCTTAATTTGATATTCTAAGGTTTGAAGTTTTATTGATTTTATTAACGCTTAGCACTTCGGGTAAAATTTTCAGCAGACAGCATTTTGAAATATATATTTTTCTTATTTTTCCAAGAAAACAGGTTTTGATATTTTATGCAAATTGTCTCTAATTTGCATGAATTGTCAAAGCCTATTTTACTGGGAAAAATAAGAAAAATATTTCAGATATTGTCTGCTGAAAGTTTTTCCCAGAGCTCTTAAAGCATTAAGGATTCAGTTATTTTTGGCAATAACTTAAATTTGCATGTTTTGATGTTAATTGCTGAAATTGTTTATAATTGAAATCCCAGCAGGCTGGAAATAGAAAGTGGCTCTGGTTAAATTTTCACTAATCTCTGGGCAAATTCATCAGAAGACAACAAATTTAGGATATTTTTCTTATTTTTTATCAGAAAACAGGTGTTGACATTCCATGCAAATTGTCTCTCAAGGAGACAATTTACATGAATTGTCAGTGCCTTTTTTCTGGAAGGAATAAGAAAAAGATTTTGACATGTCGTCTGCTGAAATTTTTAATCCAGCATGCTAAGCTTTAAAACTTCCTTTCAGCATTATTTCCTGCCAGAAATTGGTGGATACCATGTTCACCCTATACATTAGGACAGGCTGGCCTGAAGAAACAGTATACATACCCAGATCAGATGCCATTTATTGCTAGGCAGATGATTTACATCAAATGTTCAGTTTGTTTTCTCTGAAAAATAACAAAATCAATTTTAGAACGTTGTCAGCTACTAATTTGCATAGGGCTTTAAGGGTTGAAATATCAAGCAAAATGGTAGCGGACAGCAGTCTAATTTTTTAATTATTATTGATAGAAAATAAGGCTTGACATTTCATGAGAATGGTCAGCTTGGCAGACAATTAACATGAAATGTCAAGCCTTATTTTGTATGAATAATAACAAAAAATGACTATTTGAAAAGGTTGTCTGCTGCAGTTGTGATTGGTGCTTTAAGGGTTAATAGATTTTCTTTCACATTATGTCCATTTCTCCACAGCCAAGCAGAGTTGCAATCCTTTGAAAGCTAACCTCAAACCTATTTTTGTTGATCAGATACTTTTTGTCACGACTGCTTTTGCAAACAGGAGCGACAGGGATCACTTTCTGGCATCGTCGTTAGCGTTGGGCCTCGGCATCAACATTAGCTCTATTTCTCAAACAAGATTTGATATTTCATGCAAATTGACTCTTTTGGAGACAGTTTGCATGAAATGTCAACTCCAGTTTCCTGGGAAAAATTGGAAAAATATTTCAAAATGTTGTCTGCCGGAATTTTTACCCAGAGTGCTAAGCATTAAGCTGTGAATTTAAGCAAATGTTCTAGATTCATATAACCAGTTCCTTGAGAAGAACTTCGGGTTAATGAAATGCCGTAAACTGTGAAAATTACCTGAAATTACTGATAAATATTGGTAGAAATTTCAAATTGTTAGTTTATTAAACAATAGTACAGTAAATATCCTAAATTTTTGTACACCAAAGTGTCTGACAAAATGGCATATGCAAACAGTGTAGACCCAGTCTTGTCAGGGTCTACACTGTTTGCGATCCACTAGGTATTTTAGGAAACAACTGCATAAAAAGGAAAATTTGGGCAAAAAAAGGTTTAGAATAAAGTGTTCGAAGTTTTGAGGACATTTACCATACGGTAAATTCTTTAAATTTTGTACACCAAAGTTGCCAATAAAATGACATATGCAAACAGTGCAGACCCAGGAGCAGTCTGATCTAGGTCTACACTGTTTGCCTTTCCTCTAAGTTTTTTAAGAAATAAATGTAGAAAAAAAAAAAGAAAAAAAAAAAAAAATTTGGGCAAAAACGGGTATGGAGTAAAATGTTCGAAATTTTAGGACAAGGTGTTCAGGAAGAGCCACAATCACAGAACACAGCCTACCAGAGAGGCCAAGAGGAATTAACCCTTGTCCTGCTGAGCCCGGATATATACTGCCTTTGCAAACAGTGTAGATCCAGATCAGTTGGCTTCTGAAGAAGCCAACTGATCTGGATCTGCACTGTTTGCCATTAAGTATGAGAATTCATATCAACAATCTGGATCAATTAATCTGATTGGCTGAAAATTTGGAAAGGGCATGGTATCATAATTTATTCAGCAGGACAAGGGTTAAGGGCAAAACAAACCATGACAGACAGTACACAAACCACAGACCAATGAAAAGCAATGCAGCCTGTTCTGTCTTCCCCGATGAGAAGATCACAATATTAACCCATTGTAGTCTGGAGACCCCTGAACGGGTAACTGACAGTGTAGACCCAGATCAGATGCAGCAGAATGCGGCGTCTGATCAGGCTCTTCACTGTTTGCAAATAGTTCAGCCGTTTTGGGGGTGGTCGGGTGGTGCGAAGGTGTCGTGTATCTTATGTCACCGGGGCGTCCAACTTATATTGGCTTACAGTTGGGCAAAGCCTGCTATCCTTGTAGCAGGTAAGGGTAGAGGGGGAATGTTTTTATTTCTTCTGTTTCTTCACTTTCATTCCTGTTCCTCTTCCCTGTTCCTCTCTTTCATCTCTTCGACTATCTCTTCTATCACTCTTCTCCCTTTCTCTGGGAGACCACACAAAATGACCCACAAGGGTTGACGTGTCGTTAAACCCCAACACAATCAATCAATCAGCCGTTTTTCTGTAGGAATATGTAAATCTCATTGCCGGAAGTACCTAAAATTGAAATAAGACTATTCCAGTTTATAGTGTGGGTGATTTCATTCAGTCTACAATGGGTTAAACAGGATCTCACAAAAACAATAGTTGGACAAGAAACAGGAAAAAGCATGAAAAATCTGCAAAATTATTTTCAAATTTCTTGTCACACAGTGCAGACCCTGTTGAGATGCCATGTTCTGTGGCTTAGGCCGTGCCTGTCCCAGTACTAAGGATAAATATACTATTCTTTATGCCTCTTTGTGTGCCCTCTTGCTTGATGCTTCTGGGGGCTTAGCCCTGCCATTTTTAGCTTTTTTTTTCAGCGGAGGGCCGGCCTCGGTGGCTCAGTTGGATGCGCCGTCCGACTGGAGACCAGGAGGTCACGGGTTCAACCCCCGTCGAGGTCGGCAACATTCTTTCGTGGAGATTGATCATGAAATATTTTCTACGGTCATTCTCTCCCTTCCGCTGATTCAAGAAGGGCAGTTGTCAGTTTCTGGCGAAAGAATGTGCACAATACTGGTTAACCGCTTAGAGGACTAAGCCTGCCCAGTAAATGTGTGGTTAGGTAAACTGACCGCGCTCGACATGACCCCATTGGGTTGACTGGGCCGTAAAACCTCAACACAAACAAATTTTCAGCGGAGGTTGGGTGAGGCAAAGGTGTATCTTGCGTCACTGGGGCGTCCAACTGATATTGGCTTACAGCTGGGCAAGGCCTGCTACCCTTGCAGCAGGTGGGGATAGAGGGGGAATGTTTTTACTTCTGTTTCTTCACTTTCATTCATTTTCCTCCTTCTCCCCTGTCTGTCCCTCTCTTTCATCTCATCTACTATCTCTTCTATCTCTCCTCTCCCTTTCTCTGGGAGACGACACAAAATGACCCACAAGGTTGACATTTCATAAAACCCCAACACAGTCAATTTTTCATTCACCCACCCACAAGAAGGGCAGTTGTCAGTTACTTGCAAAGTATGTGCACAAAGTACTGCCCAGGAAAAAGTGTTAGGCAATTCAAATGAGAACTCATAAGATACGTTTTAACCCTTGCCATGCTGAATAAATCAAGATGCCATGCCCACTTCTAATTTTCAGCCAATCAGATTACTCTTCAGAAGCCGACTGATCTGGATCTACACTGTTTGCAAAGGCAGGGTATATCCAGGTTAAGCAGGACAAGGGTTAAGATACCCTGCTCACTTCTTATTTTCACCCAATCTGATTACTTGATCCAGGTTGTTGAAACAAATTCACATACTTAATGACAATTTTAACAGTGCAGATCCAGATCATTTGGCTTCTTAGGAAGCCAACTGATATGGATCCAGATCATTTGGCTTCTTAGGAAGCCAACTGATCTGGATCTACTCTGTTTCCAAAGAAAGGGCATCTTTGAGTTCAGCAGGACTATAATGTTAATTAGTAATACAGAAAATAACAAAATTATTTTTTCAGATTTCAGAATACTCCTCTTATCTGGTCTCTTGGAAAAAAAATAAAAAGAGGAGAAAATAGGCTTTATTCTCTGCCAAGTGAGTGCAGAATTCTGCACAATTAATTTGTAAAGTAGACAGTTTTAGAATTTACATAGCAGATGTTAGCTGCACCTTAGACATAATGATGTTGGCAGTTGGGTTGTCTGGCAGAAAATATCCTTGCATGTTCATTGGTCCAGATGTAAGGTGCAGTTTTCTAACCAATAAATAATGATATTTTTCTTATTTCTCCACAAAAACATATGTGTAATAATGTAGAATAAAACTTTTATCATAATTCGATGGAAAATAACAGTTCTTATGCACCAAATGTTTTATTTCTTTTTTATCCCTCCCCTTTCCCCCAAAATGGTAATCGGCAAACAATGAAGACCCAGACAGCTGATACAGAATGTAGCATCTGATCAGGGTCTCCTTTGTTTGCAAATAGTTAAGAAATTTTTCTCTAGGAATATCTAAATCACATAGCCTGACACACCTAAAATTGAAATTGGACTCTTCCAGTATATAGTGTGGGGGGAGTTTATTGTCCAAAATGGGTTTAAAATGTCATATCTTCCATAGTGGAAAATGGCTGCAAATCATGCAAAAATCTGTAAGGTAGGTAGTTTGGTTGCAGGTTTTCATCAAGGTTGATTTATTCAAAATTTCTGAACTTTCCACATTATAATTATTAATTGTTATTGGACATGTCACATCAATAATTAAAGATTAGTGGAGAAAAGCAAAAATATTTTCTGATAATTTTTTTTTCAGAGATTCACTTAATGCTTTGGTCACAATACCTTCCGATTAGGCTTCCGATGTACTCCCGGCATGATTTTTAGCCATTTTCGCCAGGTCTCCGGCCGGACACCCGACATAGCCGGCCGGTGACCGGGGCTCTCAGGCAGCATCGGGGAGGTGCCGGAAGAGTTTTAACTTGAAGTTAAAATTTCACCGATGTCCGGTGGATTTTCATAATCGGCCACATATCCTTCACACACCCTTTAAGTATCGTCCGGTATCTGGCCGGGGTACGGACGTCATTCGTAGTCCGTAGGATACTCGGGTGATATTCGTACGATGTCCGGTCAATAGGTGGGTAATCGCCCGGACATCTTAGGATAATCGGCCGAAAAGTATTAGATGTTCGGACGGTGTCCGGCCGTTATTCGCGGCCTCGCCGGTTCCAGAAAATTTCTCTTTGGAAGTAGACGCCGTACGATTACCGGAAGGTCTTCGGACGGCCTCCGCTCGGCATCCGAACGGTGCCATTTATGCAAATTACACGCAAGAATTTTTTTCACCGGTGTTGTCCGATATCGGAAAAATTGCAAAAACCACCGGTGTGCTCCCGATTACCCCCTATCCCCGGACACCGGCCGATCTTTGTGACCAAAGCATAACTATCGAAATGAATAGGACACCCATTTTAGGCCATAAAATTAATTATGTAGTAAATATCTAAGAAAAAAGCACAGAAACAGGAAACACAAATGGTTTCTGGTAAGACATTGTCAATCACAAGTAAATTTTTACTTTTTGAATAAAATGCCAAGCAAAAAACTTCTTTAAATTTTCCAACAGATGTCAAAAACACAGTAGGTCTGCACCGTTTACACAAATACAAAGAGAGTAATTAGAGGGTTGAGCGCAAGACTAGCGTAACTCAGATGGTTGTTTTTCCCCAAACCTAATCTCCTCACCATGAAGGCATTATGAAGATTACGACATTTCTTTCTGTAAACAATGAAAATTTAGATGCCATTGCTCGTACGAGCAATGGCACCTAAATTTGCATTGTTTACAAAGGGGTCCAAGTTGCCCCTAAACAAGGGTTTCAAAAATATGTTTGAGTTACCATAGTCTTGCGCTCAACCCTCGAATTACAGTACGTTTCATATCCTATTATGTGGTATGGGTGATTTTCTCACAACATGTTTGCGATGCACTTTTAACCATTACGGCATTATGGGCAAATTCAGCAGACGAAAAAATAATATTTTTTTTTTCTTTATTTATCTTAGAAAATAGGTTTTTACATTTTGTGCCAATCAACTCTTAGGAAGTAATTTGCTTGAAACATGAAAGTCAGTTTTGTAGGAAAAATATGAAAAATATTTTAAAATGTCGTCTGCTGAAATTTTTACCCAGCATGCTTAGCGTTCAACATAATTGCTTTTTTGATGTTGCGAAATAATTGTTATGCAGTTTTGCATCTTAATTGCTAAATAATGATGCAAATTATTGCCTTTAATTTAAAATTCTAAGCCTAAGGAAGATAATGGCAAAAAAGAGAACTGCAGCATTTCTGTAATAGTGTTTAACTCTTAGCATTCTGGGTAAAAATTTCAGCAGACGACATTTTGAAATATATTTCTTATTCTTCCCAGAAAACCGGCTTTGACAGTTCATGCTAATTGTCTCCTTAGGAGACAGTTTGCATAAAATGTCAAAGCCTGTTTAGGAGACAGTTTGCATGAAATATCAAAGTCTGTTTTCTAGGAAATATAGGAGATCTTGAAATATTTTTCTTATGTTTTCCAGAAAACAGGTTTTGGCATTCCAAGCAAATTGTCTCTCATGAAATGTCGAAGTCTGTTTTCTAGAAAATATCAGAAAATATTTCAAAATGATGTCTGTTGTAAATTTACCCAGCATTCTAATAAAGCATTAAAAAGTTACAATCCTAGTCATTCTTGAGCAACCTAGAGCAAGTCGATGGCGGGCCATCACATATCGCCGCGCCAGCGCCATCACATATCTCTGTACACATCAAAAACTTTCCAGATGCGTTCCTCCAGTCCTCATCCATAGGCCACCTGTGACAGTTTCAAGGGTCTAGCTCAAAAAGCCTAAGAGGAGTTGTGTGACAATCAAAAAAAGGACCCAAAATCCTACTTTTTGACCTCTAGTGACCCCCAGGCATGCCCCCGGGTTAAAATTTGTGCACCACTGTATTCTACTCTTCATTACCTTCGATTTGATATGCAACATGACTATGTTGGTACAAAAAGATTTTGGACCCTTCAGGGCCACACCCCCTGGCCCTGTCCTCAGGGGTTACATCAAAATTCCGAATGTGTTTCTCCAGTCCTCATCCATAGGGCTATTACCTGTGACAGGTTCAAGGTTCTAGCTCAAAACCTAAGAGGAGTTGTGTGACAATCGAAAAAAAGGACCCAAAATCCTACTTTTTGACCTCTAGTGATCCCCAGACATGCCCCCATGGCAAAATGTTTGCACCACTGTATGCTACTCTTCATTACATTCGATTTGATATGCAACATGACTATGATGGTACAAAATGGATTTTGAATCCTTTGGGGCCACACCCCCTAGCCCTGCCCCCAGGGGTTACATCAAAATTCTGAATGAGTTTCTCCAGTCCTCATCCATAGGGCTATCACCTATGAAAGTTTCCAGAGTCTAGGAGCAATGGTGTGACATTACAGACGGCCGGCCGGACATTCATTCCTGCCAAGTTGTCCAGGGATGTTTACTGGCAAAAGTGTGTGCACAATAATTACTGGTTAACTGTTTAGAGGCCTAAGCCTGCCCAGGAAAAAGTGTGAGTAGCTCAACATGACCATAACAGTGTTGATTGGGCCGTAGAACTCCTACTCAAATTGTTCAGGGATGTATTGGCTATTGGCTTGGTAGCTCCAGATAAGAGAGGGTATTCACAAAATGTTTTTATTTCTCCACAAATGCAATTGTTGATACTCATTAGAAGCACCTTGTCAAGGTGCTTCTAATGAGTACCCACAACATTATATGTTTTTGTGGAGAAGATAGAAAAATACTGTCTGGTTGAAAAAAGCACCTTACTTGGAGCTTTTGGCAGCTTACAGTTCTTTTTACCTTATTTTTCAGATTTCTAGAAGTATTACAAGCAGGTTGTATTCCAGTGTTACTAAGCAACGGTTGGGAGTTGCCATTCTCGGAGGTGTTTGATTGGAACAAGGCAGCCATTTGGGGCGATGAGAGACTTCTATTTCAAGTAAGTTTCCTGTGCTGTATTTTATTAGCTGACCTGAGCAGGAAGTGCTCATGGTGAGCTATTGTGGTCAGTCACTGTGCGTCGTGCATTGTCCGTCGTGCGGCGTCAATAATTGCTTTAAAAGCCTATTCCTCCTACACCCCTGGGCCAATTGACTCGATACTTGGTAGGAAGCATCAGGGTGACTTGTAGATCAAAAATAGCTAAAATCGTTCCGATCCGAAATCCAAGATGGCCGCCATCTTGAAAATCTACTGTTTGCTTCTTCTCCTGAACCGAAAGGCCAATTGATTCAAACTTGGTAGGAAGCATCGGGGTGACTTGTAGATCAAAAGTAGCTAAAATCATGCCGATCGGAAATCCAAGATGGGCGCCATGGCGGCCATTTTGAAAATCTATTTTTCGCTTCTTCTCCTAACCAAAAAGCCAGTGGACTTGAAACTTGGTAGGAAGCATCAGGGTGACTTGTAGATAAAAGATAGCTAAAATCGTGCCGATCAGAAATCCAAGATGGCCGCCATCTTGAAAATCTATTTTTCTCTTCTTCTCCTGAACTGAAAGGCCAGTTGACTCGAAACTTGGTAGGAAGCATTGGGGTTACTTGTAGATCAAAAATAGCTAAAATCGTTCCGATCGGAAATCCAAGATGGCCGCCATGGCCAACATTTTGAAAATCTATTTTCTGAACGGAAAGGCCATTTGATTACCAAACTTGGTAGGAAGCATCGGGGTGACTTCTAGATCAAAAATAGCTAAAATCAAGCTGATCGGAAATCCAAGATGGCTGCTATGGTGGCCATCTTGAAAATATATTTTTCGCTTCTTCTCCTAAACCCAAAAGCCAGTTGACTTGAAACTTGGTAGGAAGCATCAGGGTGAATTATAGATAAAAAATGGCTAAAATTGTTTAGATTGGAAATCCAAGATGGCCACCGTGGCGGCCATCTTGAAAATATATTTTTCGCTTCTTTTCCTGAACCGAAAGGCTTATTGACTTTAAACTAGGTAGGAAGCATCGGGATGACCTGTAGATCAAAAATAGCTAAAGTCGTCCCTTTTGGAAATCCAAGATGACCGCCATAACAGCCATCTTGAAAATCTATTTTTCGCTTCTTCTCCTGAACTGAAAGGCCAATTGACTTGAAACTTGGTTGGAAGTTTTGGAGTGACTTGTAGATTTAAAATAGCTTAAATTGTTGGAATTGGAAATCCAAGATGGCCGCCGCCATGGCGGCCATCTTGAAACTCTTTTTTTTCACTTATTTTCCTGAACCAAAGGGCCAATTGATTTGAAAATTGGTAGGAAGCATCGGGATGACTTGTAGATAAAAAATAGCTAAAATCATTCCGATTGGAAATCCAAGATGGCGGCCATCTTGAAAATCTATTTTTTGCTTCTTCTTCTGAACTGAAAGGCCAATTGACTCGAAATTTTGTAGGAAGCATCGGGTGACTTGTAGATAAAAAATAGCTCAAATCGTTCTGATAGGAAATCCCAAATAGCGGCCATGGCGGCCATCTTGAAAATCTGTTTTGAACTTTTTTCTCTGGAACCGAAAGGGCAATTGACTCAAAGTTCATTGGAAGTATCGAGGTGACTTGTAGATCAACAGTAGCTAAAATCATTCTGATTGGAAATCCAAGATGGCTGCCATCTTGTTTATGTTTATTATATTTCCCTGCCACTGTGCTGTTTACATGTATATAATCATGATTCTTCAGAAACCACTTAGCCAATAATGCCACAAAATTTCACATTGATCCTACTGTTGAAATGTGATTGAGAGTTTGTTCAAATGATCACACTGCATTGACTGACATGCCATATATATATTCTTCTTCAAAATTAAGAACTGCTTAAATCTAATGATCTTTTCATTAGTTGCGATGACAGGATTTGAAAAATGTTGCATAACATCTGCATATCTGTAGTGGCTATGTCACTCAGGTGAGCGACCCATGGCCTGTGGGCCTCTTGTTTAATGCTTTGCATGCTGGGGAAAATTTCAGCAGACAAATTTTGAAACATTTTTTTCTCCAGAAAATGAGGTTTGAGAGTAAGTAAATTGATCAATTTCTTAAGAAAAATAGGAAAAAGTATCAGGTGTCTGATGCGGGTGTACACTGTTTTTTACTCATCTTGTAGTTTTTAGGTCCAAAGCTAGAAGTATGACTTGTTCAAATTAACCCTAGTCCTGCTGAACCTGTCTTTACAAACAGTATAGACCCAGATTGGTTGGCTTCTGATCTGGATCTGAACTATTTGTCATTAAGTATGTAAATTTATTGCGACAGTCCTGATCAAGCAGTCTGATTGGCTGAAAATTGGGAGTGGGCATGGCATCTTAATTTATTCAGCATTACAAGGGTTAAAGGACAAGTATGGTAAGGAGTTAATCAATCACAACTGCAGCAGACGACACATTTAAATATATATTTTTTTTTATCTATTTTTCTTAGAAAATAAGCCTTGAAATTTCATGTGAATAGTCTGCAATTTTCTAAGAAAAATAACTTTTTTAAGAATGTCGTCTGCTACAAATTTTGCTTGGTGCTTTAAGGGTTAATGTATCCCAATACTAACTAAGGTGCTATTCTCATCTGAAAAGTACTGATATTTCTCTTATTACTCCATGAAAACATGTTGTGGGTATTCATTAGAAGTGCCTCACTGAGGCGCTTCTAATGAGTACCCACAACATATATTTTTATGGAGAAATGAGAAAAATATTATGTGGATACTCCCTCTAATTAATCTGGCGCTAATACAGTTAACCGTTACTACTCCCTTGGCTAATTCAGTAGACTCCAAATTGATGATTTTTTTTTTTTTATTTTTCCCAGAAAACAGGATTTGATATTTCATGCAAATTGTCTCCATAGAAATGTCAAACCAAGAAAAATATTTCAAAATGTCGTCTGCTGAAAATTTTACCCCGAGTGCTAAAGCTTTCATTATGGTACAAGTAGACAGTGTAAGTGGCAAAAAAATGTTTTTCCCACTTTTGAATATATTGAGAAAAAAGAAACAAGGGAATTTAAATTGCAGACATGTTGTGAAAAATGTTAAAAATGCCTTGATTTTAATTTGCTGTAACATTATCGTCTTTGTAGAACAGGCACCATTTGTTTCAAATTCTTTTTGCAATAATTTGATACTGCAGTAGGTCTGATAGAATCTTTGTTAAATGTCCTAAACTTCCATATACTAAAGTTTCTGACAAAATGGCATAAGTAAACAGTGTAGACCCTGATCAGAATGATCCTTCAGGAACAGTCTGATCTGGGTCTACACTGTTTGCCATGACACGAAGTATTTTGAGAAACAACTGCATAAAAAGCAAAATTTTGGCCAAAAAGTATACAATAAAGTGTTAGAAATATTAGGACATTTACCATACTGTAGTTTCCATAAATATGAGGACACATCATACTCAAGAGAAGAGAGGGTATCATGTAAATATATTTCTTATTTCTGATTCGCCATGAAAATATACCATATTCGACCTAATTACAGCACTGTGCCCTTGTGTTTTTCAAAATTATTGGAAAAAAATGGGTAGTGAAATACACTTAACCCTTGTCCTGCTGAATAAATTGAGAGGCCACTCCCACTTCTAATTTTCAGCCAATCACATTACTTGATCCAGATTATAGATATACAACCACATACTTCATGGCAAACAGTGCAGATCCAGATCAGTTGGCTTCTTCAGAAGCCAATTGATCTGATCTACACTGTTTGCAAAGGAAGGGTATATCCGGGTTCAGCAGGACAAGGGTTAATAAAGGCACACTTTAAAGAAAGCTCAACAGAGAACTGCTTATTTAATGATGCTTGTGTGATATGCTTTTGATTTCCTTTATAAAATCATATGTTATGGGTACTCATTTGAATTGATACGAGGCAATTCAAATGAGTACCAACAACATATCCTCATAAAGCAATAAATAAAAGTACACTATCTGTAATCTGAAGACTACGAAATTGCTTGACTGTGCGCTTATAGGAGTCGCAGTGCGGTAATTAGGTCAAATGCGGTGTGTTGTAGTTGCTCATTGGAAGCACCTCTGTGAGGCGTTTCCAATGAGAATCAAAACATAGTTTTTGGGGAGAAATAAGAAAAATATCAATACCTTTTGATTGAAAAAAAAAAACAACAACAAAAACAACAATAAATAAAACGAACAAACAAATGAAAACAACAACAAACTTCTCTGGAGCTGTGACAGCTAAATCCTTACCATACTTGTAGTAAAGGCTGGCCTCGGTGGCTCAGTTCGATGGGCGCCCGACTGGTGATCAGGTGGTTGCGGTTTGGCCTGGTCGGCAACATTTTTTGTGGAGATTTGATCAAGAAATATTTTCTACAGTCATTCTCTCCCTTCAGCTGATTCAAGAAGGGCAGTTATCAGTTTCTGGCTGAAGAATGTGCACAATACTGGTTAACCGCTTTGAAGAGTAAGCCTTTCCAGTAAAAGTGTGGTTAGGTAAACTTACCGCGCTCGACATGACCCCACTGGGTTGACTGGGCCGTAAAACCTCAACACAAACAAACAATCTTGTTGTAAAATTTGGACATCCATTTTATTACCTGTTGATATGTCTTACAGCTGCTGGGTGGGTGACAAACAGTGTAGACTCATCTGATGCTGCTTTCTACAGTATCTGATCTGGGTCTACACTGTTTGCTTAGGCCACTCTCTCCCAATCTTTGCATTCTGCTGCATCTGATCTGGTTCACAGGGCATGTCTGTCCGAATACTTTGGATAAATATGGTATTGTGATTTTGTTTTTACCTCAGGATTTAATACCGATTTTTAATGCCGTTATTATGCATGTTTTGAAAATTTGAGGAAAGTGTAAAGAAATTTTATGCATAGCATATTTATCTTAAATATTCGGACACCTTAACTGCTTGCCATGCTTCTAAAATTTTAACGAATCCATTTGGTTATCAGTTGATGTGTATAAAAAATTGCTGGATCAGTGCCAAACAGTGTAGACCCTGATCAGATGCCACATTCTGTGGCATCTGATCAGGGTCTACACTGTTTGGATTTTCAGTTTGCTCAGGCCGATGCGTATACTTAGGGTAAAATGCTATAAGAATGTTATGGGTTTTATTTTTAGAATTTAATATAAATTTAATACACCTTAATTATGCATGTTGTGAAAATTTGAGTAAAATGTAGTAAAATTTTATGCATTCTCCAACATACAATATAGTCATAGAGGTTTATTCAAAATAATTTAGAATAATCATATTTACCCTAAATATTCCGACTTCTGAATGCATTACCATATTTGTTCTGATACTAAAACAAGTCCCTATTGCAATATTTTGAGGTGTGTCTACGATTACAATATTTTGAGGTGTGTAAACAATTACAGTATTTTGAGGTGTGTAAATGATTACAATATTTTGAGTTGTGTAAATGATTACGGTAAATATCCTAAATTTCGAACACTTTATTCCTTGCTTTTTAGGCTTAAATTTTGCTTTTTATAGAGCTGCCTCTTAAATTCTAATTAGTGGAATGGCAAACAAGGTATACCTTCATAGCTACAGATAAGAGGGGGTATCCACATAATATTTTTCTTATTTCTCGATGAAAACATATGTTGTGGGTACTCATTAGAAGCGCCTCGGCGAGGCGCTCCTAATGAGTACCCACAACATATGTTTTTATTGAGAAATAAGAAAGATATCAGCAGTTTTCGGATGAAAGTGCCTGATCTGTTGCTATGATACCTTGCTCCTTAGGAGCAGTCTGATCAGGGTCTACACTGTTTGCATATGCCATTTTGTCACGCACATCAAACACAATAACCCTAAGTATTCGTATATGCTGGCCTGAGCAAACAGTGTAGACCTGATCAAATGCTGCTGAATATGGCTTCTGGTCTTGGTTTACACTGTTTACCATTCACCCAACAGTTTTAGACACAGCAGCAGGAGGTAAAATGGAGTTCTAAAAAATTTAAAAAAAGTATGGTAAGAAGTCAAGGTGTCCCAATATTTAGGGTAAAAATGGTATTTAAATATTTCTCTTGTGGAGATTTGATAGACTGGATACTGTCTAACTGATAATTGAATCAGCAAAAAAAATTATATATATTATAAAAACCCTATCCTCTATAATATCTTTCTCTCTGATTTGGCTGATCAGTTAAGGGAGATGATACATGCAGAAAAATAGTCAAGGAAGAGTACTTTACCTTTGTTACATTTTAACTAAAACTCATAGCCATGGGGCTTGGCTAGAGATTTGATTATTCTGTCTCTTCCCCTGATTCAAGAAGGGCAGTTGTCAGTTTCTGGCGAAAGCATGTGCACAATACTGGTTTACTGCCTAGAAGACTAAGCCTGCCCAGTAAAAGTGTGGCTAGGTAAACTGACCACGCTCAACATGACCCCATTGGGTTGACTGGGCTGTAAAACTTCAACACAAACATAAATATTTCACTTATTCCTCTTTCATGTATGTTTCCATGTCAAAGTGAGAAAAATTTGCTGCTGTAGCAGAAATGTTGCGAAGAAGTGCATCTTAATTAACAGGTGTACTGCATATGGGCTTCTGTATAATTGTACCTGGAATTCTATGGTTATTTTGAATTTTCACAAACATTCAGTGGGTTTCAATTAGCAAAATCCTGTGTGGTGATTAATGCTTTCACTATATAGCTCCAGATAAGACGAGGTATCCACATACTATTTTTATTATTTCTCAACAAAAACATATATTGTGGGTACTCATTAGAAGTGCCTCATTGAGGCACTTCTAATGAGTACCCACAACATATATTTTTGGTGAAAAATAAGAAAAAATACCATGTGAAAAAAGCTCTAATCTGTAGCCATTTTCATTAATGAAATAGCTTCTGTTTGTTAACAGGTGCTGCATTGTTGAGAATACAGTAAAATAAGCCTTAACTTTCTGAAAGGAGATTCAATATTGGAAGAGTCCATTTTTATTCCCCAGTGCATGATAGTAGCAGAGTATTATGTTTTTGTCCATCTGTCTATCCATCAGGCCTTCATTTTCTACTGCCTGACTTGAGAAGTTTTTATGAGTTTTCTTGAAGCTTTGTACATATGTATACATATGTATAGGCATTGATATTGGGGAGGAGTGGTTTAATTGGGATTGTAAATGGGGAAATTTTGTTTACTCTCAACAGAGTTACGAGACTTTTTTGATGTCAAAATTTCATTTCTGTTCTATATCTTGAGAGCAAATAAATGAAGTTTGATCAAATTTTATAGACACATTGACATTTACTAGATCTTGGTTGAGATTGAAAATGGACAAATTTTGTCAGTTTTTAACAGAGTTATGGCCTTTGAGTGATGCCAGTATTGAATGTTTGCCTACTGCCATGTTTGTGTTGAGGTTTTACGGCCCAGTCAACCCAATGGGGTCATGTCGAGCGCGGTCAGTTTACCTAGCCACACGTTTACTGGGCAGGCTTAGTCCTCTAAGCGGTTAACCAGTATTGTGCACATTCTTTCGCCAGAAACTGACAACTGCGGAAGGGAGAGAATGACCGTAGAAAATATTTCATGATCAATCTCCACGAAAGAATGTTGCCGACCTCGGCGGGGGTTGAACCCGCGACCTCCTGGTCTCCAGTCGGACGACGCATCCAACTGAGCCACCGGGGCCGGCAAAGAATGAATTGATGGATTTTAATCACATTCTATGTGCACATTGATATACAGACTGACAAGGTTGAGGTAGAAAATGGGCCAATATTGTTACTTTTCAATGGAGTTATGGCCTTTGACTGATGTCAGATTTGTGATTTTGCCTTCTAGCCTGAAAATGACTGGATGGATTTTTTTTTCATCTGATTGAAAGGAAATTTATTCAAGTGATTTTGTACCAGCATCTCCCTACTCACCCCTACCCACTGCAGAAATGGGTCTTATTTTCAAAATTTTGATGCAAAAATCTATCTAATCTGATTTGTAATAGTAACTTATTATTACATCTACATTAATTAGTAATGTCCAGTATTAACTAATTGTAGTCGGGAGACCTGTAAAAGGGTAACTGGCAAACAGTGCAGACCCAGATCAGACGCCGCATTCTGCGGCGTCTGATCAGGGTCTCCACTTTTTGCAAATAGTTTAGTCATTTTTCTATAGGAATATGCTTATCTCATAGCCGGACGTACCTAAAATTGAAATTGGACTCTTCCAATATACAGTGTGGGAGAGTCTAGTCAGTCTACAATGGTTTAACTCCATTCCACTACTTAACCCTTGTCCTGCTGAACCCGGATATGCCCTGCTTTTGCAAACAGTGTAGATCCAGATCAGTTGGCTTCTGGAGAAGCCAACTGATCTGGATCTGCACTGTTTGCCGTTAAGTATTTGAATTTATATCAACAATCTGGATCAAGTAATCTGATTGGCTGAAAATTAGAAGTGGGCGTGGCATCTAAATATATTCAGCAGGACAAGGGTTAAGAATGAATTGAATTAGAGTCCCAGCATGGCCTCATAACTTTCACACAGATTGAGCATGAAATCAAGAATAGCTGGTGAAAGTTTTTGCACAAGTACTGGTTAAACTGCTTAGAGGATTTAGCTAGAACCTGCCCAAGAAAAGTGGGAGTTGATTAACTGACTAGCTAAACTTGACCTTAACAATGTTGACTGGGCAGTAAAACTCCAACTCAAACAGAAAAAACCCCCAAAGAAACAACTCTCTCCGACTACTTAGAGTAAATATAGTAGAATGTCTTTTTGTAGTGCAAAGAATAATTGCCCAGTTTTCTGATGATTCAGAGCATAAATTATTACCAAGATGATAAATTATTTCGATGACAGAACAAACTGCTAGTGTGCAGTTACTTGCATGTGATTTATGAATTCATTAGCAGCTGCATCATAACTCCAGATAAGGCACTTTTTTTCTTCATTCAAAAAGTATTGTTTTCTTATTTCTCCACATAAATCATATGTTATGGTATTTATTAGAAGTGCCTCGTCAAGGGGTTTCTAATGAGTTCCCACAACATGTGTTTTTGTGGAGAAATACGAAAAAATATTATCTGGCTACCCGCATTTATCTGGACCTGTTTTCCATGCATTCACTCTTGGTAAAAGAGGGACCAGCATCTTAATAAATGTTTTTTCATGTTTTCTTCACTAGTAAGCCAACCCATTATATCCAAATTTTTGAAGGGAGGGGGGGGGGGGGGAGGGGAAGGTGGGGGTGGGGGGGGCAGTACCCCCTTCTTCAGAGGGAAACATGGAAATTTTACAGAATTCTCTTTCTTCCAAAGCTTTGCAGGCCTGCTTACAGATTGACTTCATGTTCAATAATTCCATGGTCTGTAACAGGAAGACAATCTGTAAGCACGGCACAGCCTTGGAAGAAAGAGAATTCTGTAAAATTTCTATGTTTCCCCTGAAAAAGGGGGTACTGCCCCCAAAAATTTGGATATAAAGAGTTGGCTTATGAGTGTTTAATTCTTTTATCCCTGAGGATTCAGTATTTCAAATGTTTTCTTCAGAAAAAAAATACTTTGTTTTCTACTTGTTGGAATTGTCTTGCTAAAACTGATTCTGATGAGCATAGGTACCATGTTTTCATGGAGAAATGAGAAAAATATCAGTACTTTATCAAAGCTTTTTAGTTTAACCCTAGTCCTGCTGAACCCGGATATGTCTTGCCTTTGCAAACAGTGTAGATCCAGATCAGTTGGCTTCTTCTAGATCCAGATCAGTTGGCTTCTGAAGAAGCCAACTGATGTGGATCTGCACTGTTTACCATTAAGTATATGAATTTATATCAACAATCTGGATCAAAGAATCTGATTGACTGAAAATTGGAAGGAGGTGTGGCATCTTAATTTATTCAACATGACAAGGGTTAAAACAAATACCTTATTTAGAGTTGTATCATTAAAAAGCATTATGGCACTGAATTACAGTTTCAGAGAAGAGGAGTTTTCAGATATATGTATATATTTTTCTTATTTCTCTATGAGAATTTAGTTATGTAAATTTGTGGCTATGGCCATTAGATGAATAGAGATTATTATATGGCAATTTTCACATCTTTCCCCATATCAACCCGAGACACCCATATCATGACAGCCCGAGGGCCAAAGGCCTGAGGGCTGATATGGGTCGAGGGTTGATATAGGGTATGATATGAAAATTGCCTTATCATAATCTATTTATCATACATTTTTCTTTTTGACAAATTTTCCTATTTGATATTGTAGCCGGTCAAAGGCAAGACAGCCGAGTGCTCCGAATGTGGTGATAAGGATTTTTTGCCTGTGCAAAAAAGCTGTATCTCCCTCGTGACTGGTGATATGGGTTTTTTGCCCGTGTAAAAAAGCTGTATCACCCACGTGACCTATTATCACACCTTTTGGGCTCCACAAGAGTGATATGTGCTTGAAGTTATAGATAAACCATGGTTATTGTCGAGGTTTTGGGTATACTGTAAATTATACCATAGTTTGGTGACCTTTCACTGTCTGACCCCAAACGAGGCGGAGCCGAGACCAAAAGGTCCCGCATATATGATTTTTTTCAGTGTTAAGTTTTTTTCCGACCCACAAAAATACGTGACACTGTATTTTACTCTCTTATCTGAGAATCATTTCAAACCAAATTGCAGTCTAGATCACAATCATATGGCATTCTTACTTACTTGCAAAGAAAATCAGTAAATTAATATCTGTTTATCATGTTTATGTTGTTTGAGTCTTTAAACTTGCAGATAGATAGATTTTAGATACTTCCGGTTGCCATTTTGTTTAGCCAAACAAACCCAAATGTCCAAGAATGTACCCAACCGGAAAATAAAAGTAAAAATAAAAAGCCGTCCACACACATCTATTTTTTTTGAAAAAAGTGTCTGAGAATCTAATAACTTTTTTTTTTTGCCTATATAAGATACTTTTTCATCTAAAGAGTGCTTGTATTTTTCTTTTTTCTCCATGAAAACATATGAGTACCCACAACATATGCTTTCATAGAGAAATAAGCATGCACAGCATTATGCTTTTATGGAGAAATAAGAAAAATATTCTTGCATTCAAGATAAGGAACTACTGGATTTAACTTGGGATCGAAATTCTGATCCTACCCCGGTTATCCTACCCAGGGTAAGGTAAAAATCGAGAATTCTCACCTGTTTAATATGCACTGGTTGTAATGGACGTCACATATGCTATCGTTAAGGTTTATGTCACTGACCATAATGATGTTATTAAATGCCACAGTAATATCATCACAACAATATGGTGGACGTCAGCAATCAAAGTGACTGTATTATTAAAAACTGTACGGTCAGAAATGAAAGGTGTGCAAGAAAAAGAATTTATCATGGGTGTGAGGGGTAGATAGAAAAATCCATCCCTCGTGATCAGTGACATTCGTGATGCCAAACAGTGATCCTTGGGACAGATTTTTCTGTCTACCCCTCCCACCAGTGATAGATCCTTATATTATGCAGCTACCCCCTTTTATCTGGAGCTATGTAAATGTTGTGGAAAAGGACAATTTAATGGTAAGCAATTTCGGGGAATTGTAGGGAAAATTGTACCCCATTTATCTTTCAAATTACATTTAATTGGATTAAACTTTTGTAAACCTTTACCATTCTATGGGCAAATTCAGCAGACAACAAATTGATATTTTTCTTATTTTTCCCAGTAAACAGGAATTGACATTTCATGCCAATTGCCTCGAAATGTTTTATCCTGTTTCCTGGGAAAAATGAGAAAAATATTTCAATATTGGATCTGCTGATCTTGAAAATTTTACCCAGACTGTTAAACATTAAAATTTTGTTAAGCAGTATAAGTATGTTGATGACAAAATTAATACAAGACAAGTGAGATATGTTTTCTTATTTTCCCCAGAAATTTGCCATGGAGAAATTTGTCATTAGGATACAGATTTCTTGCCTCAGAAAGAATTAAGCTTCAGACTTAAAGAATTTGTTTCTGGGGAAAAGGAAGATTTTTATTAAATTTACCGTATGCAGCTGTTTGAATTCAGCATATTGAGGTTTAATTGGAAAGATGCAGGAGACTTGATAAGGACCATCAAATCTATTTTGAGTGGTTTCAAGCCAGCCAGTGTGTGATTGTTTTAACCCTTGTCCTGCTGAACCTGGATTTGCCCTGCCTTTGCAAACAGTGTAGATCTAATTAATTTGGTTTCTGAAGAAGCCAACTGATCTGGATCCGCATTGTTTGTCGTTAAGTATATGAATTTGCATCAGTAACCTAGTTCAAGTGATCTGATTGGCTGAAAATTAGAAGTGGGCCTAGCGTCTTAATTTATTCAGCATGACAAAGGTTAACTTGCCCTTTCACAGACTCATTTAAAATGTATTAAGCCACCATGTAACTAAATTAATGCTTCTGTAAAATTTACCCTTTTGAAGTTGATAGCCTGCCATATTTACCCTAAGAATTCAGAGAGACGCTATCGCCCAGTGGATTGTCTGTCTTCAGACCTTATCCCCCCTTTTTTATGCCCACCACCATTTGAAGAATGATGGAAAGGGCATGCAGTGTTACTCCTGTCTGTCGGTCTACATCCGAGATGGTGTTAGCAATTTTGTGTTTAAGTTTTTCAGGCGTTAGCAATTTGCATTTAAGTTTTTCAAGTGGGGCATCCCTGTCCTTTCGACACATTTCTGAAGTCTATCACCCTTCTGCTGATTCAAGAAGGGCAGTTGTCAGTTTCTGGCGAAAGCATGTGCACAATACTGGTTAACCGCTTAGAGGACTATGCCTGCCCAGTAAACGTGTGGTTAGGTAAACTGACCGCGCTCGACATGACCCCACTGGGTTGACTGGGCCGTAAAACCTCAAACCAAACAAACTGAAGTCTATCAAGGTGTGCAATCTAATTAAATACCCAGCAAAAACAGTTCTGCGACTCTGGGGGTTTTACAGTATATCTCCTGATCAAATAATGGTAGGAACTATTTTTTACACCACATGAAAATTTAATTCAATCATAATCATTAACTGAAATCAAAACAGAATACCATCGCTGAGTCACGAGTAATGATCCTCTAAAGTTACAAGGGGGTAAGGTGTCAAAAATGACAAAACAGTATCTGTCGCTTAATAATGGGTATATCCACCATGATTCACCTGACACTCGTTCAGCCTCCTCCTCATTGAATTCACAAGTCTCTGCATTTGAATCTGAGAAATCACAGCCCATTCCTGGAGAAGAAGTCTCTGCAAGTCTGCCAGTCGTATCTGCTGGTTAATGCGCTTGTTTACGGCCTGGCTAAGATTATCCCACGTGCTCAATGCAGGAAAAGTCTGGAGACTTTGGTGCCCATTCAAGTCATTCAACACCATTCTGTCACAGAAAGTCATCCACAATCTTTGCACGATGGGGCCTCGTATTGTCATCCTGGAAGATGGCATTCTGGCCCATCTGATAGAGATACGGTACAACATTGGTCGAAGAATTTCATCAGTGTGCTGATTATATGCCGTAGAATGCAGTATCTGATTAGGCTCTACATTGCCACTCATCTAGCTGTTTTTAGACACAACAGACTGTGAAATGAGTTAAGGTGTCCAAATATTTATGGCATAATAAGATACATAAGGCAGAGGGCACAGAGGTAAAGTGCACCTCGAAGGCTCAGTTGGATGCACATTCAATTGGTGATAGGAGGTTGCTAGTTTGGCCCCCGCTGGTTCAGCGAGATTGATTATGAAATATTTTTTACGGTCATTCTCTCCCTTCTGCTGATTCAAGAAGGGCAGTTGTCAGTTTCTGGCGAAAGAATGCGCACAATACTGGTTAACCGCTTAGAGGACTAAGCCTGCCCAGTAAAAGTGTGTTCAGGTAAACTGACCGGCTTTACATGATCCTGTTGGGTTGACTGAGCCATACAACATCAACACAAACAAACAGAGGGAAAGATGATGAGTCACAGTAAAGGTGAGCCTGGGTGGCGGAACAGATGGAAAGACTGGCCACAGGTGGTAATTTGCTCCCGATTTCAGATCAAGAAGTTCCAGGTTTGAATCCTGCTGGAGGCAGAATTTAGCTCATGACTGTACGGTGCTTCATTGCGTAGAGCCTTTTGTTATTACACTACCATTATCTCAATATGACTTAAATATTGTTGAAAGGGATGTAAAACACTAAATCATCTGGTCACAGATGAGGGTCTTAGTTATTTGTGTGGCATTAGGCAGGTTTTTCCCTGATTTGGCTCATTTAAGTCTGCATTTTTTTGCTAGGCTAACCATAAATATGCGGGTGGTGAAATAAAGGTGTCAGCTTATTGAAATTTTCCTACAAAATAGGTCTTGACGTTTCATGCAAATTGTCTCCAAAGGAGACAATTTGTATGAAATGTCAAAACCTATTTTTGGAGGAAGAAATGGGATGGATGGTTAAAAATGCCATCTGTCGTTTATTAAAATTTAACAGGTTTAAGGATTTAATGGCCATTAACAATTATTCCAGTGGATGATAGTTTAATGAGGCATTAAGGAGAAAAAATGTGGAATCCTGGGAACTAGCAAGTATATCATACACAGCTTCAGATAAGGCAGGGTTTTTTTTTTCAGACAAAAAGAGTTGATATTTTTCTTATTTCTCAACAAAAACATATATTGTGGGTACTCATTAGAAGTGCCTCAGTGAGGCACTTCTAATGAGTACCCACAACATATGTTTTCGTGGAGAAATAAGAAAAGCATTTATCCACATACTCTTCTTATCTGGAAGGAACTACTGGTAAGTAATCATATGCTTAATTTGACCTCAGTGCTCTTCTTGAACTTGAACACTGAGATGATTCTAATGAGATCAATGAGAAATATTGGCTGTACTCATACATGTATCTGAGAAGGGATATTTTAAGAAATGTTGTCTATATCTTTCTGACTCATAGGATAATTGCCAAGACTCAATTTAAGCAGGACTGATCTGTTTTGGGGAAGAGTGTACCCAGATGAATATTTTTTTCTTATTTCTCCACATAAGCATATTAACTAGAACATGAGAAAATGTACGTTCCATAGCACTAGTTAAGGTGTTTTTTCAATCCAAAAGTATTGATATTTTTTTTATTTATCCACGAAAACATATGTTGTGGTACTCATTAGAAGCACCTCGCCGAGGCACTTCTAATGAGTACCAACAACATATGTTTTCGAGGAGAAATAAGAAAAATAGTTACCGAATACCCTCCCTTATCTAGACCTATGGACTACTACCGTCTGACATGTTTGTCCAACAAAGTCTCAAATCAGCCTGTGCATCCACCCAGCCTGATCAGTCTTCATTGTCCACATGAAGAAATTTTGCATCATTGGCTGTCCAAGATATGCCAAGAGAAGATTCTGGTCAGACTCGTATCTACAGATAAGATGGGGTATCCACATAATATTTTTCTTATTTCTCGATGAAAACATATGTTGTGGGTACTCATTAGAAGCCCCTCGCCAAGGCGCTTTTAATGAGTACCCACAACATATGTTTTTGTTGAGAAATAAGGAAGATATCAGCATTTTTCGGATGAAAAAAGTGTCTTATCTGTTGCTATGAGACTGCATGAAAATGCAGGCTGATCTGTATTTTTGCTGGGCGCACATGTCTGAAGATAGGTTTACTGACATTGAGGTGGATAAGAAGGTATACCCAGATGTATGTTTTTCCTATTCTCCACATAAACATATGTTGTGGTACTCATTAGAAGCACCTACAATCCTTTTTGGTTAGAAAAGCCCCATATTACCCATTGTAGAATGAATGAACTTCCCCCAGAGGATTTTAATTTCGATTTTAGGTATGTCAGGCTATGTGATATAGATATTCTGAGAGAAAAATAATTGAATATTTGCAAACAGCGTAGATCCTGATCAGATGCCACATTCTGCAGCATCTGATCTGGGTCTGCTCTGTTTGCCAATTAAACCTTTTAAGGGTTTCCAAACTACAACTGGTTAATAGAGTTATGCATATTTTTGTATTTCTAACTGTTAAGAAACTTAAGATGAACCGAAAATAAAAAGTAGAATGTAAAACATGAATGAAATGCTGTTTATGCGATATAGCAACTAATATCGTTGATAATGATTTTAGCAATGTTCTAAACATATTTCCCGAAATTCATTCCAAGAAAAGAAAAAGGAAAGAAAAAAAGGTAAAAAATAAATTGTATGGGTTTGTTCACTTGCAGGGCTTCAGGTAAAATATAGATAGAAAATCTTCTGTTTTCTTGTTTGTTTGGGGTTTTTTTTTGTTTTTTTTTTTTTCACCAAAATATATATTGAAGGTACTCATTAAAATTGCCTTGGTTAGGCAATTCTGATGAAGACCCACGACACATTTTAGTGAGAAAAGAAGATAAGAAAATTCACTTCAAAACTTTTCCTCACTCAGAACACTGTTTGAGAATAAAAGTGCAGACTCAGTTAACTCTTAACATGCTGGGTAAAAATTTCATCAACATTTTGAAATATTTTTCTTTTTTTTCCCCAAAAATATACTTTGACATTTCATGCAAATTGTCTCCTTTTGAGACAATTTGCATGAAATGTCAAAGTCTATTTCTGGGAAAATTAAGAAAAATATCATCGATTTGTCATCTGTTGAATTAACCCAGAGGGTAGAAAAGTTAAAGTTATTGCCATGTTGTGATTGATTGAAATGTTGGCAGATCGCTTCACCAGCTGCACATGTTGCACGCTATTGCATTTTAGTAATGCTGAGGCAATACCACAAGTATCCAGTCTATTTCAGGTAAAAAATGTAGAAAACCAGTTTTTTCCAGATAAAAATTTAGAAAACCAATCTATTCCAAGTAAAAATTTAGAAAACCAGTCCATTCCAGGGCTGGGTTCAGCTAACCAAACTGTTTGGTGTTACTCACAAAACAAAAGCAAAAAGCAAACTTTCCATTCAGTTGTGACAGTTTTGGGCGGAGGGTAGCAACTTTTGGGCAGAGGGTAGCAACTTTTGGGCAGAGGGTAGCAACTTTTGGGCGGAGGGTAGCAACATCCCCAAAGGAGGGTAGTGAATATCACCAAACTATTCTCAAGCTGTCTTTTGGCACAACCAAGATGGTGGCTGATGCGAATAAAATTTTTGTATGCTTGTTCTTAACAAAAAGTATGGAAGTGTTTACCGGGTTGATATTATACATTCGATCCCTTATAAAGGTAATAATTGTTGATATGATTTATTCAATCTAATATCAAGTCTCGTCAACGTGAGCAAGGGCTACACTCTAAAGTGAGGTCACATGAGACAGGCTTTACAGTAAGCATTCAGAAGATGAAAAATAGTTTTTGAAAAACTCTTGCGAGTGATTTGCTTTCCAGAATGAAGCCCAGATAAAACCTAGACTGGTCTATGGTCTGCTTTTGCTGTCATTTCATTTGTATTTTTTTGTGAACCTATGAAGCAGTCATTAACCTTATTGCACCCCAATCCAGAGGTGATCAGTTTAATGCTATTTTTAGCTCACCTGGGCCGAAGGCTCCAGGGGAGCTGATAGGATTGTAGGCCATCAGTCGTCTGTCATCAGTCATCGATCCGTTTGTTGGAAGTCAGTCAACACCTTTGACCATATTTCTACACAGTCTACAGGCTGATCTCAATCATTTCTCATCTTTAGTATGCCTCTGGTGGGGCACCAATGACATAAGCTTTTTGTGGAAATCCAGTGAAAACCTTGGTTGCTATAGGTCCCATAGACTTATAATGGGAAAATGCTTGTCATCACCATAACTCATTCAGTTTTGATTGGATCTTCCTGAAAAATTGCAGATAAGGTGGTCATGGATGAAATCTCAGACAAGTTTGAAAACTGGCCAGGTCGAATCATTAATCTTATGAGTGCACATCCCTTTGATTGCTGTAAAAGTCTCTGGATGACTGTCATCAGCATAACTCATTGAGTTCCTGAGACTTGCAGATAAGGTGGATGTGGATAAACTCTCAACAAATTTGAAAACAGGCCAGATGGAATGATTAATCTAAGAGTTACATCCCTTTACAGGCCCCCATAGCCTAGTGGATAGGAGAGTTGACTCTTAATCCATTAGGCTCTTCACCGCTGTGGTTCGAGCCTCTCTCGGGTCACATGTGGGAAAGCCAAGTTCTGCTTATAGATGGTCAGGTGTTTTTTCCCTGGGTTCTCCGGTTTTTACCCACCTTTAATGAGCGATCGGCTCGATATAAGAGAAATATTTTTGATAGGGCCATATTTAAACCCAAATCAAAAAAAAAAGTTAAGTCCCTTTGATTGCTGAAAAATCCTCTGTTCAACTTTGTCATCAGCATAACTAGTCCAGTTTTGATCGGATCATCCTGAAACTTGCAGATAAGATGGACATGGCAATCTCTGACAAGTTCGAACTGGCCAGATTGGATAATTAATTTTAGAGTTAGGGCCTCTTGTTTGCTGAAAAAGCCTCTGTTTAACTTTATTATCAGCATTACTCATTCACTTTTGACTGGATGTTTCTGAACCTTGCAGTCAATGGGGACATGGATGAAACCTTGGATGAGTTTCACAACTGGCCAGATGGGATAATTAATCGTACAGATTCCTACTTGCTGAAAAAAGCCGCTGTTTGACTTTGTCATCAGCATAACGCATTCAGCTTTGATTGGATCTTCCTAAAACTTGCAGATAAGGTGGACTTGGATGGAATCTTGTATGATTTCAAAACCTGGCCAGATTGGATCATTTGGTTTAGAGTTACATCCCCTTGATTGTTATAAAAGCCTACATTTGATTTTATCATTAGTAAAACTCATTCCGTTTTGATTGGATCATCCTGTAACTTGCAGATAAGGTGGACATGGATGAAGTCTTGAATGCTTTAGAAAACTGTTGAGATCAGATTATTTATTTTAGAGTTATGTCCTTTTGATTGCTGAAAATGCCCATTTTCGACCTTTCCATGAGCATCTCATTCAGTTTTGATCAGATCATCCTGAACCATGACTGTTTCCAGATAATTCAGCCTACAGTTACATGTACTTGGTGGACAGTTAGGCTAAGAGATGCTCCAGAGCATATTGTTTTAAGGTTACAGTACACCAAATTTTGATAGTCATTACTCTGATATTGACTTCACCTCTGGCAAACTCCTACAGTTTTCATCAGATGGGGTTGAAACTTGTTGGACAGTTAGACCATGTGGTGATACAAATATATTATTTCGAGGTTACAGTACACCAAATTTTGATAGAGTTTTCACTACCTATTTTTTAAAGATTTTTTCAGACATGACATACTTTGTTTCTAGATAACTGTTCCTACAGTTTTCATTGAATGAGGTTGAGGAAACTTGGTGGATAGTTAGACTATGAGGTGGTACAGTGCATTTGCTTTAAAGTTACAGTACACCAGCTTCTGGTAGAGTCATTACTCAAGATTTTTCAGATATGACTTAATTACTAGCTGGTCAACTCAAAGTTTTCAGTGGATTATTTCGAGGTTACCGGTAAGTACCCCAAAAGTTATTGGATGGTAAGACCATAAGGTGGAGCAGTGTGTATTATTTTGAGGTTACAGTACACCAAACATTAAGAATGCTATAACCTTTAAAGATTGTGGAAAAGTTTGAAACCCTGTACAATCTGATACATACAATAATGTCCCTTGATTGCTTAAGGCACGTGTAATTAACCTTGTTTGCTGCATAGCTCCATCAGTTCAATCAGATCTCCCTGAACTTGCAGATTAGGGGGATATAGATATGTAAAGAGTTAAATCCTCCAGATTACTGATTATTGTAGACATTAAGTGACTTGACATACTTTTCAGCACAGGTGAGTGCTAAGGGTCACCATGGTCCTCTTGTTGTCTCTTAGCATGATGGGTAAACTTCAGCAGATGACATTTGAAATTTTTTATTATTGTTCTTTTCCTACTATCTCAAAATATTGGGTTTGGTATTTTATGCAAAATGTTCTCAAATGTGAAAAACCTATTTTCTGAAAATATAACCAGTTTGGCATCTGTTGAAATTGCCAAAGAGTACTTAACCCTTGTCCTGCTGAACCTGGATATACCCTGCCTTTGCAAACAGTGTAGATCCAGATCAGTTGGCTTCTGAAGAAGCCAACTGATCTGGATCTGCACTGTTTGCCATTAAGTATGTAAATCTATATCAACAAACTTGATCAAGTAGTCTGATTGGCTGAAAATTAGAAATGGGTGTGGCTTCTTAATTTATTCAGCAGGACAAGGGTTAAGATAAAATCATCAGCATTTACTTCAGTTAGTGTCATTTATAATTATAGTTCAGGGCCCAGTTGTTCAAAGCGTCGTTAGCTTAACGAGCTCGTTAAGGGTCATTTCGTTAACTGTTTTAGCAGATTCACTATACAGTATTATGATATTTTTTGCTGAAAAAATGTGAGTAGCTTTTGCAATGCAAAAGCTACTCACATTTTTTCAGCAAAAAATTTCAGCATATACGCATATCACTTGATCTAAATTTTAACGAATTGTTAACTAACGACATCGTTAGCTTTGAACAACTGGGCCCAGAAGAATTTTCAAACATTTAACATTGTGAAGTAGTTTATGTCATTTACTGTTGGCAGACACAGACATGTATGATTTGTTACATTGACATTGGATTTACAGAGAAGATATTGATGTTCATAAACTTGTCATGTGACTGAAAACTGTTGAAATTCATTAAACACCAAACCATCATTATCATTTGGCTTTATAAAGGTTTTATATTTGCAGTTAGAAGAATTTATTCACTCTTGATTTTAACATTCAGAAGCCATCTGTGACAGTTAACATTAGTGTTCAGAAATAGTGACATTTATTGCTATCATTCCGATACAGTTAGTACTTTTATATCATTATCAGTCTTGCTATTCAAAGATCAGATCACAGTTACTGTGGTGGACAACATTAAGTTTGATTTTTTTATGCCCCCCCCCTCCCCTCCCCCTCCCCACTCCCCGCCCCCCTGTCTACTACAAGTTTGCTTAGCAATTTAAAGTTATAAAGCTAAATGAAATTAGCTGCCTTTTATCCCTGTCCTGCTGAATAAATTAAGATGCCACACCCACTTCCAGTTCTCAGCCAATCAGATTACTTGAGCTAGGTTGTTGATATAAATTCACATACTTAATGACAAACAGTGCAAATCCAGATCAGTTGGCCTCTTCAGAAGCCAACTGATCTGGATTTACATTGTTTGCAAAGGCAAGGTATATCCGGGTTCAGCAGGACAAGGGTTAATATGTGCACCTGTTCTAAGCGAATCTGCAAATGTGCTCTTGAATTTGTCCCATGGTGTTTAAGATTACAGCCTTATCTATATCTTCAGCAGTTGTAATTTTATCCTGCTCTATAACTTTTTAATACCCTGATACTGAAATTATTTTATCAACGATAAATAATTTTTTTTTTATTAAAATGCTGGGCTTGAAATTGAAATTTTTTGCCTTATTTTATGGGACAATAAGAAAAGATTCTTAAAGAAAAAATGTCATTTGCTAATATTCAAATTCAACAAGCTAAAGGTTGAAGCTTGATAGCTCTAGATAATTATTTAAATAAAGAAAAAAATAATATCTAAGTGCTTTTGCTTGGGGTCGAAACCACTCCATTCAGCACTTAAAAAATTTTTCTAATTATTTCTCCAAAAGACGGGAGTCACTGCTATAATTTGAGAGAGTAAAATATAACACATGTAACACAAATATATAAAAAATAACCAAATATATATTATTATAATATTAGCTATAGATAGCAAATGATTATAGAAATAAATGATAAAAAAAAAAAAAAAAAAAAAATCGGAGGAACACTGATGCCGATATTTCTCAGTACCAGCACGCAATTTATCAAAATTGCATGCTTTCTTTAGATCAGTAATGCTTGTTTGACAACCATTAAAAATCAAACTTTATTACCATTGTGGAATGTTGATGTTGTATGACAATTGCTGACGTCATTTTCACTTGACGTCATGAAAAATGACATCACACTGGACCAAACATCATATAAATTACTCTTTGTTTGAAAGTCGCAAGTGAAGCAACACAACTGATTTTTGCTCCAATAATTTGTTTTTACGACTAGATTTGCTGCAAAACAGCAACCGTGCAAAAATGTCATCTTGATATTGCACTCCTGCAAAAATGATATCACTTTCTGATATGAGTTTTGCACTGTTACAGACGGCGCTATTTGCAGGGTCAAATTAAAATGTAATAAAAGGGTTACTACACTGATATTGCATGGTGAATAGTGCCCCTTGTTGCGATATCTATGGACGCTCACAAGCTCGTGTCCTTCGATATCCCAACGTGGAACAATATTCACCAATATCAGTGCAATAACCCTATATTACCATATAGATCTAGATAAGGCTTTTTTCAACCGAAAAGTGCTGATATTTTGCTTATTTCTCCACAAAAATGTATGTTGTGGGTACTCATTAGAAGCGCCTTTGTTAGGCGCTTCTAATGAGTACCCACATATGTTTTCATGTAGAAATAAGAAAATTATTATGTGGATACCCCCACTTGTCTGGAGCTGTTTAAATTATGTAACCATTGTCATGCTGAATAAATTAAGATGCCATGCCCATTTCTAATTTTCAGCCAATCAGATTACTTGATCCAGATTGTTGATAGAAATTCACATACTTAATAACAAACAGTGCAGATCCAGATCAGTTGGCTTCTTCAGAAGCCAACTGATCTGGATCTACACTGTTTGCAAAGGCAGGGTATATCCGGGTTCAGCAGGACAAGGGTTAAAACCCATACTTCATGAAAACGTGTTGTGGGTACTAATTAGAGGCAATTCTAATGAGTACCCAGCCGGCCTCGGTGGCTCAGTTAGATGCACCGTCCGACTGGAGACCAGGAGGTCGCAGGTTCAACCCCCGCCGAGGTCGGCAACATTCTTTTGTGGAGATTGATCATGAAATATTTTCTACGGTCATTCTCTCCCTTCCGCTGATTCAAGAAGGGCAGTTGTCAGTTTCTGGCGAAAGAATTTGCACAATACTGGTGAACCGCTTAGAGGATTAAGTCTGCCCAGTAAACGTGTGGTTAGGTAAACTGACCACGCTTGACATGACCCCATTGGGTTGACTGGGCCGTAAAACCTCAACACAAACAAACAAACAAATAATGAGTAGCCAAAACATATGTTTTTTGTGGAGAAATAAGAAAAAAATATTTGTTGTGATACTCTCTTTATAATCTACAGGGATGTTAATTATCCCTTGCCATGCTGAATAAATTAAGATACCACACCCACTTCTAATTTTTAGCCAATCAGATTACTTGATCTAGGTTTTTGATACAAATTCAAATAATTAATGGTAAATAGTACAGATCCAGATCAGTTGGCTTCAACTTATCTGGATCTTGTGATTGTGTTGGGGTTTAATGACACGTCAACCCTTGTGGGTCAACTTGTGTCGTCTCCCAGAGAAAGGGAGAAAAGAGATAGAAGAGATAGTAGAGGAGATGAAAGAGAGGGACAGGGAAGAAAGAGAAACAGGAATGAATGTGAAAAAACAGAAGAAATAAAAACATTCCCCCTCTACCCTTACCTGCTACAAGGATAACAGGCCTTGCCCAACTGGAAGCCAATATCAGTTGGATGCCCCGTTGACATAAGATACATGACACCTTCGCCACATCCAACCACCCCCCTGATCTGGATCTACCCTGTATGCACAGGGGAGCAATCTTGGTTCAGCAGGAATATGGTTAATTAAAAATATATATTAGCATAATAAGTTTAACTTTCACCAATCTCTTGGCTACAATTCAGCTCATGATCAATTGGTGATATTTTTCTTATTTTTCACAGAAAACTGGAGTTGACATTTCATGCAAATTGTCTCCATTGGAGACAATTTGCATGAAATGACAACTTCTGTTTCCTGGGAAAAATAAGAAAAATATTTCAGAATGTTGTCTGCTGAAAATTTAACCCAGAATGCTATGTGTTAAATGGATTTTTGAGTGTGAAACTTAAGATTACCTCCATTGAAAGTCATTATTACCTTTTTGACAGCACCCCACAAGGCTGACGCAGTTTTATTTCAATTAATAGCAAAGCATGCTGGGTAAAAAATTCAGAAGACGGCATTTTTGAAATATTTTTCTTATTTTTTCCCTGAAAATTACTAAGGCTTTGACTTTACATGCAGATTGTAATATGCATGCAATGTCAGCCTATTTTCTGGGAAAAATAAGAAATATATCATTGTCGTCTGCTGAACCTGCCCAGAGAGGGGTAAAGGTCAACCCTGGTCCTGCTGAACTCAGATATACCCTGCCTTTACAAACAGTGTAGAGCCAGATCAGTTGGCTTCTGAGGAAGCCAACTGATCTGGATCTGCACTGTTTGTTATTAAGTATTTGAATTTGTATGAACAACTTGGATCAAGTAGTCTGATTGGCTGAAAATTAGATCTTAATTTATTCAGCATGACAAGAGATAACAGTCTTGCTTGCCCTGTTTACTCTTTGTATAAATGGGACAGACGGACCTGAAGAAACTGTGCTGACCCTGATCAGAGATTGATGCAGAATGCAGTGTCTGATTAGGGTCTGCACAGTTTGCCATTTGTCCTACAGCTTTTAGAAACATCAGTGGGTTGTCATTTATCAAAATTTAGGACAAGTAGGGTAGGGAGTTTAGGTATCTGAGTTTTCTAGTAAATTTGATTTTTTTCGCTTCTTCTCCTGAACCAAAAGGCCAGTTGACTTGAAACTTGGTAAGAATCATCAGGGTGACTTGTAGATCAAAAAATAGCTAAAATTGTTCAGATCAGAAATACAAGCTGGCCACCGCAGTTGAAAATCCACTTTGAATTCCACCTGAATAGAAAGGCCCATTGACTCGAAATTTGATAGGAAGTATCATGGTGACTTGTAGATCAAAAATAGCTAAAATCACTCTGATCAGAAATACAAGATGGTCACCCTAGCAGCCATGTTGAAAATCTGTTTTGAGCTTTTTCTCCAGAATCAAAAGGGCAATTGACGGGGCGTCCAATTGATATTGGCTTACAGTTGGGCAAGGCCTGCTATCCTTGTAGCAGGTAAGGGTAGAAGGGGAATGTTTTTATTTCTTCTGTTTCTTCACTTTCACTCCTGTTCCTCTTTCTTCCCTGTCCTCTCTTTCATCTCTTCTACTATCTCTTCTATCTCTTTTCTCCCTTTCTCTGGGAGACGACACAAAATGACCCACAAGGGTTGACGTGTCGTTAAACCCCAACACAATCAAAAGCAATTGACTCAAACTTCATTGGAAGTATCGAGGTGACTTGAAGATCAAAAGTCAATTGGAAATCCAAGATGGCCGCCATCTTGAAAATCAGTATTGAACTTCTTCTCTTGAACTGAAAGGCCAATAGACTCAAACTTGTCTGGTAATCAGGTGAGCAATACAGGGCCATCTTGGCCCTCTTGTTATATTTTTTCAGAAAATAGACTTTGGAGACAATTTGCATGAAATGACAAAGCCTATTTACTGGGAAAAAATAAGAAAAATGTCATCAGTTTGTTTTCTGCTGAATTCTCCCATAGAGTGGTAAATGTGTTGTTTTTCTTCTGAGGGCAGGAGGATAGTTTTGTACCAGGTGTTTAATTATTAGAATGCTGGGTAAAAAATTCAGCAGATGACATCTTGAAATATTTTTGTCTTTTTTTTTTCCCAGAAAATAGGGCTTTACATTGCATGCAAACTGTTTCCTGATATGGTTTGCATTAAATGTTAAACCCTATTTCAGTTGGGTGGCAAAATAATCAATTTTGTCATCTGAAGTTGCTGAGGGAGTGCCAAAGGCTAAAGTTTACCACCCTCTGGGCAAATTCGGCAGATGACATATTGCTGCTGATATTTCCAAATTTTATTTTTCCAAGAAAAGAGGCTTTGACATTTGATGCAAATTATCTCCAAATTGCATCAAATGTCAGTGTCTCTTTTCTGGGGAAAAAATGGGAAAAATATGTCAAAATAATGTCTGCTGAATTTTTTTTCCAGCAGCTAAATGTTAATTAACCCTTGTCCTGCTGAATAAATTAAGATGTCCAACTCACTTCTAATTTTCAGCCAATCAGATTACTTGATTCAGAATGTTGCTATAAATTCACATAATGACAAACAGTGTCTAAGATCCAGATCAGTTGGCTTCTTCAGAAGCCAACTGATCTGGATCTACACTGTTTGCAAAGACAGGATATATCCGGGTTCAGCAGGACAAGGGTTAAGTAAAGTGGGCTGCATTCAGAAGTGCAAGTTAGTGCATGTTACATGTTTTGCTCTGGACCCCTGCTCCTGTTGAGGCTCATCATTAGGTACAGGGATCCAGGGTAAACTGTTCGCTATCACTTTGCACTACTGAAGGCAGCCCAGGTGTTTAATTATATTCTTTGATGTGCTGATTGGGCATATAATGTTGTTATTTTTTATTACCGTATCCACTCCAATAATCTCCTTTCTTTGCTTACCATAGACTTTGAAACAATTATTATAAGTTCATTTGATTACTTGTAGAAAAAAAAAAAGAAAAAACAAGACAAAAAACTGATGGCATTTAATAATGGGGAAACTGATCAAACTGTGCCTTTATAATGCTTAGCTTTAATGCCAAGTTAAATTTTCAGCCTGACGACATTTTGAACATAGGCTTTGACATTTCATGCTGATTGTCTCATTTGCATGAAATGTCAAACCCTTTTATCTTATTTTTCTCCAAAAAAAATGGTTTGGTATTTGATACAAATAGTCTCCATAGCAACCAGGGTTTGATGTTTCATGCAAATTACGGTTCTCCAATGTCAAAGCCTAATTTCTGGGAAAAATGAGGAAATGTTGACTTTGCCCAGAGAGTGGTAAAGGTTGTAAAGGAGTGGTTTGATCCAAGTCTACACTGTTTGTTCAGGTTTGTAGGACTACTTAGCATAAATGATAAACAACAGATATGATAAACCTTGACCAGGACATAACCCTTAACCTGCTGAATTTGAATAGTAGCAGATATGATAACAGTAACAAGTATGCTCAGTAAAAATTTTAACAGACAACATTTTGAAATTATTTTTCATATTTTTTTTCCAAAAATACAATTAGGCATTTCATACCAATTGTCTTCAAAGGAAGGAGACAATTGTATGAAATGTCAAATCCTATTTTCTGGGAAAATGATAAAAACTGTCTCAGGAGTGGCAGGATTAGGTGTGCAAAGCCAGTTAAAGTTATGAAATTGTAGCACCAAGCAAAATTGTACTTGTGTTTTATAAATTTGTAAGGTCCTTGAAACTTCTGGTTCATGAAATACATATTCATGAACTGTTCACGTACTGTCTCCAGCAATGCGTGAATTGTGCATGAACCATCACAAATTTCATAAACAGTTCATGAATGGCTCATGAACTTTTTTTCGCAGGAGTAGCTCAACACCTATATATGACATGCCAGACAAAATGAAATCTACAAGGCCCAGATCAGCCTACGTGCACTTTCATTCTGTGTAATCATGGCCTTAATTATTTATACATTACTGTTTTTGACACATTACATTGTATTAGTGAATTGGCTCTGCCATGATTAGGCTGCTTGGAGGAAAAGTTGGATATGGGTCTTCTTCAGATGGCCCTTTTCATTCTGCGTGTCCCTGGGTGCAACTGGATCCCTATCCATTACAAGGCATCCTGACTTGGATTTCAGGGCCATACCGATTTCACCTGTTTTGCCATATTTACATCAAATATTTGAACCAACCTTATCCATATTTATTATAAAATTTAAACAAGGCCATTTTGCTATCTATTGATGAGTCTAAACCCTTTGGTAAGTGGCAAACAGTGTAGAATGCGGCAACTGATCTGTATGGTCTAAACTATTCGCTCAGGCATGTCTGTCTGAATACTTATGGGAAATATGGTAGCTTTTCATAGCTCCAGATAAAAGGGAGGCTGCAATATTATTCTTATTTCTCCATGAAAACATATGTTGTGGGTACTCATTAGAAGTACCTCGCCGAGGCGCTTCTAATGAATACCCACAACATATGTTTTCATGGAGAAATAAGAAAAATATCAATATTTTTAGTTAAAAAAAAAGCACCTTATCTGGAGGTATGAGTTTGTTTTATGACTGGTTTTTGATTCACCATTAAATTAGACATGCATTTTAAATTCCCATACCGTGCATATTTAAAGCATTTCTCATGAAACAAAAAAAAAAAAATGCATTTTGTCATTTTTTTTTTTCTTCATCATACATACTAAATTTCAGCCTGCATCATTAAAATGCCAAAATGCTATATTTACCCTAAATATTTGGACATCTTTTAAAACACCTTACTTAACATAAATGCCCTAAAATTTCAAACACTTTATTCCATACTATTTTGGACTACATTTTGCCCCTTCTGTAGTTGTTTCTTAAAATAGTGGTATGGCAAACAATATAGACCCTACTCAGGAGCAGTCTGATCTGGGTATGATCTGGGTCTGGACTGTTTGCATATTCCATTTTGTCAAAAACTTTGGTGTACAAAATTTTTGAATGTTTACTGTATCGTTGGAACAGGTCCATTTTACTACCTGTTGATATGTTTAATCCATTGCAGGGGCTGACAAATAAAAAAAAATTGCACTTGTCCACTGGGCAAGTGAAATATTTTTTCACTTGCCCAGTGGAAAAACTTGCTTGCCCAGCAGTTTGCTCCAACAGCACTTACAGATGACTGATATTGACAAAAGGAATGAATGATACGGACTGAATGGAATTAATGAATTTACCCTTCCAAAGAACATTTGGTATATACATTGTAATCATAGACCCTTAAAGACATAAAGATGTGTTTCGGCCAAATAGGGGAATTTAGGGGACTAAGCCTGCCCAGAAAAAGTATGAGTAGGTTATAATTGCACAACTTGACATGACTTTAACAGTATTGACTAGGCCATGATAAAGCTTCATCTCAGAAAAATTTAGTATCTTCTGTCTCTGCAGAACATCTGTTTTAAAAATATGAATACATATCCGAGAAAGCAAAAATAAATAGGGAGAAATGAAAAAAAAATTTGCACCTGTGTTTCAATTTTAAATATGGCCTCATTTTTTTTTTAAATTAAATATGTATCCAGAAAAAAAGTTTACATTAATTATCATATTTCTACTCTATTCTGTGCTAATTTTCAGTGTATTGGTGCCTTTTTTGTACCAGCAGCCCACTTTGTTGTACCCCACCAACCGAACTTCCGGTTGGTTGCTCCGATGTCAGTGCTATTTTTTTTCACTTTATCTAAGCTGTATGGCATAAAAAAAAGTCTTTGATTTTTTGTCAATACTTATTCATTTTGTCCGGAAAATAAACCATTTTCACCGATGTTACACTGAAATTGCCTATGAAATCAAACTTCCAGTTGGTCACTTTAATATTGGCGCCGTTTTTGTTTTTTATCGCCACCATAATTCCATTTAAAGGGAGTTTTACCAGATACGATTGCTTAATTCATATTGATAATTATATTTCTGCTATATTCTGTGCTAGTTACTCTGTGTATTGGTGCTGATTCATGCGATCACTTCAACGTACCCCACCCACCGAGGTTCCGGTTTGTTACTTCGGTATCGGGGACATTTTCACATTCGCTGCCGAAATTTTATAATGTCTAGTAAAAAAAAAACAACAAGTCTTGATACTATCTACATGTACACTAATTTATTATTTCCAGAAAATAAACTAATTTTACCGATATCATTGCTAAAATTGCCTATGAAATCAGTACGAATTTGTAAGTTCGCTGGCGGCTACCATTTTGAAATAGCAGATAATCCATCATCGTTTTTTTTGTTGTTTTTTTTTCTGTCGGAAAAAAACAAATTTAATTGGACAAGTATTTTTTTATAGTCCAATGAAACGCGATATTAGTGCAAGCCAATCGGTGGCAATGTTACTCGGTAAAACAGTTACCTGTTTGATCTTACCGACGCGCGCTGCAGGGAGATAAAGTAATCAGTCACCGTAACAGAGGATTAACAGGGGGTCAATTGACAAACAATTATCAATCAATTAAGGCACACATCACTAATATATGAAAGTTGGGGATAAGAGTCGGTGATTATCTTGATAATTTACCACCTGCTCTGCTGTCTTCAATCCTCACATACCAGAACTTTTGAAAAATTTACAATGTAAATATTTTTTTCACTTGTCCGACCTGGCATCAGCGTTAGAAACAGTGACTGCCCGGACCGATTTTGAGCTTGTTCCGGGCGTCCGGGCAATGGATTTGTCAGCCCCTGCATTGTAGTCGGGAGACCTGTAAAAGGGTAATTGGCAAACAGTGCTGCTCCAGATCAGATGCCGCAGAACGCGGTGTCTGATCAGGGTCTCCACTGTTTGCAATTAGTTTAGCCATTTTTCTCTAGGAATATGTAAATCTCATAGCCGGATGTACCTAAAATTGAAATTAGACTCTTCAGATATATAGTGTGGGAGAGTCTATATAGTATAAAATGGGTTAAAACTGCCGGACGAGTGATAAACAGTAAAAACCAACATAAGACGTGGATGATCTGGGTTTACACTGTTTTCTCGTTGGCCTTGGTGGCTTAGTTGGATGCACCTCCGACTGGTGATCAGGAGGTTGCATGTTCAACCCCGCGGAGTCGGCAAAATTCTTTCGTGGAGATTTGACCATGAATATTTTCTGTCATTCTCTCCCTTCTGCTGGTTCGAGAAAAAAAGTACACTGGCGGTAATATGAAGACTACGGAATTTCTTGACTGTGCGCTTATAGGGGTATGTGCGGTAATTAGATCGAATATGTTATTTATGTAATATTTAGTTGGATTGTAGATTGGGTAGCTTAGATATTTGGCTTAAAAGAATGATAACTAAATTTGCAGTTGGATTGTAGATTGGGTAGCTTAGATATTTGGCTTAAAAGAATGATAACTAAATTTGCTTGATTATTTTTTTATTGCCATAACTCTGCTTGTAATATTTAGTAATTAAAGTGTTTTAATTCTGCATAACTTTCATGCCTCTGGTGAGACACTTCTAATGAGTACTCACAACATATGTTTTAATATGTTTTTATGAAGAAATAAGAAAAAAAATATTCAAGAATTATCAGACAGTTCCCCTTAATAAGTGACCTCATGGGTTGACGTGTCAACCTGAACTCATCATTAACCCTTAAACTGCCAATCACAACAATTGTCGTCTGCTTTGTCGTCTGCTTGTGATTTTAAAAGTCATTTTTCAAACAGTGTGGACCCAGAGCAGACTGCTCCTCTAGGTGAGACAGTCCTCTAGGAGCAGTCTGAATGGGTCCACACTGTTTGCCTGTATGCAAAAATAGGTTTGAGGTTTGCAAAAATATTCAGCAGACGACATAAACAGACAACATTTTCAGATGCAGGTTTTCTTGGCATTTTAAGGGTTAAAAATACTATGGGTCTGCACTGTTTGCTTATGCATTTCTGTTCTAATATTAGGGTAAACATGGTATTAGGAGGATTGTGCAAGTCAGCTGTACAATATATAAAAAGAAAGAATAAAAGAGAACATCTCTGACATGTTACAAACAGTAACTCATCATTCTATGCTTCTGTTAGTCCCGATCTGTCAACACATACAGTGCACCAGTTTTCAAGCTGTATTCTCAATGGATAATAAGTCTTGGATAATTTTCTCAGTTTCTCCATAAAAACATATGTTGTGGGTACTCATTAGAAGCACCTACCAAGGATGAGATGCTTCTAATTAGTACGTACAGCATATTTTTTTATGAAGAAAAAAGAAAAATTATCCCTGAATTATCATCAAATAGTCCCCCTTAACCAATTTAAGCCTAGCGTCCCATAAAAGGGACATTGGGAAGCAGTGAGGACCCAGATCAGATGCCGCAGAATGCGGCATCTGATCAGGGTCTACACTGTTTGCATTAAGTTCAGAAATTTCTGCAAAACACAATAATGATAAAAACTAACCAGACACTCATTATAGAGGAAATAGACCTAAGGTAGATGAGTCTACTCAGCATAAATGGATTAACAAGTCCTTTGACACAAATGACCATCATGCATTTATGTGTCATTAAACCTGAACTCATAATTGAAAAGTCCTCTGTGGGTCTGCACTGTTGGCTTAGTTATGTCTGTTAAAATATTTAGGCTAAACATGGTAAACAGAATTATGCAAGTCAGCTGTTCAAGAAAGAAGGAATAAAAGAAAACATGTGTCCCTCATGTTTCATACAGTAACTCATCATCATGGCCCGCCTCGGTGGCTCATTTGGATGCACCATCTGACTGGAGACCAGGAGGTCGCGGGTTCAACCCCGCCGAGGTCGGCAACATTCTTTCATAGAGATTGATCATGAAATATTTTCTACGGTCATTCTCTCCCTTCTGCTGATTCAAGAAGGGCAGTTGTCAGTTTCTGGTGAAAGAATGTGCACAATACTGGTTAACTGCTTAGAGGACTCAAGCCTGCCCAGTAAACGTGCGGTTAGGTAAACTGACCGCGCTGAACATGACCCCACTAGGTTGACTGGGTTGTAAAACCTCAACACAAAAAAAAACAAAAAAAACTCATCATCATACTGCTTCTGTTATATACCCATCTGTCAACACACACTGCACCAGTTGGCAGTTTTCACTGTTTTCAAGCTGTATTCTCCTTTTTACCACATGCACTCTGTAAACATTTTGATATAATTGAGCCTGTGTGCCTTGGCAAAACCAGCAATGTGGTATGTGCAGATAGAGAATACAGTCAAACTTCCATGGCTTGAACATCTTTGGGACCATGGAAATTTGTTCGAGAGATGGGTAGTTCGAGCGAATGAGATTTAATCATGGCGCCAGGTCAGGAAGCAAATGGCGATAATTTATGGAAATGTTTTCAATCTTCAACAAAATAATGGTATGTTGCATGTACACATTAGAATCGACTCGATGAGGCGATTCTAATGAGTACACACAACATACAATTTCAAAATAAAATAAGAAAATTTCCTTCAATATTTTTTTTTCTTAGGCTCTCAGAAAAATTTCGTAGGGACTCAAAAATGAGTTCGATTAAGCCATGGTAAACGAGCCATCGGTGTTCGAGCCATTGAAGTTCGACTGTAGTTGGTTAGACTGTGTGCATTTTGAGCCGAGTGTTTTTCATTATATTCCTAAAGCTTCTATGGATCATGAGGAAAGCATTGAGAGAAATGGATGACTGAAGAGACTGTGCAGATATGCAGGCTGGTCAGTGTCCAGTCTCTATTTTGCACATGTTGGTTGTGATTTCGCACAGCTCCTATATTCTACTTAATTGCGGGAAAAGTTACCTCTAGATACCGAATTTACTGTATGTATTTGGACGGACATGCCTGAGCAAACAGTGTAGACACAGATGAGATGCCAAAAAAAGTGGCATCTCATTAGGGTCTACATTGTTTGCCACTCATCCAGCAATTTTTAGACACAACATCAACTTGTAAATTTTACTTATTCAGATTTTAGAACAAGTATGGTAAGTCAGGTGTCTGAATACTTAGAGTAAATACAAAAAGTTACTTTTCAATAAAAAAAAGTACCTTGTCTACCTTAAATATTGAGCTTAAGTCTCCTTACCATATGTCCTAAAAATTAAAATTACTACCTGTTGATTTGTCTAAAAACTGTTGAATGAGTGGCAAACAGTGTAGACCCTGATTAGATGCTGCATTCTGCAGCATCTGATCTGGGTCTGCTCTGTTTGCACAAGCCTGTCTGTCCTAATACTTTGGTTAATAAGGTATTGACAATCTTCCATATTTCTCCAGTTATCACCTAGCCACGCCTGTCAGTGTTTCTGCCTTCTTCTGGCTTATCATTGTATGTGAACTGGGCACGCCCAGATCAGACTTTCATTTCGTGGGATTTGATCAGAGCATGCAGTGCAGATTGCATTATAAAATCTTTAAGATGCAGCCATTGTCTGGGCAAACTGCACATGTCATTACCAAACTGCGCTAATAGGCAGTCTGGTTTCTGCATATGCTGCTTGCTTGTAAAACTTAAATTATGCAAATATTGACCTTTACTACTATGTGGACAAAATCAGCATACGACAAATTATTACATTTGTTCTTATTTTTCTCCAAAAATAAGGTTTGCCATTTTATGCAAATTGTCTCCTTAGGAGACAATTTGCATGAAATATCAAAACTTATTTTCAGAGAAAAATAAGAGAAATATTTCATAAATAGTTCATAATTGTCGTCTGCAGAAATTTCTACCCAGCATGCAAAGCAAGTAAAACATGTTTTCATGGAAACAGCTTTCATGGAAACAGCTGACAGCACATAAACACCTGAAAAACTATTTAAAAAAATGTCATCTGCTGACATTTTTACCCACAGACATGTTTATATGGAAACAGCTGATTCCAGATGCAACAGCCAGGTAAAAAAATCCTGATAAAAGTTATTTTAAAAAAGTCATCTGCTGAAAGTACTACCCAGCATGCAAAGTGATGACACGTTTTCATGGAAACAGCTGATACTGTGTAAGAGCCAGCATATAGACACCTGATAGATTGATGGCTGACAGAAATCATTAGGTTTTCTCATTCCCTAAAACATCTTCTGAGATTCTTTTGTGGAATATGTGGCCAGTCTGGTGGTTCCTGTAGCTCTTCTTTGAACTGGGCATCAGAAAAAGGTGTCTGATGGCAATATGTGCAACCAGCCTGCATACTGTGATAGTGTGACTTAACCCTTTCATTTCATGGAAATCACATGGAAATATGTAGCTTGTCTGGCTTCCTGCAGCTCTTCTTTGAGCTGGGCACAAGAAAAAGGTGTCTGATGGCAGTGTGTGGAACCAGCCTGCATAATGTGATTGACTTCACCCTTTCAGTCCATTGAAATATGTGACCTGTCTGGCTTCCTGCATCTTTTCCTTGAGCTGGGCACCAGAAAAAGGTGTCTGATGGTATGTGTGGAACCAGCCTGTATACTGTGGTCAGGTGACTTGAGCCTTTTCAGTCCTGCTGACCAAAACAGATGCTTGTACAAACAGTGTAGATCCAGATGAGATGGCTCCACTCATAATAACCAATCTCATCTGGATTGACACTGTATGCCATTCTGTTCTTTGATGTTTGACTTACTTTTCTATTTGCTAAAATGGACTAAAATGGCCAAAAACTTAATAGTTCAACTGTTT